>MU223774.1:1902399-1933970 GCA_018584345.1 Thuja plicata | reverse complement strand
CTTTTCCATCCTTTTGATCAATATAATTAAACGTAATATCCTAAATTTGGACATAGGATTTCCCTTCATTATACAAATCTTATTTAGGAGATCTAGGGCATCAAACCCTTCCAAATTTAGATCTTACGCTAGTTAGGAGATTTACCTTGTTAGGAGTAGCCTTGTTAGAGGACTTGAAACAAAATCTAATGTGCCACACTGTTAAAGGATTTATAATAAGGACCTGTTAGGATCCACTCAGTTAAGGGATGTTGGCTGCTGCAATTGTTAGGGAACAACATGTAGAATGATTTGTAAATAAAAACACCTCTGCCTGATTAGATCCATTGTAATGCACACAATCTCTTCCCTTTAGAATCAACCTTACCCTGGCTTGATCACACCTTCACACAAACATTAGCTATCCATGATCAACACATAATTCTTTCAACTTTATCACATATATACTACTCATCAAAACCTAGAGCCTTCCACCACCTTAATCTTGCCCTAAACGTATTATAATTTGAATTTTAAACTTTCAGCTCAAATGCAACACACCAATACACACATATCGATGCACAAAGCAATTTTCCTATACCGCATCGATCCACATTTGGATTTACTTATGAATTCATGAAGAATGGTCAAACACATTTTGAACCAACAAGCCCTTCTTCTAGAATGTTCATGACATGCTAGCATCGAACACTGAAATGCTAGATCATCACCTTTGATCATTTCGTGACTAACACACCTTTGTTCACTACTGCTTCCATTCTGGTCACCGATTCAAGATCTACCATCGATATCTCAAGAACATAAGTTCTTTATCTTGAAACCACTTCTGTAACTGCAATACCTATTCACTGGTCATCCAAATAAGTTGTGGTCACACCCATAGTTTCTACACGCCATCCATAACCTTCTCCTGGAACTGCGCCACATACCTCATCATAGATTTGACAAACCAGTCAAATCACCTATCGCCTATCACTAACTGTTCTAGCAGTTGTACTGTCAACCTTCGTCTGATCATAACTTTCTTATTGATTTACAACGACAATAGAGGTCATACATTTGAGATTTAGATACATCCCCAAGCCTCTTACAAGGATCTCTACAAATGAAACTCATCACTACACTTTGTTCATCATACTTATACTTAACAACACACTAGGGCCACTAGGTCAATGCTTGACATTAATGACAACACAAAAAATGATCTTCATGCAATCAAATCTGTATCATGACAACACTAGAAATCACTTACCATCTTCTACATCAATTATTTAAACACCAAACATGGCCTAGTAGTCGGGACCCATCTTGCATTATCATCTAGCATTGTGAGTTTAAGTGCATTACCTTAAGTTGCACTTGGGGGGGGGGGGGGGGGGTTGTGTAATTNGGGTGGTTGTGTAATTAAATATTCTTAATTAAACTTTACTTAAGCTTACTTAGGATAATGCATTACATAGTAATTTTCATTGTAAAAACTTAGGAGTTTGCATCATATTTTAGCACATGGTGTAGGATAATTCCACTTTAGCTGGTGATAGTTGTTATCTCTTTCCACTTTATGTGTGAAATCCAACTTTATTGCTCTTATCACATTATCATTTGTTAGAGTAAAAATGTATTTTCACTTATTAATTAAATAATTATTGATTGAATTATTCAGTCACCTCCTTATCTCTAGTTCACTTAAGCAAAACTTTAGGCATATAATAATTAATTTTTTATTAATTATTATCATGCAACCTAGGGTTTTCCACCTTTTGGGTTGTTCAATCTCCTTTATAAGGATTGATTTCTTTGTAATTATGAATTCTTTTGTAATTCCCTCTATTCTCTCTCTGAATGAATATTTCATCTTTCAGATCATTATGAGTTTTGTCTCCAATATTTTCTTTTATAATAGGTTATTTTGCATACAATGGGTCTTGGTGGTTGAATTCTTCAAATTTAACATAGTATCAGAGCCTTGCTATAGCTGCCCGTTCTTGAATTTTTTGAATATTTTTTGAAGCGCCGAGGGTTTCAAGTTTCAGAGGTTTTGTGTGGATCTAGAGGGGAACTATTTTTTGGAGCAGTTTGGGCACAAACGGACCTTACGGTTGCGCTCAAAACACCCAAAAACTCCTATTTCCACACAAGGCACGTCCAATTTGGACATAATTAAAAATATGGGCCCTCTTTTTACGTGCATGACCTTGCCATGCTTTTTGAGGAAAAAAAAGCCTTAGTTTTCACGCTGCCTTAATTTCCATGCCACCTTGAAATTCACGCCACCAAACAGGCAAAAAAAGAAGTTATTTTTTCAATTTTTTTATTTAAAAAAATAATAATTATTTTTTTCTTGGTACCTCCGTCAGTTTTGGCCAAAATTTTGGCAGTCTCGCCAGATTTAGTGGAGCTTCGCCAGATTTAGCTGAGATTTCTTGGGGTTCTTCATTTACTGGAGCCCTCTTTAGTATTTTTCTCATATGATTCCGGGCCTGATCTAATTTTCTAGGTTTGATTTTATTATTTTTTCGTCTTGCAGGGTTTTCTTCTAGTCAAAGTTAGGGTTCATTTTTGCACTCCAATCGCCATATCTTGCTCCTCCAGACTTCTTTTTTTGACTTCTGCATATATTCAGAAAGCTAGTTCCATTCTCTTTCTTCATGTATGGGTCTCATCACCAGAATCTTCTCTAGGTATTTTTTATTCATTTTATACTTTTTGGCATTCTGGTGGATATCTTCGATGTTTTAGGTCCTGGAATCATTTTTGCACTCCAATCACCATATCTTGCTCCTCCAGACTTCTTTTTTTGACTTTCGCATATCTTCAGAAAGCTAGTTCCGTTCTCTTTCTTCATGTATGGGTCTCATCGCCGGAATCTTCTCCAGGTATATTTTATTCATTTTTATACTTTTTGGCATTCTGGTAGATATCTTGGATGTTTCAAGTCTTGGAATTATTTTCCTTGCACGAGATGAATCCTTTTTAGCTGTTACATATGTTCTTACAACTTTATGTCATTCTTGAGCATTTTAGACATTTATTTATGTAGCATTTATTTTTTGCAAACACACCGAGATAAAGTGCCATCATTGCATGCTTAAGATCTTGCACATTTTGTGCCTGTTTGTACTCGCACTACATAATAAAGTGCCATGGGGGGTTTGATCTACCTTTGTCAAGTGAGTGTTCTTTACACGACATTAGCCTCATGATGTGTGTTGAGAGAGTGATCCTTCCATGACACCATCGTTTATATGTGTTTGTACTTTCTTTTGCACTTTACATGTTCCTAGTTCTTCGAAATGCAATTATTCTTGGTAGTATAGTTTAGTGTACCTATCATTTCTCTCCCTACTCAGCATTATGAGGGGGTATTTCCTATTGGTTCTAATGCTTCCTTGGTTCTATGGAGTGATCTATGTATTCAATATTTATTCCTATGGACTAGGTAGATGCAGTGGCTGGGTACCTATGCATTTCGGTGAGATGGATCATTTACCATATGGACACTCTTTCATTCAGATTTTGAAGGCATCCTTCCATCTTTTGATCAAATCTTCATAATTTGGTGTTTTCCACCATCTATATCTTCAAGTTCTGATGTTTTCCTTTGTTTTCCATCCTGATTTGAGTAGTGTCATTTGAGGGCACCCATACATATTACAATATTCTCAACCTGATCATATTTTATTTCAGTGGAGGTTCCAACAATTATTCTTTGATAGTGTTTGCAACTTCATGCTTCAGAGGTGTTCTTCATGTTCTTCCTTTGTTCCTTTTTTCTGGGAGATTCTCTAGCTTGGAGGCTTCTTCATTCCTTCACTAGGATTCATCTCTTTTTAGAGAGGAGTTTTTCCCACTGGATTTTCTCATTTTCTCCTCTTTACAGAATTTTTTGTACTTGGGTACCTGATCAAGCCTTGCTGCCAGGACCTATTTCTTGCTTTCAGTAGTTGGTTCTAGGTTTTTAGCTTCTCCCTAAATTTATATTAAAGGGTGGTGTTAGAGTAAAAAGGTATTTTCACTTATTAATTAAATCATTATTGATTTAATTATTCACTCACCTCTTTATCTCTAGTTCACTTAAGCTAAACTTTAGGCATATAATAATTAATTAATTATTTATTATTATCATCATGCAACCTAGGTTTCTCCACCTTCTGGGTTGTTCGATCTCCTTTATAAGGATTGATCGCTTTTTAAATGTGAATTCTTTTTTAATTCCCTCTACTCTCTCTGAATGAATATTTCATCTTTCAGATCATTATGAGTTTTGTCTCCAATCCTTGGTTTTGTAACAGGTTATTTTGCATACAGTGGGTCTTGGTGGTTGAATTCTTCAAATTCTAACATCATATTCATTGTTGCACTACTTCATTGTACAATGGAGGATGATCCACCTTTTGTGGACATGTGATTCCACCTAGTTTAGTTGATAGCTTATCTCTTGCATATCTCCTAGTTATCATTCCTTGCCTATATATTCAGGGACATCTACATTGTAAATCAATGAGATTTGTTGATGTATTATTGATCATTATTTAATCCATTCAATTAAGGATCATATCATTTTCTTATCTCTCTTTTGTTATTCTTTGAGCTTATAGATCTTGGAATATTATTTCATTACATTAGGAAAATTCTTACATGATATCAATGCTTGATGCAAAATTCTTACAATGTTGAATAGACCTAAGTAGCATACGGTGGAGGAAGAGTACCTCTTAGGTCATTGAAACTCCTCAGGGATGGATGGATACCCTATGTGAGATCCCTTGAGTGGGATAATGATTGGTTTCTAGTGTGTTTCTCCATAAAATTGAGGTCTTGTTTCACCCTTGTGTGTTTGGTGTGTGTGAAATACTTGGCAATAAGACTTGTGTTTCCTTGTTTGATCTAGCATGATATTTTGAGAGTATGTTGTTAAGGGATTAATTGACCCTCTTGGGGTGATGAATTCTCTTTTAAGTGATGGTGTCCTTTATGAATCATCCCTATTTTATTGTGTGTTTGGTGGTTTTTGAGTGGCCCTACTACTTTGTCTCTTATTAGGTTGCATGTTTTATTGGTCATATTCTACTGTTTTGTATACAAGTGTTGCATTTCCTATGATAGAAAGAAAATTAATTCATGTTTATGAAAGATAACATTGTTATGTTGCATTATAATGCATTATATTTTAGAAAAGTGTATTATGACATAAGAATGTTGAATGAAGAAAAAAGAAACTTGTATATTATCATGGTGGAACAATTGGATTATCATGGTAGAAAAATTGGGTTAAGGACCTATGTCCCCAATTTGTATTGCCTATTTATTATGCATGAGTATCTGAGTGACTTAATTTCCTTGTGAATATTCTTTTATTCATATGCATTTTGTTTACCATACATTAAGAGCCATAGAATTGTGTGGTGGTTACCTCGTGTAATGTACCATAAAGTGTTTTATTGAAATTTGAGTATCATTTTTCATGGTGGCCATGACCTTGTTATAATTACCTATGTGATCTATTTGAGTCACCAATTTATATGCCCTTGAGAAAATACCTTGTGTTAATATATCATGATGGACCTTGTGTTGTGAAATGATATTAAGATGGGTTTTTTTTTATACCCACGTGAATGCGATCACCTTGTAGATGTGACATCCTAAGTGAACCTTTGCCATGTATTAAGTATATTTATGATGTGTGAGACACTATAAATTCCCTTGCATATACGTCTTCTTTCATAAAGAAACGATTGCATAAATCTTCTTGTGAAGAAAGAACTGCAATGCATTGAAACAATAAAATGATTGCAAGTAGAAATCATGTTTCCTTATATTGTTGCATAAAAAGTGCTTAAGAATGAAGTATAAAATATCTCAATTCACTATTGGGCCTGGTGTACATTCTCTAACACACCCTAGAAGTGGTACCTTTGGGCATCGTACGCCATTTACTCTCTTATATGTGGATAATATTAGTCACTTTGTTTTGTGATATTTTTTTGTGTGATTGGCGATTCATTATTTTATTGACAAATTACTCCGTGTGTTTTTGGCTAGAAATTCTTTTTTGATTTTTCTTATGCTTGGATTGGTCACTAAACTCTCCTCTCTATCTATTTGGTGACTCTTGTCGCACTTGGTTTATTGTTGCAATTGTTGACATTTTATGATTTAATGTTGAATTTGATGCTCCCCCACATGTGATTTTTTTTTTCAAATCTTATGGTGGCTATTCCAAATGTTTGATCTTGCTAGGCATGTTGTGTTAAGTGTTTTTCACTATCATGTTCATTATGAACCTTTGATAGTGTGTAAAAGGGAGAACATTGCGGAGAATTATACTATATGTGATTGCTGATCTTAGTTATAATTATGGTTAAATATAAGTATTCAATAGGTGCTTTCCATGATAAATGTAAATGTAACTTCTTAAATTATATGAATCATTAAGTTATGTGTGATTGATAATATGAAAACTCTATCATTTGCGTTGATTAAATTACAACGATATGTAGATTTTTTTTCCTTAGTAAATGATACACTTTCCCTGTGCATTATTGTATGTTATGATTTTTGTTTGATTCTTATTCTATTTCATGGTTGAGGTTGTAATGTTCCTAGAGTTTGGTGTTTTATGTCACTTTAACCTTGTCATTATATCGATTGTGGGTACTTATTGTGTCATTTATTTGATACTGAATCCCTGACTACACAAATAGTTGACATAGTGTAAGGACGATAAGTTCCCTCAATTCCTTTTTGGGATTTGGTGTGAGTTGTGTAGTTATTCTTAGTGTATTGTGTGTTCTTTAGCCTAAGGCTAGAGGAGGATGTAGTTTCATTGAGTAGTATTGTCTATCCAATCTTTGCTTGTGGTTGTGACTGTGAGGTAGTGACCTTGGCAAAGGACATAATGTCACCTTTTTTATTATGAAATCTTGAAGCGTAGAGTAACCCTTGTGTTAGCTATAGTTGGACATTGGTGGTTGAGAAAAATCTATTTACTCCTTTACCTTGTGAGTTTGGAAGTTGTAAGGCTGTTCAAATAGGAATTTGAGAGTTGTTGTACCACTTTGGTATGGGTATGCTTGGTTGTGATAGGCAAATTCTTTGGATTAGACCTCTGGGTAACTTGTGTTGATGGATTTTAGTTTTTTAGGATAATCTTTTTTCCCTTGATTTGGGAGGAGCCTCTAAGAGTTTTTAACATTTGGTTTTGATAGATTCCTTTGTTATTTGTTTCCTCATAATGAGATAAGAGTTTCTCTTGTTTGTGCTATTTCTTTTAGCAATGGCTGGTAATGAAATTCTTAGTTTTGTGTTTTGGTTATTTTCTTTTCTTGATGTGATCTTTGGGTTGTATTATGTTGGTGACTTTCTATTTATTGTAGGCTTCCAAGAGTAAGCCTAACCCTAGGGGGAGGATGTGATGTTCCTCATGTTTAATTTTTGCATTTCATACTTTTGTTTGTGATCTTGGTTTTATGGATTGTATTATTTGTGTGACTCTACTTTTGATTGTTGTGATATATGACTTTGAGTGCTCATCTTATGCTATGCTTGTATTATATTTCATAGGTGAGCCAACTAGTGTTGTGATGAGTTTCTCCTTGGTAATATGACTATGTTGAATTATTAAGATGCTTGCTTTCTCCTTGTTCTAGTCATGAGAAATATTTCCTAACTGAATTAGATATTTGACTCTTTGGGTTATTGTTGTGGTCTAACCTAGAATTGTTGTGTTTAATGAATGGGATAGAATAATATTGTGGTTCTGAATTGAGATGTGAACATAATTTTTGATTGGATTAATGATTAGTATAATTTTGATTAAGTAAAAACTGGATTAAAAGGTACCTGAAACCTTTTATAGTATAATCAAAGGATAATCATTAAATATCAAGACCAAAATGTGCTACAACACCCGAAGAAATATTTTCCCAAGGAAACAAACACAGAAAAAGAAAGTAGACAAAAAATAGGCAACAACATAAAAAGACAACAAAAAGAAAGCAAGGCAAAAACTAGCAAGTTTTCATTAGTTCTTTAGCCTAGATGACCAGGAGGTTCATGTTGCTTGCAAACACCTTCAAATCCTCCATATCAAAATCCTTCTTTCTGGTGCTAGCGCAGGTTCTTTTACCAGGCCTAGTGATTTCTGTAACCTCCTTGGTTTCCTCTCCCCTGTTTTGCTCCATTTTGGTAACCGGAATCTTATTTTGGTCTGCAGAGGCCTTCAAGATTTGGAAGCTCTGTTCGCTGATTTTCTTCAGAGTGCTTTCCAGCTTCTCCACTTTTCTCTCCAAGCTAGTGATCCTAGCTTCATAGTTTCTGGCCTTGACCTCCTTTCTCAAATCATTAAGCTTCTTTTTTCGTTTGGAGCACAGTGCCACCGAGATCCCCAAAATACTCACCTTTGTGCACAACTTCCATCCAATCTTCCAAGTTGCTAGCCAAGGGATTGTCACTGAAGTTCTCCTTTCTTATCATGGTGACAATTTTGATAGTTAGTATAGTTAATTATAAGCGACGAATCATTTTTCATGTTACATAGATTTGATGAGATCATAGTACTAACTATGTTGTGATTCAGGAATACTGATGTGTTCAAATTTGATAAGGTATAATGATAATGATGATGATGATGATGATGATGATAGTTGATGATTTATGCCTATTATGGATACATTGACATGATTAGAAAAATTACCATGTTATATTTATAATTATATTTTGATGATGATTATATTCATGTTTATGATATATGATGGTTATTTACTTGATTATGATTTATTGATGTAATATGCCATGCATCTTCAAATAATTTGATTATAGCTATGATTATGTTATAGTTGTATGATGCTCCCATTTGATGTGTTTGTATGAAGAGGAAAAAAATTGTGTTACTCACTTGCGAGGCCCGCATGATGTCTTGATTCCCCTTCATTGTCTGTCCTTGTTTGTGGGTGATACATATTTTTTAAGTAGTCATAGACACCCTACTTTAAAAATAGAGTATTTAGAGATAGCATGTGAGATATAATCTCTCCTCTCAAATTAGGGGAGGTGCCCTTCTTATTGCTATTGATAAACTAAAATTTCACAAGAATTTCAAACTAATCTAAGATTTGGTGTTGCAGGTATCACTTCCTCTTTCTTTAGGAAGGATTTCTATTTTCATAAATATGTACTTTACAAACTTGATACCTTTGATGACTTCACTTTTAAGTACTAGTTGGAGAAATAATGCCAACAATCTTAAAATTAAGCAAAAGATTAATTGTCAAGTGTACTAGTAAACTATTAAACAAGGAATGTACATATGCTCCAAGAATCATATACTATCGTACAATTATTTGAGGGATGAGACGACAATATTTTTAGCACAAAGATTTAATACATAAAACTTCCTTTCTAATATCTAATTCTACGGAGAATCACAACTCAAAGACTATGTATTCACTTCTAGTTAATTCAAATGATAAATACAACTCAAAGTTTGTATAAATTCAGATTCAAAGTTTACTTTATAAAAAAAAAAACAACTCATACACTTCCTCAATAAATTAAAGGTAATACCACTATTGTGACATAAGAACACAATGACGATATAACAAGTTCCTCCAACACAAAGATTGAAAATAGTTTCTCTTTTATTTACTTTGAAATCAGCTTGCACAAATAAAAGCAAAGTTTGTATTTTGCACAATTCCAACAAAGTTTTGTTGCAATGCATAAAGATGTTTATTTACAATGAGACCTCTTGTATTTATAGAAGAGATGTGAGAAAAAGATGGAAATCTAACTACCTATTGTTGATATTCAACATTATAGAACTATGTGATGTGATTACATCTAATGAGACTATATGTATCATGTGACATCACATTTGCAATTGTAATTTTATGTTTTACATGTAACTTGTCAAAACTAAATTAAAAAATGCATGATGAAAACTAAACTAAGTGTCTGACAAGACATGACTCTTATTACATCAACCTTTTCCAAAGAGGTCTTTCTGTCACCAGATTTCCAAGTGCATGAAATCTTCAAATCTGTACATTTGCAAAAAATAACACTTTGACCTCTTCATTGGATGACATTAATAAAACACTTATTTTCATTCTAACTCATGAAAAAAAAAGTCATGATCCCTCTTATTGGTTTTCTGCCACCTGCTTGGAATCAATCTTGAAAGAATTCTAATATCTATGAAACTTGAATTTCATCTTTTTCTCATGTGTGATGGTTGGCCCTTTTGACTTTGGATGAGCACATGTACCACTGAGATGCAAGACCAAAATATCATAATGCCAAAATGTGTTGACGTTAGTTCCATATCATTCTCCATGAAGTTGATACTTTGATTTGGAATCTTGGTAGATTGTGTGTGCAAACAAGGTTGAAGTGAAAATATTTCTTTTTGTGGGCAATGGTTACAATTCAATAATTTTGGAGCACACTGCAAGTGTAGTTCAACTTATAAAAGTTTATGTAGTTGGACCAAAAATTTCCTACTACAAGGAAAAAATCATAACTTTTAAGTGCAATCAGGGTTTTTGGACCCAAATACACTAAGGACTGCATATGTAGTTCAACTTGCAATCAGTTTAAAAATCCCCGAGTGCACTTGTATTTGGAATTTTCAAAAGGGTAAACTTGGGTATTATCAGGGTTTTCAGATGTGATTTCGTATTTGACTACATGTAACCAAAACATGCAGTTTCTTTACAAATCCGCGATTATTGAATGATAGGTATGGATATTTTGAATGTGATATCACTTATGATTACATGTAACAGTACATGTAATGGGTTTCAAAAATCTCAATTTTGGGAATATGGTAGACCTAAAAACAACTACAATTGGGGACTTTAGACATGATTTCCTTTTACATTGCATGCAAAATGACATGTAGTGGTATATGCAAAGGGTTCAAAAATTATTAAAATGTATTTTCAAATAGTAAACTTAAAATTTCAACCACATCTGTCCTCCAAATTCATGTAATAGAGGTGGACAGTCCTTAATTTAGAATTAGGGGTATATTTTTGTATAAGAACTCAGGGGTATCATGCTGCATTTGTATACCACGTTGCATCTTAGGGATGTAAAAGATTATGATTTTTGGAACATAATATAATATAAATACAATCAAAGCTATAGTCCTTAATTGCATTTGGAAGTGTAGACACCCAAAAATGGACAGACTTGCAAGTTTACATTCAACTACTAATTATTCCTCTACTAATTAAATGGTTCTTTAATTGTTTAAATAATCATCTTAAATCTGCTATATCCTAATATTTTCATCACTTAATCATTTATTAGTATTAATTAAATAATTAATCTTATTTAATTAATTTCACCTTAATTAATTGGTTTTTATCAGTTAATTAAATTTAATTTCTAAATTTCCATAGTTTAAATAATTATCAATAATTTTTTAAATTAGCTAATTATTTATTCTCAAGTAAATTAATAACCCAAAATTAATTTCATTTCATTTTTGACTAATTTCTATTTAATTTCATTTAATTTAGAATTAACTCCGCTTTCTTCTAAATTGAATGTTTACTTCAATTTAATTCTAAAATTCCAAAAATCAGAAAAAAGCAGTTTCATGAGGAATTGAGAATTCTAAAAAATAAAAAAGAGCTTTCATCAATAAAAGAATTTAGAAAATCAAAAAGAGCTTTAAATCAATTAAATCATTTAATTATCCTCAAAATTTAAAATTGAAAATCATTCTTTTAATAAAAAAAATCAATTACTTTTTGGAAACTCCTTTTCTCCAAATTGATTTATATTATCTTCTTTCTTTTTATCTTCAAAAATAGAATGTCTTCATCTTCACTCCATCTCTAATTATCTTGTTTGTTCAATTTTCTTTCACAAATCAATCTCAACCGTCGATCAGTCTGAAATCTCTATATAAACCCTCTTCAAACCCATTTGAATCATCACAATTTTGAGAACACAATCATGATTTTTAAGAGCACATCTATTCTGCAGGTTTTTCAAGTACATTGTGATCAACATGCTATCTCTTTATCATACTCTCGAATCTCCCAAGTCATAAGTGTTGTCAACATCAACTCTGAGAACCATCAAAATAATGTTTTAGAAGGAGAAAAGAGAAGCAACAGAAGCTTCAAGTGTTATTCAGTTTGCATTACTTTGAATATTTATTTCTGAATATGATGCTTGTTATTTTGTTGTTATTAGGCTCATTTATAGTAGTTGTTTGATTATTTTGTATCAATCGGTGCTACTAACCCTCTTGTGTGAGTGTGCAGAATTTAGGTCTATACATTTTGGTGAACCCGACGTGAACTTACAACCCAACAATCATTTACAAACATCCAACAGAATCCCTTGGTCTCGGTCGTACGACCGAGGTTTCATCGTTCATTTTATTTATTTATTCTCACTGTTTTCTATTATTTCACAATTGACGATAGAATTGTGCAATTGACAGATGAATTTTGAAATGACCTATTTATTACCTCAATCGTTTGTTCTTATTTTTTAATTGATAGTTGTATTTCATAATTGATTATTCAATTTTTAGTCTCTGTTTTATGCAGTATTTCACAACTGATAACAAAAATTTCACAATTGCAGATATTATTTCGCAGCTGATGCATATATTTCGCAATCATTAAATTTATTTTGCAACTGATAGAAATAGTTTGTAATCATAGAAATAATTTAGCAATTTCTCTATTTAATGTTTTTCAGCTATTTTTGATAAGTGATTCAATCTAATTTATCTTTTTTTCTCAGTTTCTGTGTAGGATTGAACAAATGAAAAATGACAGAAGATAATCAGGTGCATTCTAGGGTTTAGGTCATGAAAAGCATCCAAAAGAAGAATCAACACTCATTACCACGTGCAATGAAGGGAAGCTCTTGCAATCATAACTAAAAATCAAATCAAACCGTTTAGCAGGTATATCTATTCTCTTAAACATTTTTCAGCCAAATACAAGGTTACTGCAAGTATTGACACCCTTAGTAATCTAGGCATTTTTTAATCACATTTTTTGAACACTGACCTTCTTTTCTATCTTGTGGCGAAAACATAAATACACATGTCAAAGAATCCATTTATTTAACAAGTTTGATTGCAGGAGGGGACAGATTGAAACATAAGACAAACCAAAAATAGAGAGAAATTCATCTTCTATTGTTTCTTGTCTTTTCTTCTTGATTGAGCTTAGGAACATTTTGATTTGGGGCTCTTAAAAGGAGCTATGTGCCTGTCATACACACTTGAATTGGAGCTTAATAAATGAACATCTTTCTTGTGTATCTGGCATGCTTATGAATCTATAGAGTGGCCCCACTATTAAAATACACTATCCTCTCCCACTGGCTCTTGTGGTCATTGGTGTAAGAGAAAAATGTTAATGGTGCTCGATTTTTATTTTTAGAGGGCGACCTTTGGTGGGAAAAGAGGTTCTCACCCCAAAGGATGAACCAAATGGTAAAAAGATAAAGCCAAGCTCTTCAAAATTGCTATATAAAAAATGTGGTTGTGATTAATGTCACAATTAAAAGGTGTAATTTTGTTATACCAACAAAAATCTCGTTTAGTATCCTTGTGATGCGTTAAAATCCTTCATTGCAAGACATAAAACATCTTATTTTGAAAGTACTGGGAGAGCCCCCTTAATTGGGAATATCGTTTAAGTATAGCCACCTAAGAAAATTCCCTTACTAAAGAACCAATTTTTTTAGTTTCCAAAAAACCCTCTACTTGCTGATACAAAAGTTCAGAGGCCAACTAAGACACCCCACATACTTGCAGTTCCTCGTAGAGATAGCGATTCCTTGGGAAATGGTGACCCTTGGTATCTGAATTTTGGTATGCCTGAGAAGTGTGTTCCATGGAGGGGAGCTAGTACTACCAAACTTCTAAGCTATCCACATTGAATAAGTGCAGCTAGATTTTATCCAAGTGGGGACTTAGCGATATTTCCCTTGCCAGCCATAGGGTTGTTTTTTTGTTTGATTAATCTTGGATCTACAAAATGTTGTGTCTACTGTGTTTTCTTGTGTGATCATTTTCAACGCAAAACCAACACCTTACAAAATCAAAATGAGTCAAACATATTGAATGTCTAGGGTGTCAACAACAGTCTGTTCCATAAAACATTTTACCTCACTATTCTAGACTCCATTTTATTAGAAAAATTCAAAACTACAATCAATTTTTCAAAACCGTCATATGTTACCGCAATCGCCAGAAGTTTTCCCCAATTGAAATTTTTTTTCCGCATTTGATCTGTTTATTACCGCAATTGAACCTTTTATTGCTGCAATCACCAGAAGTTTGCTACAATTGACCCTACATTCTTCCATAGTCGACAAAAGTTTGCCACAATTGATTTAAAGACCTGTGCACTTATTCTATCAAAACATTTTGGTTTCCTCTTTCAGAATACTTCATTTTATCAGCCTAGAACCTTGGAAAAGTCTTCTATGTCATGTGAAGGGTCAACATGTATATTTAAAGAAATAGGAAAGAATTAATGAAATCTAAAACACCTAGGATTACCTCTCTTTAATGGTTAAGTTGTTATTTAGCATTGATAGCTCAACGGTTCAGATTAGATTATCTTGATCTCATTATCTCAGTTTCATCAATATTTTATAATGACTCTAGCTCATCTAAGATGAGAGTCAAATCATGTCTTATCATCGTCAATCTCTGAGATCAAGAGAAGTCAAAGTTTTATCTTAGAATTACCCTTGTTAAACAGGAACTTGAACCCTCTTTGAGAGGTTGTCCCTTTTTTTTGTTTTACGTCACTCATTTTAGTTAAATCCTAGATAACACAATGTCTTTTATACCTTACGGAGGACCAACTAATAGGTCACAAGATAGGAATAAACTAGGGGAACCTTATGTAAACCCTTTTCCTCTATGGGAAGGGGAACCTGCAATTGATCCTTTTACACATACAGACCCCTCTTTATACACTAAAAATATTCTTGAAACTTCACATGTCTCACATAGACACTATTTTTCAAGACATTACATAAGGAGAGTTAGAGTACGTATAACAAGATGATCACTCTTCACAATTTGTAGATGTTGTAGTGGAAAGAAATCTTGAAATATTCTTAGCAATTCTACTAGACAAAGGAGTCAAACTTCCATCTGGATTTGATGTCTCCAGAATATGGCTAGAAAAACCATTATCAGGTCATAATACAACTAGGAATTCTCAATTTTATCCTTTTGTATCCCAGATAATGTCTATTCCACTATCAACCCAAATAGTGACATCGCAAACAACTTCTACACAAATAATTTCTTCAAATCAAACTGGTTCATCTTCAACCCAAAACATGACAAGTGCTCAGACAAATCTAGAAATAACCTTTGGTTTATCACAAGAAGAAATATCATTCCTTTTAGTGTCAACTACTCAAGCAAATTGTAACCCACTTGCATCACAAAATATCCCCACTGGACTTGGATTTAGCTCATCATAGAAAGTAGGACCAATCTCTGTCGGTCCCACATACAATCAATGTCCTCCAAGGGTTACATCTTTGTTTCAACAACAAAAAAACCAACAAAAATAACAACAATAGAAAAAACAATAACAACAACATAAAACATAACAACAACAACAAAAATAACAACAACCAGGACCTCAATATGTACCTCAAAAAAATATATTTGGAAATCAATACCAAATTCATGGAAGGTCATATATTCCAACACAACCGTTTCAAAGACATAATCTCATAACAAGCACTAGATCATAATCAAATGTCTCTCAATCCCAAATTGACCTTCTAACACAAAAAGTGCAAACGCTGCAAAGCCATATCTTAAATTCCCAAAATCAAGGGCATACTAAGTCTTACACTATGGAAGACTTATACTATTATCCTTTTGATCACTCACTAATCATGCCTCCATTTCCTGCACACTTTGCAGTACCCAAATTTAACAAATACAGAGGGGAAACCAATCCCGTGGAACACATTAGGCATTTCTTTGCTAGTTGCATTGAGGTAGCACATAATGAAACATATCTTATGAGATTATTCCCCCATAGTTTATTCGGACTAGCGATGAAATGTTTTTCTCACTTACCTCATGGTATTCAATCTTGGGGAGAATTAGCCGAATGACTCATTTCTCATTTCCATTACAACATAGAATGCAAGGTTAACATTAAGGACCTATGTTATATCAAACAAAAGGAAGGAGTGTCTTTCTCTAAATTCTTGCAAAGATGGAGAAGTACAACTAACATAATCCCATATGATGTTCTCGAGAAAGATCTCATAGTCATGTTTGTTGATAACCTCATCCCGGATATGGCATACACTACAGAACTATAACTGGCTCCATATTTCAAACAATTGACTGAACAAGGCATCCGATGTGAGAAAAAATTAGTCAAGAGAGGAATCCTTGCTGATCTAAATCAGCCAAACACCAACAAAAATTCTAATGATAAACCTAAATGGTGGAATAGAAATAAGACCAATACCAATGACAATGTCACTAATGTTAAGAATGTCAACTACACGCAACCTAAGGTCCCATTATAGGGGCATCAAAACCAAGTCAAATTCCTATGGTATATACATCCTTGCCAAATTATCAAATGCAAATACAAGGGTCAAACAATCAAATGGAGAGTGTCATGCAATCCCAACCCAATGTTTAATGTCAACAAAGGACTCCTTTTCCAAAATGTGACTTTACACCCTTATGAGAACCACGTGAATAAGCACTTAAGAAGTTAATCCAAAGAAATCTTATCACCTTACCTGAGAGAAGAGAATTTGAGTATGGTTCTTTAAACCTAAGTGGTGGAGGGATAACAATTTCTGTGAATATCATTGCGTTAAAGGTGAAGAGACATCAAACTGTTATCATCTAAAGAACACTATTTAAGACTTGATTGAACAACACATAATTGATGTCACTAATGTTCAACCCAAAGGAAATACAAACCACACAATTTTCAATGATCCTTTACAAAACCATAATAAAGGGAAGAACCCTGCATTTGGTGGACAATCAAAATAGGTCAATTATACCTACACTACCTCTGATAACACAATAAATTGTAACCTGAATACCAAATTGTAACCATGAATATCAAAGATAACAACTCTAGATGCACAGTCACTACCCGCTGCACCAAGCTTGTATTACAAGGAGCACCTACTACTGCTTCTACACCTACAACTATTGCACAAATTTGTAACCCAAAACACAGTTTTGTGGATCAACTCAAGCACACTCCCGCTCAAATTTCTATCTTTGACTTATTATGAATATCCCCTGAACATAAGAAAGCATTGGATTTGGCCCTTCAAAATGTAGTTGTCCCTAGGGTCATATCTCTTGAGAACTTCCAAATTATGGTCAATTACATTTCTTCCAATAAGCATGCTACATTTACTGATCATGATGTTCCTATGCACAAGCCTCTACACAATGATCTCTTACATTTACTTGTCCAAGTGGATAAATACACAATCAGATGAGTCCTCATTGATGGTGGGGTTGGATTAAACATTTGTACTCTAAGAGTAATAAAGACCTTGGGATACTCATATTCAAGCATAGATATCACTAGATGCATCAATAATAGGGCATATGATGAAGAGGAAAGATCATCCAAGGGTGTCCTTATTCTACTAGTCAAAATAGGACCCATAATAAAAATCACTCCATTTCAGATCTTAGATCTTGAACTTGGATATAACATGTTATTGGGAAGACCATAGATTCATGAAATGAAAGTTGTACCATCTACCTATCATCAATGTATTAAATTTCCTTATCAAGGTACATAAATCATTATAGAAGGATATCCAAACCCCTTTGAATATTGCCACAATCTAAGGGGTAGTACAGAGAACCAAGTACCATTAAACCAAGAAGCAAGTGTGGCTTCTGAACTCCCAAAGATATACAAAGGGTGGGGATTAAAATATCAATCCAATAAAAGGATGTGGTGAGTATTTCTATGAGGAATCTTTCACTATTACTAAAATGGTTTTGTCACCAAGATCATATGGTCGCCTAAGGATAGTGGAAAAACAAGAGACGATTGTTTTCAAATACCCACCTACCACATTTGTTAAATGGGGTGGTTTGAGTGAGGAGGATCCTTTTGATTCTAACATTAATGCATGGTTATACCAAGATCCTCAAAAAATATCATCAACACAGTTACCTTTGAATCAATATGGACCAGGATACACTAAGTTACAAGAATTTGGATATGATGGAACTATAGGCTTGGGGGAAACCCAAAAAGGAATAATGGAGATATCATTACTACCCACCCATAGGAATAAAAGAGGACTTGGTTACTACCAATCTAGAACAAGGGTGGTTCTCCAAGGTGTTCAAGAAACTAGAAATCCAAACTGGGGGAAAAATCATGAACAAACCCAGATCAGTAACATAATTCCACAAACATTGCCACAAGAATGGGAAACCACAATCTCTGAATTATCCCTTGAATATAAAATCCTAGATTATATAGGAAATGAGATACCTGACAATAATTCTAGAGTGACTAATTCTCATGAGTATGAGTGGGAATCCCTCCATAATCTTGAGTCTGACACCCCTATCCATTCCCCTAGATCCACTAGTACCATGAACATAATTGACATGTTTGATCAACTAAAACTTGAAGGCCAACCCTGTGTTGATAAACATATTGATGTCTGTTCCTTAGATAGCACATCTACCTCCCAATATAGAGTTTGTAAAACTATTACTATAGTTCCATTTGTCCAAACCGAGTCATCTGTTAACACTGATATTTGCTTAGTCCACCCCGAGTTAATCAACTGAGATCAACAAGGACATCTGAATCTAGATAGTTTTGAAAATGGTGAAGCCATTGCACAATACATGGGCCTTCATGAAGGGATGCCATCCAGAGATCACAAGGTTAGATTCTCTTTTGACCTGGACAAATGTGCATACTTTGGGGTGGAGGCTCCTCTTTCTAGTCGCAAAAGTACAAGTAAAAATGAAAAAGAAAAGTCATTAAGTGACAACTAAAAGGTACTTTGTGACCATACAAAATTAAAAATAAAGGACGTATCTCCTGGTGAAAACTTTTGAGGTGCCAAAGGATGGAAAGTTGGACCTCCTCCCCTTGGAGGAAGAAAAATAAGCCTTGTTAGCAGAGTAAATAGAAGCAGTAAATGTAGGAGATGAAAAGGATCCCAAGAATATATATATAGACAAGTCTCTTTCACCTGAGGAAAGAGAATAATTTATTGAATTTTTTAAAGAATGTTAGATTAACTTTGCTTGGTCTTACGATGACATGCTAGGTTTGGATCCACAACTAGTATTGCATCACTTGTCACTATTGCCAAATGCAAAGCTAGTAAAATAGAAATTAAGAAAGATGCATCCTCACATTTCTTTACTAGTCAAAGCCAAGTTAAAGAAACTTCTTGATGTTGGTTTACTAAGACCCATTCCTTATGCAGTCTGGATATCCAATTTGGTGTTGATTTCAAAACATAATGGTTAGATATGTATATGTACAGATTTCAGAGACTTGAGAAAAGCTTGTCCCAAAGATGACTTTCCTCTACCAAATATCGATATGATAGTTGATTTGACAACATGACATCAAATGTTGTGACTAATAGATGGTTTCTTAGGTTATAACCAAATAAATATTTCTCCACAAGATCAACATAAGACATCATTCACTTATGCATGGGGTACTTATTGCTGGAATGTGATGTCATTTGGCCTTAAAAATGAAAGTTCCACATATCAAAGAGAAATGATGAAAATATTTCATGATATGATCCATAAAACAATGGAGGATTATTTTGATGATATACTAGCTAAATCAAACCTCAGGAAAAATCATCTACAAATTTTGGGTCTGATATTTGATAGAATGCAAGAATACAAGGTAAGACTCAATCCAAAGAAATGTGCTTTTGGGGTCACATATGGAAAGCTCCTTGGTTTCATTGTCTCACACAGAGGAATTGAAGTAGACCCAAAAAGGGTTAAGGCTATCCTTGACATATCATCTTCTATAAATTTGAAATAATTGACAGGTCTACAAGGAAGATTACAATCTATCAGGAGATTCATTGCCCAATTAGCGGATAAGTGCCATTTATTCCAACATTTACTTCATAAAGGGGTAACATTTGTATGGACAGAACAATGTCAACAAGATTTTCAATATTTTAAAGATTATTTATTAAAATCCCCAGTATTGGTGCCACCAGTTGCATGCAAGACATTGATATTGTATATGTCAGCAAAAAAATCAACACTAGGAGTCCTTTTAGCTCAAAAAGATGATCAAGAAAAGGAAAGGGTTTTTACTACATCAGTAGGAAATTGGTGGGGTACATACTCAATTATTCATCAATATAAATTAGGCATGCCTTGTAGTGTTTATTGCCTCTAAGAAGTTAATACATTATATACTGAGGCATCAAACAAAGCTCGTTGCACACATAAATTCATTAAAATATTTGTTGAGAAAAGTAGCGTTAAAAAGAAGACTCACAAAATGGGTGATGATTTTAAGAGAGTTTGATATTGAGTATGTGGATCATAAGGCTATAAAAGGACAAGTCACTGCTGACCAACTAGTAGAAGCCCCTGTTCCAGATCATCAACCAATTGTTGATGTGTTCCCTGATGAAGTAGTTTTTACCATGGAAGAATCAACAATAGACGTTTGGAAATTATTCTTTGATGACTCATACACAAACTATGGTGCAGGAACATGAATAATACTCATCACTCTACAAAAGGATGCAATTCCTAAATATTTTTGACTCAATTTTCCATGTACCAATAACATAGCTGAGTATGAAGCTCTCATCATTGGATTAAAAACAAATATACAATGGAGGATAAAGAACCTGAGAGTATATGGTGATTCCAAGTTGGTTATTAGTCAGGTCAAATATGATTATATGACAAAGGATGAAATTTTTTTCCCATATAGACAACCGATGGACAAGTTGTGTACTTCTTTTCAAAACATTATATTTGAACAAATTTTAAGGGTTCAAAACAAATATTTCAATGTGATGGCTACTATAGCATATTTGATTGATATGCCTAGAAATGAAACCAGATTCCACTTTCTGGTATAAAAATTGATGGTCCCAGCCTATGAGGCTCCAGTAATAGAATAAACATGCATCCTTGTTGGTACTGAGTATCCCTGGTACCAAGATGTGTATACTTACCTTCAAGATAATACCCTTCCACCTGACCTATCTATAAACCAAAGAAAGTCTCTAATTTTACAAGCTTCTAGGTATACCTTTCTTGCCAATACTTTGCATAGGAAAAGTTTAGATGGAACGCTTTTAAGATGTCTCACTTCCATAGAATCCCAAAGAGCCTTGTATGAGGTTCATGAAGGAGTTTGTGGGACCCACTCTAGTCATAATAGTTTAGCAAAGAAAATATTGAGGATGAGATACTTTTAGCCGACACTCGAAGCATATTCTCATAAATGTGTACAAAGATGCAAAAAGTGTCAGAGGCATGGAGATCTTATCCATGCACAAACTCAATAACTCTAACCTATTACTTCACCATGACCATTCTCAAGGTGGGGATTTTCCCTAGTGGGTAAAGTCACACCCATTTCCTCTAACGTTCATAAATACATAATCACAAAAATTGAGTACTTTACCAAATGGGTGGAAGATATCCCTCTGACATATATTAATGGTAAGAAAATCTCCATTTTTATATTGAACTACATCATTTGCCGATATGGGATCCTCAAACCATAATTACTGATCATGGGTCATCTTTTCAAAACAAGGATGTTGAGGACCTCTATGAGAAGTTTCAAATAAAACAAAACTTATCTTTATTTTATAACCTTTAGGGAAATGACCAAGCCGAGGCAACCAACAAATAAATCCTAAAAATCTTGAATAAAACTGTCAAAGAATCTGGTCAAGACTGGAATTTGCAACTTAGTCTTGCATTATGGGCATATAGAACATGTATAAGAACACCAAAAAGAGAAAATCTTTTCTCCATGGTATATGGATTAGAGGTCATTTTACCCCTCGAAGTTGAAATACCATCCCTCTAGATATCATTAAAGAATCTCACATCAGATGAAGACTACAAAGTTGCTAGGCTAAGCAAATTGGAGTTGCTAGATGAGGAACGATAGAGTGCAATGAATCACTTACAAGGCTATTAGAATTTCCTTAGAAGAAATTATCACAAAAGAGTTAAGCCACAAACATTTGAGGTAGGAGACCTCATTCTTATGGATAATCAAAATAATCAAGCAGAAAGAGTCAAACCAGAAAATTTTGATCCTAATTGGCTAGGACCATACATCATTACCAAATCATGTGATAATGGGGCATATCAGCTAGCTACTCAAGAGTGAGATCAGCTCCTGGGCTATGTCAACAACATAAACCTGAAAAGGTTCTATACCTGATATCCCAAGGTTAAGTGTACATATCTTAAAGATCCTAAAAAATACAAAAAGTCATAAAAATATAAAATTTACCTTGGTGAAAACTTGGCAAACAGGCGCCTTGGCGACAAAAATAAAATAAAATAAAAAAATAGAAAAAATTAAAGAGAAAAAAAATCACCCTTTGGTGAAAACCTAACAAACATGTGCTATTGGGTAGGTACCTTGGTGAAAACCTAAAAAACAAGTGCCAAGTGTAGAAATCTCGCTTTGCCATCAATGACCTCCAATGATAAGCTTGCACTTACTGAATGCCTATCACTAATAATGTCAAGTACAAAGCCCAATAAGCACAATCTTCTTGAGCATTTACACATATCCTTAGTCTATGCTAGTTCACCAGAATGGGGGCAGTCTTAAAAGTCCTAAAAAGAGCAAAAAGTCATGAAAAAATCCTTAAAAAGAGCATAAAGTCCTGAAAGAATCTCAAAAAGAGACAAAAGTCCTAAAAAAATAAAAAAACATCAGAAAACATCCTGAAGAAACCAACCAACCAAAAAAATCAAAACACATCAAAATCTTGCAATAAAATTATCTCTATTGCGACAAGTAGAAAGAAATGATCAAGCATCAATCCAAATGAAAGAAATGAGTTTTATAAATCAACAATGGACTCACATGACCTATCTTTATCAACAATCTGATCAGTCATCAATCGATCAAAAAATAAAATAAAATTAGTCAATAAATTGTCTTATACAGTGATGGATACACTTGAAAATATACAAATCGGCGTTATATAGGTAGTCCATTCCGGAAACCAGGCATATCAAACATTTAATCAAATCAAATCAATTAATCATTTTTCTTATACAGTGACAGATACACTCAAAAAAGACAAATATGTCTTATACAGGTAGTCCATTCCTAAAACCAGACACATCCACATTCAAACATCAAAACCAATCCAATCAAGGAACAATAAGGCTATTGACTAGGTTAGTCGTGTCAATCTGTTGTCAATTTATCTTTCATGATTGTGTTCTTACACTCCTTAAGGATACCACTAAGTGGTGAGAGTGTCTATGATGGATCATAATACTTTTTTCTTTATTTTCTTTTTGTGGAGTGTTTCAAT
Source organism: Thuja plicata (assembly GCA_018584345.1). Taxonomy (NCBI): domain Eukaryota; kingdom Viridiplantae; phylum Streptophyta; class Pinopsida; order Cupressales; family Cupressaceae; genus Thuja; species Thuja plicata. Next base: position 1,910,372 of record MU223774.1, on the reverse strand, counting down.
TCAATTCTGGGGCAAGGATGATTCAGGATAAATACTATAGTAGTTGTCACGCATTTGGTAGCCACACAAATCCATGATCTTAGCTAAATTCTTAGAGAAGAATTGAGCATGCCTTGTCTTTTATCTACTTGTTATCAGAGATAGTAGCGGTATCCAAATGGGCAATATCTGGGTGCATATGTATCTCTTTCTTTTCAAATAAGGTGCAATGATGAATAAATGTTGAAACAAAAGTTGGAAAAAAATTGGTTACATCAATCATGTTGATCACAATGAACTTATTTTTCTTACTAATTTCTCACTAAATTTCTTCTAGCTAACACATGCATGCACTCAGATACATTGTGCATTTTAGGTTTGCATTCATTTATTGCATAAGAAAAGAAAACAAAACATGTGCACACATCTTACATGGTAGATCATTTAATCAATGAATTTTTCATCCATAACATAGAGTCAGTGTGTAATACTCACCCCTTAGTTTGCTTTTTGTTTTAGTTGCCAAACTCTTTTAGGCCTTTTCATGTATGAGTGGGTTATTTCATATAGTTTTGAGGATATTTATGTATTGTATTTCATTATATTATGGATCCATTGCATACTGCACTATATCTTTTATTTACATGTGATTTATGGTTATTTCATGATGCTTATGTATATGTTATGATGTCATTCTGATTATGGTTTTCTAACAATAGTGACCCTATATCTGTATGTGCATGGATCATTTGTATGTTTTTACTTTTCTATTTGATGTGCTTGGTATGGTATGGGACAAAGTCGTAGTTACTTTCTTCAGCGAGATCCACTTGATAAACTAGTCTCAACCATTATTTTTTTTATTATATATGCATATGTTCGTCTTTGTGATGACAGATTTGCAAGTACCGGGCTACATCTTCCCTGAATTGACAGGAGTGAACGTTCCTTATCGCAATATCTCAATGGTAAGAGGGGAGATAATATTCATGCATAAATCTCTACCCTAAACCCTTATTTTGTCCTATAAACAGACAAGAATATGAGTGACTACCCTAGTGTCTGAATCCGTCAAGTGACGTGGATTCGTGAGCCTTTTTGTGTGTGCTTATGTGTTTGTTTTAGTTGTTTTTTGGTTTCAGTTGTGTTTTATGTTTGTATGATTTTTAGTTGGATTTATGATGCTTTTGGCTTGATTTATTTAATGAATGATTGTGGTAAATATTAATGTTAATTATTGCACCTTTAATAAGTTAAAACATTGATATATTAAATATATGGCTATTTATTAATTAAATATTAATTAAATGCCTATATTTAATTAATTGATTTAATTATTAAGTCTTGATTTAAATAATTAAGATTTAATAAATATTAAATCCAATAATTTTAATTAATTGTGCAAAGTTGAATTATTGAATATTACTTTAAGTTGCATGATTAATTGATCTAATTTAATTGAAAAATATTCTCATGCATTTTCAATTATGACTTTGTTTTCATATTATAAAATTGAGTTGTGCATGCTTTAAGTGAAAATTAAAAATAATGAATTTATTTTAATTATTAATTAGATAATTAATGTTCCCTTTAGGGTCTCACTTTTTGAAAACATAATTGCTTGATTTTGCTATATCCTTGGATTGAAAGCCATTTTGGAGGTTGTTCAATCAGGAAGAAGGAAAAATTAGGTGATTGGAGAATTGTGGAGAGCTTAGGAGCATTTTTGGATTCTTCATTGCTTGGATTTGTGAATTTGTTCCTTTCATCAGTTACTAAGGTAGGATCTTGATCTTGATAATTCTAGCTTTTAGATCCCTGTCTTCTATGCATATGAAAAGCTAGGATCCTTTGTTTGAATCTTCCTTGTTTGTTATTGTGAGCTTTTATTGATTAAAATTGAAGGAATATGTTATTGGATCCATTATGGGGTTTTTCTTTCTTGATTGCATGCAAGATCTGTGTTTTGGGCTTAAGGGTTTCATTTATTTGTATTGGTTGCAAAATGGGCATCAGGGTTTTCAATTAGAATGATTTAGTTTTCAATATTGCCCTTGGGGTTTCAAATGTGTGAAAAAAGTCTTCTTTAAGATAAATTTGTTATTGTTGTAAAAATTGGCTTGAAACTCTCAGATCTGTAAATCCCTTACCTTGGAAAGAAAATTACACCCTTACCAGATTCCTATCTAAAAATTGGGTCTAGATTTGCATGGAAACAAAAGAATAGAGTTACACACACACACACACACACACACACACACACACACACACACACACACAAAATTTAGAATGTTTTCCTTGGTTGCATCAAATTGCATGCTTTATTATTTAAGTAATTTAATATTATTGCATGTAGATTTACAATTGCATAGTAAAATATAAAATGAGGATAAATGCATGTTCTCTCTTTTATTATGAAAATTAATTAAATAAAATTTTTTAAACAATAAATATTTTTAAGATTAAATATTTTTAAGATATATTTATTTGCATGTTATTTAAGAAGGATTTATTTATTTGTATTAAAATAATTCTCGTTGGAATTTGCATGTAATAGTATTCTATTTTTAGAAATTATGTTTCTTTAGAAATTCTATTTTTAGAAATTACATTTTTTAGAAATTCAATTTAAAAAATAAAAAAAAAAATAAAATAAAAATTCTTTTTAGAATTCACATGGAGTGAATTCTATTTAAAAAAAAAAAAAAAACTTTTTTGAATTCGCATGGAGTGGTATTCTATTTTTAGAAATATATTTTCAAAAAAATTTAATTTAAATTAAATTATGTGGATGATTCCAATAAACTTTTACTTGTAATTATAATTGAATCTTAGTAATTATTAAGATAGATTAATTTATGTGTTAGATTTTATAAATTAATCTATCGGGATTTTATTTGCATCTTCCTTGGAATTTAGTTATAGTTTATTAGTAATTTTAACTAGATAAACGAATTTGCATAATATGATTATAAATTTGTTTATCACTGAATTTTGAATTAGTTCTTTCTAAAAGTGTATTTATCATGTCATGGCGTATTTTAGGGTTTTATTGAAATGAATGGTGTATTCTTTTCGTTAATAGAAGTTTGTCAGTTTTTGGGTTGTGATCTTCTGTTGATCCTTGTGTTTATATTTTGTGTATTTTGATGATGTTTTGGTTTGATTTCTTTTACCCTACCTTGTCATCATGAGTTCCCATTTTTGTGGATACTTTGAGAGTGCAATTATGAGATTATGATTCGAGGACTAGTATGTGTTCCAGGTATCTTGTTTAGGAAACTATATTTGACCATCTTACTTTATGAGTCTTATGAGACTATTTATGATCTTGAGCTTAGGGGGTGGTTAGTTAGGTGCATCTTAGGGGAGTGGCTTACAATAGAGGTCCAGTGCCCAAAGAGGCCCGTACCAGGGTAACCTATCGTAAGTTATTAATAAGTGATAATTTAATAATAAAACTTGGGGTTTACATTAAATACAAGATGGATCATGATGTCTCTCTCATGCCTTGAGTGCTTGTATAGGATAAGGATGAGCATGAGATGATACCTAGAGAGTAGGTATGATTAGATTCCTCATCTTCATGAGAGAGTATTCTAGTTCTGCATGAGTCATGTTGAGGGTCTGAGATCTAGAATGGCCAGTCCATGGTAACTCAAGTGATTGACAACATGATGACACTCCCATAGAAGGTAGCCTAAGTCTCCTCCATAGGTCCTTCTTTACCTTGTATGGTTGTGTTTTTGGCATTTGGATTTTGGTTTCAGTGGTTGGATCATGTTGGTGTTTTGGTTGATTTATGTATCCTTTAACTTTGGATGGTGTAGCTTTGTATTGACCTTGGATCTGTAGTGTGTCTTTATCTTTCCTATCCTTATACTTCTAATTTAGTCTTTCTGGATTGTGTTCTCGTGTGTGGGTCTTATGTTATCTCCTCAGCACGGTGGGAGTGGACCTTTGGTTCTACGAGGTTGGGTGGTAGTGATTCTTATTACCATTGAGATACGATGGTTCTTCTTCATGCTTGGATGATCCTTGTTGTAGTTTTATCTTTTGATTCTTATGGAGACTTGTTCAGTTCCATGAGTTGTATATTTGTACCATATTTGTATATGGGTTGCCATTCTTTCAGAGGATGTATTGTAATGTTATTCCTTATTGCATACCCTACAATTCATGCAATAGATGATTGATTCAGTTGTATACCTTGGGTATCAGATGTATATGTGGTCTTATTATATGAGATGTATATTGGATTCAGTTGATATATCTTTTATGATAGTTCTTTATAATTTTTCTTTGTAGATTAGTTTGCTTAAGTAATTCTACGTCAAGGAACCCTCGAGATTTGTAACCTTGTTGAGTTGTATTTATGTGTATGACATTTATCTCATTGTGTTGCTTTCGTATTGTATCATTATTATTTGTAAACATTTAAAAAAAATTATCTTGTTAACTTAGTGTCATGTTTAGGTTAGTTTTCCTGGTGGGGCATTACAATTGGTATCAGAGCCCACATTTCTACACTGGGAGCTCTGGGAAATTTGTATGCCCATTAGTTGTCTTTTGGTTTTAAAAATTAAAACAAACATAGACATAAAACTCTGATGTATTTAAAACCCTTGCTTTGTGATTATTTGTTTTCTTTTGACATTATTTGGTTTTGGTTTTGGTTTTGAGTTGTTGTTTGGTTCTTTGGTTGCTTCAGGAATCATACCTGAGACTAGATCTGCTAGAGGCTATGGAAGAGGCAGGGATCATATCTCTTCCACGAGTGTTAGTTAGGACAATGCTCATTAGTAGAACACATATGAGCAGAGAGATGATCATCAGTCTAACTCTGAGGAGCCAGGCACTAGGCAGTTATTGCAGGTGATATTGAATTGTCTTCCTGAGAAGGGTAGAGTGGAGAAGGATGTTTCACATCATTCTCAGTTAGAGAAGAGAGTGAGGGTGAGATCTAGGAGCCCTTTGAGAAGGACCATCACATTTGATCTTGATGTTGTGGCAATGAACCACATGAGGGATCTTATGAGAGTGCGAACTACTCCCTTTGATGGGAAGAGATCAGGGTTTGAGGCAGAGACATGGCTTATTTCCTTGGAGAGGAGTTTTTCCATGCATCCCTTTTGTAGTAATACTAAGGATAGGTATGTAGTGACGCAACTCCCTGATTTTGTAGTAGTGCGGTGGAAGATTGAAGAGGAGAAATTAGGGCTCCACATGGATACAGTTACTTGGGACTTGTTCCTTGAGAACTTCTGAGAGCGATTTCTCTCTGATGAGTGGAGGCAGTAGCGGGCGGATGAGTTCCACAACCTGCGTCAGTTGACCTTGTCAATGGTAGAGTATGAGCGTTGATTATTTGAGCTCAAGAAGTATGAAGGTTATGTACATGATTCAACCCTTATAATTCAACATTTTATTAGGGGGCTTAATGAATGCATCATTGGGGAAGTTAGGCTCTTTAAGCCTACAACCCTCAAAGAAGCGGTCATTAAGCTACTCTTATGGAGGCAAATCTAGCTTTGGGCCATGGTAGTTAGATGGGAGTGCAGTATAGTGGACCTACTTCTGGTTACAAAGGTAATCTATCATAGGGAACTGGGAACTCTAGGAACCCTCCTACAATTTTGAAGGGTAACTAGAACCAATAGGGTAAGAGATTCTTTCATGGTACTAGTGGTGGTTCACAGTCGGAGAACTATCATAACTAGCGGTGCAATATGCACAATAGGACTGATTAGCTAGTTCAGAGTTCACATCAGGATGTTATTAGGGGTAGTTTTTAGTAGTCCAGTGCACCTTAGGCTAGAGTAGGTGGTAGTAGAGGGGGTTGTTATTCTCGTGGGAAGTTTGGTCACATTGCGGCCAATTGTCCCCAACGTGCACTGTAGTTCTCAGGACAAAGGCCAGTAGCTTCTAAGCCTACAGTTGGAATTTTTGGTAGATCTAATGGAGTGTATGAAGCCTTTGATTTCCCTCCAGCTGTGTATCATGCTCTTGTGATTGGGGTTGCAAGTAGAGGACCAACAGCTAGTTTCTGCATTCCTATAGTAGGAAACGATCCCCAATGTTCAAATCAGATATTAGGGAAGGGTCCTATGGGACCCACATGTTGAGTCTTTTATGACTCGATAGGACACTTTATGTTGAGAGATTCATATCTCTATCTTTGTTGTAGGCTTCTAGGAGTAAGCCTAGTTTTCGAGGAGGAGGATGTAATACCCACCCATTAGTTTAATTTTCTATTTTAGTTGTCGAACTCTTTTAGGCCTTTTCATGTATGTGTGGGTTATTTCAGATGGTTTTGATGATATTTATATATTGCATTTTATTATATTATGGATCCATTTCTTAGTGTACTATATCTTCTATTTACATGTGATTTATGGTTATTTCATGATGCTTATGTATATTTTATGATGTCATTCTAATTATAGTTTTCTAACAATACTGACCCTATATTTGTATGTGCATGGATCATTTGTATGTTTTTACTTTTTTGTTTGATGTGCTTGGTGTGGTATGGGAAAGAGTCATAGTTGCTTTGGTGAGATCCACACGATAAACTAGTCTCAACCATTGTTTGTTATATTATATATGCATATGTTCGTCTTTGTGATGATAGATTTATAGGTACTGGGCTACGTCTTCCTTGAATTGGTAGGAGTGAGCGTGCCCTATCACAATATCTCAATGGTAAGAGAGGGGAGATAATATTCATGTCTAAATCCCTACCCTAAACCCTTATTTTGTCCTATAAATGGACAAGAATCTGACTAACTACCCTAGTGTCTGAATCCGTCAAGTGATGTGGATTTGTGAGCCTTTCTGTTTGTGCTTATGTGTCTATTTTAGTTGTTTTTCAATTTCAGTTGTGTTTTCTGTTTGTATGGTTTTCAGTTGGAGTTATGATGCTTTTGGCTTGATTTATTTAATGAATAATTATGGTAAATATTAATGTTAATTATTGCACCTTTAATAAGGTTAAAATATTGATATATTAAATATATGGCTATTTATTAATTAAATACCTATATTTAATTAATTGATTTAATTATTAAGTCTTGATTTAAATAATTGAGGTTTAATAAATATTAAATCCAATAATTGTAATTAATTTTCAAAGTTGAATTATTGAATAATACTTTAAGTTGCATGATTAATTGATCTATTTTAATTGAAAAATATTCTCACACATTTTCAATTATGACTTTGTTTTCATATTATAAAGTTGAGTTGTGCATGCTTTAAGTGAAAATTGAAAATAAAGAATTTCTTTTAATTATTAATTAGATAAATAATATTCCCTTTAGGGTTTCACTTTTTGAAAACCTAATTGCTTGGTTTTTCTATATCCTTGGATTGAAAGCCATTTTGGAGGTTGTTCAATCAGGGAGAAGGAAAAATCAGGTAATTGGAGAATTGTGGAGAGCTTAGGAGCATTTTTGGATTCTTTATTGGTTGGATTTGTGAATTTTTCCCTCTCATCAGTTACTAAGGTAGGATCTTGATCTTGATAATTCTAGCTTTCAGATCCCTGTCTTCTATGCATCTGAAAAGCTTGGATCCTTTGTTTGAATCTTCCTTATTTTGTTATTGTGTGATTTTATTGATTAAAATTGAAGAAATAAGTTATTGGATCCATTCTGTGGTTTTTTTCTTGATTGCTTGCAAGATTCATGTTTTGGGATTAAGGGTTTCATTTATTTGTATTCGTTGCAAAATAGGCATCAGGGTTTTCAATTAGAATGATTTAGTTTTCAATATTGCCCTTGGGGTTTCAAATCTGTAAAAAAAGTCTTCTTTGAGAGAAATTGTTATTGTTGTAAAAATTGGCTTGAAGCCCTCAGATCTGTAAATCCCTTACCTTGAAAAGAAAATTGCACCCTAACTAGATTCCTGTCCAAAAATCGGGTCTAGATTTGAATGGAAATAAAAGAATAGAGTTAATTGCATGTTTAAAAATTCTCTTATATATATATATA
>MU223774.1:1883773-1902324 GCA_018584345.1 Thuja plicata | reverse complement strand
TATATATATATATATATAATGAGGATAAATGCATGTTTGCATGTTCTTTTTTTTATTATGAAAATTAATTAAATAAGATTTTTTAAAGAATAAGTATTTATAAGGTGTATTTATTTGCATGTTATTTAAGAAGAATTTATTTATTTGTATTAAAATAATTCTTGTTGGAATTTGCATGCAATAGTATTCTATTTTTAGAAATTATGTTTCTTTAGAAATTCTACTTTTAGAATTAGGTTTTTAGAAATTCTATTTAAAAAATAAAAAATAAAAAATAGAAAAAAATCTTTTTAGAATTCGCATGGAGTGGTATTCTATTTTTAGAAATTATATTTTCAAAAAAAATAAAATAAAATAAAATAAAATTATGTGGATGATTCCAATAAACTTTTACTTGTAATTATATTTGAATCTTAGTAATTATTAAAATAGATTAATTTATATGTGTTAGATTTTATAAATTAATCTACAGGGATTTTATTTGCATCTTCCTTGGAATTTAATTATAGTTTGTTAGTAATTTTACTAGATAAACGAATTTGCATAATATAATTATAAATTTTTTTATCACTGAATTTTGAATTAGTTCTTTCTAAAAGTGTATTTATCATGTCATGGCATATTTTAGGGTTTTATTGAAATGAATGGTGTATTCTTTTCGTTAATAGAAGTTTGTCAGTTTTTGGGTTGTGATCTTCTGTTGATCCTTGTGTTTATATTTTGTGTATTTTGATGATGTTTTGGTTTGATTTCTTTTACCCTACCTTGTCATCATGAGTTCCTGTTTTGTGGATACTTTGAGAGTGCAATTATGACGTTATGATTTGAGGACTAGTATGTGCTCCAGGTATCTTTTTTAGGGAACTATATTTGACCATCTTATTTTATGAGTCTTATGAGATTATTTATGACCTTGAGCTTAGGGGTGGTTAGTTAGGTGCATCTTAGGGGAGTGGCTTACAATAGAGGTCTGGGGCCCAAAGAGGCCAATACCAGGGTAACCTATCGTAAGCTATTAATAAGTGATAATTTAATAATAAAACTTGGGGTTTACATTAAATACAAGATGGATCATGATGTCTCACTCATGCCTTGAGTGCTTGTACATGCTAAGGATGCGAATGAGATGATACCTAGAGAGTAGGTATGATTAAATTCCTCTTCTTCATGAGATGGTATTCTAGTTCCGCATGAGTCATGTTGACGGTCTGGGGTCCATAGCGGCTAGTCCATGGTAACTCAAGTGATTGACCATGTGATAACACTCCCATAGGATGTAGCCTAAGTCTCCTCCATAGGTCCTGCTTTACCTTGTATGGAAGTGTTTTTGGCATTAGGCTTTTGGTTTCAGTGGTTGGATCATGTTGGTATTTTGGTTGATTTATGTATGTCCTTTATCTTTGGATGGTGTAGCTTTGTATTGACCTTGGATCTCCAGTGTCTCTTTATCTTTCCTATCTATTACTCCTAATTTAGTCTTTTTGGATTGTGTTCCAGTGTGTGGGCCTGATGTTATCTCCTTAGCACGATGGGAGTGGACCTTTGGTTCCACGAGGACAGGTGTTAGTAATTCTTATTACCATTGAGATCTGACGGTTCTTCTTCATGCTTGGATGATCCTTGTTGCAGTTCTATCTTCTGATTCTTATGGGAACTTGTTCAGTTCCATGAGTTGTATATTTGTACCATATGTGTATATGGGTTTCCATCCTTTCAGAGGATGTATTGTATTTTTATTCATTATTGCATACCCTAAGATTTGTGCAGTGGATGATTGATTCGGTTGTATACCTTGGGTATCAGATGTATATGTGGTCTTATTATATGAGATGTATATTGGATTCAGTTGATATATCTTTTATGATAGTTCTTTATAGTTGTTCTTCGTAGATTAGTTTTCTTAAGTAATTCTACATCAAGGAACCCTCAAGATTTATAACCTTGTTGAGTTGTATTTATGTGTATGACATTTATCTCATTGTGTTGATTTTGTGTTGTATTATTACTATTTGTAAACATTTAAAAAAAAATTATCCTGTTAACTTAGTGTCATGTTTAGGTTAGTTCTTCTAGGTTCCCTGGCAGGGCATTACACAGTGCATCATAAAAACTCTTATGGAAATGAATTCATAGAAAAAAGGAATCATGCATCCATATGTCAGTATTATAGGAAAGTAGACATCATGGATCAAGGAATCAACATAATCTGAATCACATATAGTGCATATAATCATAAACATCTCATAAAATTGCATCATCATACAAGAGCAAGTATGTAGAAATAAACTACATATCATATATAACCATATCATAAGTAAAAACATGTATAGGTCTCACCAATAGGAGGCATCTCATATATCATGTGTCTAAGTACTATGCAGACTTGCAAGTATATCAGAAAACTCCATAACATGCCTACAATATCGGTACAAAATGATACAATAATACAACATGAGAAAAGTCAACAACTGCTACTCCCATCCTCGCCTCCAGGCTACTAGGGTGGTGGCATCTGAGATCTCATCCCACACTACTATGAAGGAGCTTCCACACAACTACTCTGTAACTGCTATAATCTGATAGATCTATAAGATGCAGTATAACTAGGCACACATTGCACAGATGGAATTTAAAACAACATCCTCATAATGTTGATGATGGTAATCTATCTCTCTTTAGGCCTCCTAACTTAATCTCCATAACAAATACATAGCCTCCCTAAGGGATAGATCCTGAAAACCATCCAAATAAGCTCTCACCTCTGCACAATCCTATCTCTCCATGCCCTTTGTTGTTTTCACCTATAGCTCTGCTACCGCTAGTCTACGAGTAAGATCTGTAACCTCCTAAGATAGTTATTGGACCTCTGTTGAAACTCATCTTTCCCCCCCATAGCAACATCCATATCATCCTCCTCTCTAGTACCCCTCAATCCCTCATCTCTCACTACCTAGGAATCCTCCTCCTCATCCTCATGACTACTGTCACTTTCACTGTTACTGCTTGATCCTAAAGAGATGGACCCTACCTCCTCCACCTCTACCATCTCCTCATATCTCACCTCTCCCCTCTCCCTCACTCTCTCCTTAGGAGCATCATTAGTCCATATCTATACTCTCCTCAAAAGCTATGGTACATCCTCCTCCTCCTCCCCTTCCTCCTCTAGGATCTCTCCTAGTCCAACCCGACTAGTCCCCCTCAGAGTAGGCCCGCCTCCTCTAGTCCTAACTCTCTCACCACCTCTTCTGGCGTCAGGATCATTGTTGTATCCTCTCCCTCCCCCTCCCCCTCAACCTTCACCTCTCCCTCCCCTTTGGCCTCCACCCCTCCCTCTTTCTCCATCACCCCTCCCTCTGTCTCTATCTCTAAAAACTCCCCCCCAGTCCCCACCTCTTTGTCTAGATGTCCTTATTATAACCCTAGTCACGGGATGGGTAACATCTATCAAAGCCAATGGATGATGTTGTGTCCACCAAAAATCATACTGTGGAGTGGTACCTACAAAGAAAAAAGATTCAAACATTAGTACCACATGGATAAGAGAGAAAGAAAGGTTAATCAAGAGAGTTTCATATCGTATAAGGGAAATAATGGGAAAATATGGAAGTATACTTGCATCTATGGTGGCTGATTGCCACATCCACTAAACATGGCATAGACCCTCAAACTTGATCCTCACAACATGAACTAGTATGACAACTCCCCTGATAGAAATATCTCTAGATCTCCTCGCAAACTAGGCGTAGGTCACTGACATCCTGTCGCTCTCCAAACTACTACAACATCCTATTGGTGTTGTGTAAATCAATAATATGGGTGTGATCTAACACACGCCCCATCAGGTATCTCCTCTGCCAGAAGAAAGGCAAGTGTGTTTCCTCACCATCCCAAACAGAACATGATCTATACAACCTCTAGATAAAGTAAGGCAACATATCCAGCTATTGCATCTAGTAAATAGTATGGCCCATGTGAGACTGAATCATATTCCCCTCGTAAAGAAAAACATAAGGTATCCCTGCTGGAAGATCTTGAGTACCCACAGGTCTACACATGGCTATGTGCTTCCACGCCCATATCTGGAGGAGAGTCACGCCGCAACCAATTGACTTACCACCCTGGTAAGTCACATAGAACATATGGTAGTACATATGAGCCAACATACAATGCCCCCATGTATAAACAATATGGTCTCTCACCATACTCTTAAGGATTGTTCCCCATCCTATGAAGAAGCCACATTGCCTACGATCAGGACATAATATCCCACAAATTAGGGTCCTTAATAGGCTACTCAATCTGTCTAATCTATCCACTCTTTTGGACCACATAATTTCCATGACATCAGGTCATTGCCCTAAATGCTATACAACATCGCTCCATGAGCCTACATTGCTATATTATTTTTTCCCTAGCTTGGGTAATCTTGAAGAGACTGCCCTTGAGGGTCACATTCACCCTCTTCATCCATCATTGGCTATTCATCTCATACATCAGATTTCTAATCCATCTACAATGTTCTACACCTTGCTAGACATTGGGGCAAACCATTGTGATCTTGCTTGAGATCGAGTAATCTCTAAAAATCTAAAAATTGCAAAATCTCTAAAAATCTAAAAATCGTAAAAAGTCCTGAAAAAATGATCATCTTGGTGCAAACCTAGAAATAGGCACTTTTGATGCATCCACCAAAAAAAAATATAAAAATAGAAAAAATATCTATTGACTATCTTTCAATCAACAGGTATCGGGGCAATCTAATTCTAACTCCTGAAGATTGAGCCTCATTTTGGGGACAATCTTTTGAAAGGTGATAAATATTCTAGTATATGGGCAATCTAACCCAAATTCCTGGGAGTCAACATGCTCTCAGTTACCTTCAAGACACCAATTTACATGGATTGAAACTAGTCATATTCTAGGGGGCACTGTCTTATTACCTTTTGGGATCTCCTTCGTGACAGTCACCAGTGGTTCTCACTGCATTTGCCTAGTGTCATTTTTCCTATACTGAGGTCTCTCTCCTTGAGGATCTCTTGCATCATTCACTAGTGGTTCTCACTGAGTCTTCCTACTGATGCCTAGCTATTACTACAATCTCTTCACTTGAGAATCTCTCACACGTCAATCACCAGTGGTTCTCACCGTGTCTATCTACTATCGCCATACTATTGAGATTGCTCACATATGTTATAGTTGGAGTTATACTCAAATGCTCTATCTATCAATACTTGGTCTTGATGATTCTTTTCTTTAGTTTGTACATAGCTTTTGGTCACTTTCATGACACTCTGGTTCCGTTGCAAACCCTACTGACTTGCCACTGATTTAGTGCCATATGCCTGGGGGAAACCAAATCTAGTTTGTCCTCGCAGCATACGTCAAGTCAGTCATCGTTACTTGGGGGCATGGGTTCCCCATTTGATCACATCTTTGGTTTACACCCAAGTCAGTAATCTCGTCACTTCTGCAGGACAACTCTCTACTGACACAAACTGGTGTTTTTCAACACCACCATAAAAAAATGTTTTTTAACACTATCTTTGGATACATTTGTGTTTTTCAACACACATCGGATATCTCAAATGTAAACATCTATCGATAACAATCAAACACAATGCACTCCCAAGCACAACTGTGTTTTTCAACACCCCTATACACATACATATTCAAAAACTTTGAAACTGGCTGAGCTATGATTGAATCTTTCTTTGTATGTTGTTTGTTCTCATGGATTTAATTAATATTTTCTTTGTCTACTGCTTGTTGGTGTAGTCCCAATGATTTGAAAATGTCAGATAAATAGGGTGTATGTGATAAGAGTTCCAACATTAAGGTGGAAAAGCCTCACATCCCTCAATCTTGTTTATTTGTACACCATGGTGAGGTTGGTACTATCTCCTTGACTATTATTGCTCTACTTATTTATGCATGATCATACTCATGGTTATCTTGGCTTTGAATGCCTCGATACTGGTGTACTCTTGCAACATCAACTATAAACAATGTTTAGGTCATCTTGGCTTTTGTGCCCTGGTGTTTATGTTTGTTTCCTACATTTTATCTGATGAAAGTCATATTCATATCCTTATGGTTGCAGTGGCACTAGTAAAGATTGTATCGACTCCGATGTTCCAAAAATGCTCAATGATGATAATTATATGATGGGTCTCACAACCATGTCCTAGGTAATGCATCTACCATAGGATTACATTTTCATTCTAGACTTGCATTATGGCAGCAATTTGATGCTCACTTCATTGTGTTCTCTTGGATTTGTACATTGAGGGGTTCTTCTTTAGCGTCCTAGCTTCATCACGACTACAAAAGTGTTCGATCCTCACTCTCTATCTTTAGCGTCCTGGCTTCATCATGAATACAAAAGTGTTTGATCCTTTCTCTCTATCTTCAACATCCTGGCTTCATCACGACTATAAAAGTGTTTGATCCTCGCTCTCTATCTTCAACATCCTGGCTTCATCATGACTACAAAAGTGTTTGATCCTCACTCTCTATCTTTAGCATCCTAGCTTCATCACGACTACAAAAGTGTTTGATCCTCGCTATCTTTCTTCAGCTATATGCTCAATCCATTTTCGTGATCAAAATCAAAATCTGACACTCCTATATTGCTCAAAATCATATTTTAACATTTTTGGGACCAACGCGATCAAACTTTTGTGCAATCGACTTTTTGACGTTGCTTTCTTGTTAGAATCATATCTAATCAACATTTTCTCAAATATTTGACTCTTTTCATCAAAAGTCAACTTTGGTCAACCCTAGTCAACCTTGGTCAACCTGGACCTTGACATCTCTCCAAATTGATTCTTAATCTTCCAGATTCTTTCATAATCTATTATAAGTTCTTCTTGATCTCTGATTCAACATCTATCTGTGATTTCTCGCTCTTCATCATTATAATGACGTGTCATCTTTCTATTTCTCTCTCAAGGGGGCAGGATGATTACATCATTAAATCTATTCTAATCAATCCGATCTGAATTCAAAAGTCCTCACTGCTAGGGGCATCTCATCACTTGGGGCATGTCTAGTTTTTCATACCTCACAGTCAAAACTGGGTGTTCCACGAATTTTAATCAATAGGGGCATCTTTGTTCCTTACATATTGTCATCTATTAGGTACCAGGGCAATCTAACCAGGATTCTTGAGGAACAAGCTTCATTCTGGAGATGATTCTTGAAAACTCATCTATTAGGAATTGGGGCAATCTAACCCTGACTCTTGAAAATCAAGCTCCGTTCTGGAGATGATTCTGAAACTTGATCTAACCAGTGTCTAGGCAATTTAACCTAGATATTGGGGGACTAAGCTTCATTCTGGAGATAGTTCTAAAGATCCCTATTGACTATTTTTTTTGGGATAGGTATTGGGGAAATCTAACCCTGACTCCTGAAGGTTGAGCCTTGTTCTAGGGACAGTCTTTGGAAGATATCAATCTAACCAGTGTCTAGGCAATCTAACCTAGATATTAGGGGACTAAGATTCATTCTGAAGATAGTTCTAAAAACCTCTATTGACTATCTTTTGATCGACAGGTATCAGGGCAATTTAACCTTGACTCCTGAAGGTTGAGCCTCATTCTGGGGATAGCCTTTGAAAGATGTCGATCTATTAGGTATCAAGGCATTCTAACCCAGATCCATGAGGATCAAGCTTCATTCTGGAGATGATTCTTGAAATCTTAATCTCTTAGGTATCGGGGCAATCTAACCTAGATCCTTAAGGATCAAGCTTCATTCTGGAGATGATTCTTGAAAAATCTACTTGACCGACATCTTGGCAATCTAACCTAGACTTCAAAGAGTTAAGCTCTGTCCTGGGCATGGCTCTGAAATCTTCATCAATTGATCTTTACATCATCAATTTTTGAAAGCTATTCTTCTATGCTTCAAGCATCAGACTATTCTTTGAATCACTTCACTGCTCGCACATCAATTCAAAGAGGGGCAAAATGTAACACCCCAAAATTGGCATCTTGCAACCCTAACCAATTTTGTGGCATTTGTCATTCTTCTGAATCACCAAAGTCCTATTGTACTAGGCAATTCTGAGTTTTGACTGACTCTACTCGACCTGAGTGTCAAATGAAGAAAATCCTAAATCTGCATTAATCATACATTATATTTAATTCCTAAATATCTATTGGCTAAACAAACCCTATGATTAAATTAATTTAATTATAAATTCCTAGCACTTTAATTAAATTAA
Source organism: Thuja plicata (assembly GCA_018584345.1). Lineage (NCBI taxonomy): Eukaryota > Viridiplantae > Streptophyta > Pinopsida > Cupressales > Cupressaceae > Thuja > Thuja plicata. The sequence continues at coordinate 1,894,091 of MU223774.1, read as the reverse complement.
ATTCACCCCTTTTAGCTAAAACACATGAAAAAAGAATTAAATAATATTTGATTATTAAATAAATATCCTCATTTCAATAATTGAATTTAATTATTCAGATAATTGAGAAAAACATATTTATGAGGTCATACTTTATTTATTTAATTAAATATTCTCTCAAAAATCTTCTCTTTAGTTCAGAAATAGAAATTTTGAATTAACTGTACTTTAAAGAGAGAGAAAATAGTTAAATCAAAAGAAAACGATTAAAATCAAAAGAAAACAGTTAAAGCAAAGGGAAAACAATTTATTGTTTTCTTTTAAAGAAAGCTTGCTAATTTGAACTGGCTTTTCTATCTGTTTTATTTCAAGAAGGAAAATTTCTATTTTGAGAAGGCTCTCAATCTATAAAAGAGCTCCCATTTCTCATTCAAAGCCCCCCTGAGAAAAAGATGCATTGTTAGAACAAAGAATTTCTACTTCATTTTAGTTGATAATCTCATTTACATTTAGCTATCATTTGCAATAGATTAATGCCAATTTCTTAAATTAATTGCATTGCAATCATGTCTTAGTTTAAATCTCATTTCAATTTTTAGAATAATCTTGCATCTTTCAAATATCATTTAGATTAATCTTGCATTACATTGCATCATATCCATGAAGAAAATCTTTCATTCTTAGATTGGTCTATGGTTGTGAGACTCTTGTTCTGAGAGCTATTCGAAACCCCATCTAGATAGAAGGCAATGGGTCGAATCATACAGGCATGCAGGATGAATAACTCATATTCACTTCTGTATGTGGCTGATGAACAAGGACTATGTTGAAGTGTATGGTTGAATAACAAGGCCAAATTTAACATATACAATTTCTATTTAATTTCATTTAATTTAGAATTAACTCTTCTTTCTTCTAAATTGAATTTTTAATTCAATTTAATTCTAAAATTAAAAAAATTCAAGAAAAGCTGTTTCGTGAGGAATTGAGAATTCTGAAAATAAAAAGATCTTTAAATCAATTAAATCATTTAATTATCCTCAAAATTAGAAATTGAAAATCATTCTTTTAATCAAAAAATCAATTGCTTTTTGGAAACTGATTTTCTCCAAATTGATTTATATTATCTTCTTTCTTTTTCTCTTCGAAAATAGAATTTCTTCATCTTCACTCCATCTCTAATTATCTCACTCATTCAATCTAATTTAATAGATCAATCTGAACTGTCAATCAGTCTGAAATCTCTATATAAACCCTCTTCAAACTCATTTGAATCATCACAATTTTGAGAACACAATCATGATTTTTTGAGAGCACATCTATTTTGTAAGTTTTCAAGTACATTGTGATCAACACACTATCTCTTTATCTTATTCTCGAATCTCCCAAGTCATAAGCATTGTCAAAATCAACTCTAAGCACCAACAAAACAACATTTCAGAAGGAGAAGAGAGAAACAACATAAGGTTCAAGCATTATTTAGTTTGCATTACTTCTCTTATTTATTTTTGAATATGAGGCTTGTTATTTTGTTGATATTAGGCTCATTCATAGTAGTCATTTGATTATTTTGTATCAATCGGTGCTACTGAACCTCTTGTGTGAGTGTGGAAAATTAGGCCTATACAGGAAGAACACATGTAATGACGGGGATCAAGAGAGAAACCTTTGATCTGTATATATAAATACATATTTTTTGAAAGTAATAAACATAATACTTGTGGCTTAGCAGAAAAAGACACATCTTGCATATGGATTGAAGTGTATTTAGCATCAATTTGGAATTGGAAGTATTTATATATTTAATGGTTTGCAAACCTGAGATCAATGTCATCATGTGATTGCTAATGATAAGGAATGAGTTTGATCTAATCATTTCATGAATAAAACACAACTCCCAATAGTTTCAAATAGAAATAAATTAAACCTCAAAGAAAACGTCCCTATGACAGAAAAAATATTTGAATAAAATATAAATCAAACAAAAGGGAAGAAAACCTAAAATATAACTACAAAAAGCACAAAAATGGAGACAAAACCTATTGTTACCAAAATGGTACCATAAAACACTCATGTAGGGAATAAATAGAAAAATATACAAAAATGTTTATATTGTTTTTGGCAAAAGTGAACATGATTAACATAAATACATATCAAGAAAAGAAAAAAGTGCATAAATGTGTAAAAACGACTATAAAATATAGAAAATGACTTATGAAATGGCAAAAACAATCATTAAAATGCAAAAATGACTATTGAAAGTGCAATTGCGTACTTGGTTAGGGCACAAAAAGATTGCAAAAATGTTGATGAAGACTCAAAATGACTTGGAATCTTCTACAAACTGTGTGATACTCATGTTAACTAGAAGTCTAAGGACTTGGCGACTTACATGAACTAACATTTTTGTTTGCTTAATTTGGAGTTTCATTGATTTCTATCGGACATGTGGTCAATTATTTTAGGGTTGACTACATATTACATAACATATAATATGTTTTGCAATGACTTCATAAAAGACTCACTTCATAAACTATTTGAACTTTTTTGGGCATTTTACATTATGCACTACATGTAAAATAATATGTGATGGGAAAATAAAGGGCCGACCACTATGCATGTCAGGATTTTAATAACACATTTTATTTTATATTACATGTAAAAAATACCTTTCAATAGAGATCTCAATGGGACATTAAAACTATGACTTATAAAGATGAAAAAGTAAAAAATGTAAATAAACGCTTTCCAAAATTAATCAAAATGAAAATATTAACCAAAAATTAACCCTATGAAAATGGAAAGACACAAAATTATTTATGAAAACCAATTTTATTTATTTATTTATGAAATTTTTTATAAAATAAACTATTAACGTTAATAAAACAAACTTAGAGTATATAACCATGCTTTTGATAAAAACAATTGTGGGGTTGATTGTTAATTTCACTAAAATGAAATTAATGACAAGAGTTGGCTCTGACTGGGGAACATCTCTTATTCATCCTTGGAAATGATGAGAGATGTACAATCAAGTTCTCTAAGTTCCTTATTCCATTCCATTGGGCTATAGAGTTAAGGCAATTAAAATGACAAAGCAAAACAACTAAAAGACACAAAACCTAAAAGACTCAAAGACTTGGACTTTTATGTATAGTAGTACTTATCTAGAGATCATTCAAAATAATGCTTTAGATGTTTTCCCATATAGGGCAATGTAAGTGGTGTTCCATCTTGGTATTCCAACAAGAAGCTATTCTTTCCAGAGATTTGAGGAATCATGAAAGGGCCACGCCAAATAGTATCAAACTTATCATACATGCCTTTTGGTTCTCTTCAGTTGTCCCAAAGTAGATCACACTTACCAACTTGAAATTCTCTATTCTTTTCCTTCATATCAAAGAGGGCCTTCACCTTCCTCCAATGTTCTATAACTCATTCCACCACGTGTGTACATTATTCCTCCAATACAAATAGGAACATTATTGTTTTATCCAAGGCACCTTCAAATGTATCATCTTATATGGCCTTGGGTAACTTTAAAGTGGGAAGCTCCAAAGTGGTGGGTATTTTAGCATTCACAACATACAAAAACTTGAAATATGACATACCAATTTCTCACTTGGGTTTGATTCAGTCTACGCATAATGTGTAATGCCTCGCCAAGGAACCCTCATAACATAGGGTCAAAGATGCTAATAATTACTTGTTTTTTATCAATAGTCATAACAATGATGACATAAGTGCATAACCACAATGTCTAAATTTCATAAGAAAAGATAGAAACATATAAAGAAGCAGACCATGATCATCACATGATAGTACACAAGAGGAAGCTTAAATTAATTCAAAGAGTTCCAAGACAACCCCAAACACAAAAAAGAATCAGTAATTCACACTCAAGTCACCACATGAGAGCTCAAACCACATCCAAAAACCTCATGGGATAAGAACGGACCATTATCCAAGGTTTCCAATTGAGGAGATAAGTCCTTCCTTAATAAGATTCAATGCTAGGTTCATTTTAATGCCACATCAAAAAGTGAACTAAATGACATAAACTGAATCTGAAAACAAAATGTAAATACATGAAAATGAACCCAGGGATACAAGGAAGCCAAATACCAAGATCATTTTACATAGACCCATGGGAACATCTCTCTATATTATAAGCATAGCTATACAAAAAATGCACAAGATTAGGAAAAGAAATTTAATCTATAGAGAAAAATGTGCAAAAATATACAGAAGGAACAAATATGCCATTACATATAATAAATACGTAGGAATATATAATGAATGCACAAAAATAAATATAAAATGTGCATGAACAAAAAATGGATGTGTAGAATCCTATAGAAGGCATAACTAGAAAGATAAACTAATGCAATGTACAACCTAAATATGAAAAAATCCACACCGAGGCATACCAGATACACTAATTTGGGGTCATACACACTCGATACAATCAATAAATAATAGAATGAATGATAAACTACCGAGCATATCATCAATATACATAAATCATTAAAACATACAAGAAAAGGGATAAAAGGTGTGATCCACATCACACTAAGTCTCTCGATCAAACCTATCACCTGTACGCCAATCCCCAAAAGTTGCTGGTCATGCCACCCGACCATGTGGAACCCTCAACCCACCCCACTATGCTCACAAAGGTAGTCACATAGCCTAAAAAAGGAACATATAAGGGAATGCAAGTATACACTCACACCAATCAATGCATACCAATGAAAATGATCATAAACACATGGAGAAAACTCAACATGTAGACATACATCCATGTGATCCCAATGTAACACAATCATAGTACACCATGATCACTATTAAGATCTTTCCAAGGTATGGTGGAGAGACTCAATAATGGAGTGTCATTGCATGGATCATAGAAGCTTGTGCGGTCTCAGTCATTTGTTCTCTCATCAAGGAAGATCTACTATGTCAGCTCAACTTCTCCAAATGCCAACTCAACATCTAGAGATGGTCATGGCTATGCCATATAAACATATGCAAATAGCCACGACTGTACTAGCTCCACATCACTTGGAAAACCACAATAGCAATGTCAATCTATCTTTTATTATGTGTTTTTACCCCATTTTATTTAATTTTATTAGTTGTTATAATTAACTCTGCCTAGGGTTATCCTAGGACCCCTTTGTGTCCTAGCCCACCCTAGGGAGCCACTCCTTTCCACTACTCCACACTAATCGGTCAAATAATGCAATGAAAACATAATAAAACATGATGCAGTAAAAAAATAGTCCAATCCATCCAACAAGAGGAGACAAGTATGCTAAATTGGACTCACCAAGAGACAGTGTCACTTAGACCTCGACATAGGAGCATATCTCAACTACATGCCTAGATGTGTTCTTAATTACATACATCCACAATAATAAAGTGGTCTCAACTCAACATATGGTGAATCAATAAACAAGGCAATGCAAGGGATACCAAACAAAAGAGAATAATAAATAAGGTATTAGCTCCACTCATGGATCAAGGAGCACTCAATTGGGATTCACCCAAGAGTATGGATCTCTCAAGATCATATCAAGGTAGGAATAAATATCAATATCAAGAATGTGTTCTTAACACAAAAAATTCACCCAAATACAAATGCAAATCAAAGTGCAAGAAAATGATGATGATCATATTTTAACATTAATATGCAAAGGAAACAAGTTTTAGAACCGTCGGTACATGACCACACCGAAAGATAGGTTTTCAGTGCAAAACCAACACAATAGTTAAATAGAGGTCACTGAAAATATTAAGTACAGAGGAACTTGATAGATAAATCACTGTGTAAACTGACAACATACTTCACAGAGGAACCTGACAGAAGTTTACAGTGTAAACCGACAAAGATTTACAGTGTAAACCGACAGAGCAGACAACAGAGGAACCCAAAAGACAAATTTTACAGTGAACACCAAAAGGAAGACTAAAGAGAAACCCGAGCACCAATCTACCAAGATACAATTTTATTTCGAGAAATGTGGATCTGATTTAAACGTCAGATAAAACACTTAAGTTTTATATTTGGATTTAAAGAAAATCTTTAAAACCATTTCTTGAGGGACAAGCTATGTAATTGTAATTTTTTAAATCATTCTAACTAATTGTAAACATGCAAACTAGGAGATCAAGATCAAGTTGTAAACCTTTGATCATAGAGTTATCATTGAAAAGTGTGAAACTCATTTAGGTCAAATTCAATGTATAAAAAGATGTGTAATTAACCCGAACAAGAAGATGTTATGATGATTGTATCCGAGGAGCACATCTATGGATCAAAGACAAATTTTTATGTAGAAGGACAAAAAAAAATGAAATAGGTTATCAAGAACCAGATTCAAGGCTACTGAGTAGAACAAACGTATTGATCAATCATTATAGGTGATAAATATACATGTGAACTTTAATGGATTTGTACTTAGCAATTCTAGATTGCATATACTCAGGTCAATAAATATTTTTGACTACATTCTAACAAGTGTAGAAAATAGAAGAAATCCTTTGAGAAGGTGGATTTAACAATCCTTTTATAAATCTCTTAACCAAGTGCACACTAAACAATGTTGCTAAAGCTCTTAACAGGGTAGAACTTAACCAGTTTAAACATGTTACTCCTAACAGGGTAAGATCATCATAAGTGATCAAACTTGTAAGCCTTAACTGACCCCTTCCATTCTGTAGATAGTGAAATTTTGTGGGTTTCATCCCCACCATAGTTTTTACCTTTTAACAGGGGTTTTCTACGTTACCAGATCTTGTGTCATGTGTCAATACATTTCATGAATGTTTACATGAAAATTATGTTTATGAATTGTTATTACATGCATAAAGATTAGACAAAATCAAATTAAAATCAAAGGATTAATTAATCATGAAATCAAATAATCAAATTCAAGCCTAAAAGGGATCAATCAAAATTGTATAATTGATTTTAATCAATTAACTGTATAGTTTTAAATCAAAAATCAAATTCAACCCATTCACCCTTACATGGCTAATTTAATTAAACGATTGACTTAAATAAATCCTAATTTATTTCAAATCAATTTGATCAACCAATGAGAATTGAGGGTCTTTTCTTCTTGTCCTAGCCTTTGAGCACAACCATTTAAATGGTCCCCCCATTTGAAACCATTTGAGGGATCAAACTCAACCAAGCATTGACCCATGGGCAATTCACTCTACCCTCTACCCTTGGGAAATTTCTATAAATACAAGCCATTTTGTATGCATTTCATATCCTAGAAAATTTGAATGCATAGCATCCTTATTATAGACAATTTGTGAGCAATTGAGAGCATAGTGAACATTTGCATAGCATTTTGATCATTTGGAGAAGAAAATTGTTGATTTGAAAGTAATATTATGAGCATTTGAGTTAGAATTTCATATCATTTGAGAGATTTGAGCTAGATTTAGGCATTTTTGTTATCAATTTCTCATTCTAGGATTGTCCTTGAGAGAGATTAAGGCTAAGAGCTCTTTCAACAAAGCTTAGATAGAGAACCATGATATGTCATGGATTTAATTGCAATTCTTAGGCTAAATTGTCATTTTCTTTCCATAGAATTGTAGTTTTGAATCCTAATTTCATGAAGGTGTAATTTCTCACACACAAATGGCACTCACCGTGGGGCTTTAGGCCTCATTTCAATCATTTTTATCATATTTTTGTGTGTTTTGGTTCACTTGACATTTTTACAGAAAACAGGTGAAAATCCATTTACAAAGATTTAATAGCCGCGTAGAAAGATTTAAGAGCTACCTAAAGATTTTTCTTCTATTTCAGTCTTTTATTATTAGGTCACGTACGAGATAAATTGTGCCACCTAGTTCTGTAAAGGGCCGCATGTTAATAGTAAAGGACCACCTGTGATCTTTCTAGAGCCGTGTTCTATTAATATTTGACCGCAATTTGTACATTCTGTGCCACCTATGGTTTTTCTTTTTCCGCTTGTGGATTTTCCAGTGCTGCTTTTTAACTTTTAATTGGCACTTTTAAAGTTTTAAATTCCGCTTTCTAACAGTTAAAAGCTGCTTATTAGCTGTTAAATGCCACATAGAATTTATTTCTTTTTATCAAGTTCTAATTGATTTGTTCACTTTTCTAACTCTCTGTATTTTTGATTCCTGCAGATGAAAAATCATCCAAAAGTACAGAAACTAGAGAAAAGAGTGACAAGGCCTAGCAAAGAGGTAAGAGCACAAAATAAGCTTTCTAAAGAAATTCATGCATCTAATATTTTGGAAAGTTTAAAAGAGGAAGAGAATTTGTATGATCACTACATCAAAGTATTGTTTGCATACAAAAAGAAATTCCCTACTTTTTAGTTGATTTCTTATTTTTTTTGAGTTCTTTAAAGCTTGATTTTGCAAAATTTAATCAAAAAGAACTTAGGAACATTTTGTCAATTGGATTTGCATGTTTTTATTCACTTTGTCTTTGTTGTGTTGACTAAATTTTTGGAGGATTCGAAGTTAGGATGATCGCCACTAGGTGAGTAGAAAAAAGAAAATCTATAAAAAATGTGCCTAACCTTTGCTAGCTTCGAAAACAAGGTATTTCTCAAATCAAGCTTGCATTTCTTAAATTGTGGCATTCTTTTAAATCTAGTTTAATAGGAAAAACCCTATTATTGTCCAAATTGAACAAGCATTAGGCATATGCTCTTCACTTTTCAAAGTGAATCAAAAAGCCAAACTGGTGCAGGAGCACCTAGGCTAGCCTCCATATTTTCTCATTTTGTCTTGTACTTGACATTAGCCAAGTCAAGATACGTTAGGTGTATTTTGACCTTAGGAGGTATTTACAATGTAGGCTAAGTGAGTTAGTCATTAGGACTAAGGTCACATTACTAGCCGTTGTTTGTAGTTTCCAAATTCCTAGGCTTAGTTGTTAGTTGATGGATTGGAGTCTTGAATGTGCCCTAATCTAATAAATGAGGACATAGAGATGCCATAGGGTCTTTAATGATCTTGGATCCTCGAGATAGAGAGGATAGAGGTCATAAAATTTAGGGAGGAGGCATAATTGAAAAGATGCCAAAAGTTGCTATTTTGTTGTCATGACAACATTTGCAATAATTGCAAATGTTGCATGCAATATGGTTACATCGGATCCTCCTTGATTCTAGGAGTGGGGAATAGACAAAAAAGACCCTACAATTGTGGAAGAAGGAATCTAGTGTATGAGAGACTTGAATCATGCAGGGAGAGTATTCATTGTAACATTTTGTGAAGAGCAATACAGTTTGTAATTTTGTGTTTCCAGACTTACCGAGCATTTCCTTGTGATAGTCATACTTTATGGATTGAAATATTTGAAGTAATGGTTGTTTTTTGTTCTTAGGAGGATTAGAGACACTTTTAATTTAGTAAGTTAGTTGATTAGAGTTAGTATTCAGTCATAGGTAAATTGTTTTGTGTTTAAGTAGTTCACCGGTCTTGTCCTGACTAGTCAGTCTAAATATGACTCCCCCATGAAATCTAACCATGGGAAACATCCAAGGGTAGATGGAAATGTTAGGGGAGTCAATAGTGTACATAGTTGTAGAGGTAGGAGTTATGGAAAGGCAAGTAGATATTTTTAGAACCAAGCCCTAGGCGAGCATGCACTGTCTGGTTAGTGGTTTGGTGGAGGAACAGTGAGCATTCATATGCAGGGGAAGATAGAACTGTATGGTCTAAGTACATGATAAGTTAGGGTTTTGTGTTACCTTGACATACTAAGTTGGTCGAGTTCATACCAATCAGTGGAGACAAGTTTTGGACAATTTTAGCATAGTGTTGCAGATTGTCCTAGTTTTTAGGCCTATTACCCCTATAAGACCTAGTTTGTAGGAACCCTATGTACGGAGGGCTACTGAACTTAAAACCTTAAAAATGTCTTGTAAGGAGATAAAGGGTATCTAGATATGGTCTTATTTTTTCAAGTTCTTAGGGAAAGTTTGAAGTTAATTGGGAAGAACATCCTGGAAAGGGCTACAAGGAATTAGGCCTCCTTAAGCCAAAAGTGTGAACTCGATTGCAAAGAATGAAGAGATCCCTCAAGTTGGTTTCCAAATTGATCAAATGTGATGTCTACATGTTAATGGACACCCCTGAAAATGAATCAAGAATGTTAGAGTGAAAATTGTCATTTAGACTCTTCTAAGTGTGAGTAGGAGGAGTGGAGAAGTGAAGTAATCATAGGGTGTTAGTCTTTCAAAGGGTGAAGCACAAGTGGAGACTCTTAGAGAAGAGTAGGATTAGGACTTAGTTAATGATCTAAGCCTAATAAGGACCTAGAGGAGAT
>MU223774.1:1856868-1870610 GCA_018584345.1 Thuja plicata | reverse complement strand
AAATTATATAATTGATTTTAATCAATTAATTGTATAGTTTTAAATCAAAAATCAAATTCAACCCATTCACCCTTACATGGATAATTTAATTAAATGATTGAATTAAATAAATCCTAATTTCTTTCAAATCAATTTGATCAACCAATGAGAATTGAGGATCTTGTTTTCTTGTCCCACCCTTTGAGCACAACCATTTAAATGGTCCCCCCATTTGAAACCATTTGAGGGATCAAACTCAACCAAGCATTGACCCATGGTCAATTCACTCTACCCCCTACCCTTGGGAAATTGCTATAAATACAAGCCATTTTGCATGGATTTCATATCCTAGAAAATTTGAATGCATAACATCCTTATTATAGGCAATTTGTGAGCAATTGAGAGCATAGTGAACATTTTCATAGAATTTTGATCATTTGGAGAAGAAAATTGTTGATTTGAAAGTAATATCATGAGCATTTGAGTTAGAATTTCATATCATTTGAGAGATTTGAGCTAGATTTAGGCATTTTTGTTATCAATTTCTCATTTTAGGATTGTCCTTGAGAGAGATTAAGGCTGGGAGCTCTTTCAACAAAGCTTAGATAGAGAACCATGAGATGTCATGGATTTAATTGCAATTCTTAGGCTAAATTGTCATTTTCTTTCCATAGAATTGTAGTTTTGATTCCCAATTTCATGAAGGTGTAATTTCTCAACAATTGGTATCAGAGCTAGATCTCTTATTTGGAAAATTTTAAATCACTTGAGAGAAAAGACCATATAATGGAATGGTATAAGCTAGACAAGAGTATTGAGAATCAGAAGTTAGAGATAGAGAACTTCTATAAGCAATACAAAGCATAAATAATCAAGATGAGAGAGATACTGGATGAAAGAAAGGGTATTTAATCTCACTAAAATGAAATAGACTATCATGAAGAAGAGATACCTGATTTGTTTGAGTCATCAGGATCTACATCTAACAATACATCAGACACATCTGAAGGAAGCATCACAAGTCTTAATGAAATCAATCAACATAAGATAGAGCAAGTAAAGATACTAAAAATTTGTTAAGAGACATAGATGGTAAGGATGATTGATATTATGAATAATGCTAGACAAGATGAACAAGAAAGAACACTAGCTATTGATGATAGAACGAAGATCACTAAAAATCTATGAGAGAGAGAGAGTTAGAAATACAAAGACTTACTGAACATCATCATGAGATCACCAATCAAATTATTCTTATGAGTTAGGAGGCAAATAGAGTGAACATAGAACTCATTCAAAAAATAGATAGGATTCAACAACAACACAGTGATATGATTAAGAGAGTTGAAAAAAGTACAAAAAGGATGGATGATTTTCTGGATGGACAAAGAAGAGTCAACAACAATACCGAACTAGGGTATACCGAGCATGGACACCATACCAAGCTGATCACAAAGATGTCTACACAATTCCAAGACCAAGGAAGTATTCATGAAATCACTGTGGAAAACCAGGCCACACATCAAATGTTTGTAAAACAAAAATGAAAGGTATTCCTAAATCCACATCTACATTCATAGGAAATTGTTATAACTATAACAAGAAAGGACATAAAGCATATGAATGTAAATCTAAGGTGAAACAACCAAAGAAGGAAACCTGCATAGAAAAATATTGTCCTAATTGCAAAATGCATGGGCACACCTATCTTGAATGTAGGAAAAAGAAAAAGAAAGCATGGAAGCCAAAAGAAAAAGAAAATGCTTATCAACCAAAAAGAATTGGTAACTCATATGTTTGGGATTACAACACATGGACAAACTGCACAACATGTGGTTGATATGGAGACATAGCTGCAAACTGCATGAGAAAATGGATGAGAAGGTCTAGAAGCTGGAGTAACCTTGAAATGGCATGCTTACATTGTCATAGGGTCGGTCATCTAAGAAAGGACTAAAAAGACCGAGTGACAAAGACAAACACTTTTCCCAATGGAAACACCATTGAAGACATCAGGAAGATGAGAAAAAAATGTGAAGGAAAGCTACAAACACTGATGATGCTGGATCGAGCAATACAATTGGTGACACCTTATCCAATAATTCCATTATACATTAATGAAATGCAAAACTAGCATGAATAAATATGCACTATGGTATTACTTGTTATGAATTTGTGAATCCAATCTCGTCGGTAAATGCATACCAAAAATCATTGGTGTACTTACAAAGCTAAGTTGTCAATGCTTACCGAGAATCATCAGTTAACATACAAAAGCTAAGTTGCCAGTGTAAACTGAGCAACATTGGTAATCATGTAAAAAGACAATGTTGTCTTTTCCATATACCAAGATCTGTTGCTAAACATGTAAATGGTCAAATGAGTTGACACTTGCCCTAAGCATCGCATTCTCACAGATAATGAAATTGGCATGTTACCCGAGTGACTCCATCTTTGACACCCGAAAAGTAGGTGAAGTATTAATGATGGCACTTAGGGCACAATCTATAAAAATGGTGACAGAAGAGCTCATTATTCACCATGCAATTCAGAGAAAAGAAGTGGAGTAAAGTAGAGAACATAGCAACAACAACAACCAAATTGCATAAGCGATTAACAAGCAAATTTAGGACATTCAAATAGAGCTACAACAGCTACAACAGGTTAAGTAAGTAACTAGATTCACCAAGCTCACAATTTTTTTTATAGAAAATCCCTAAATTCGCAAAATCATGGCAACCATATCCTGTGTAACCAAGATCAAGAACGCCAAAGACAATAAGATCAAACTAGTCAAGAAATCCATCTGTTAGGAGCCACATTACAAATTCTTCCCCGAGGTTGCCTCACAACCTAACAATACTGGAGCATTCTCAAGCATACCACCTAGGGTTTTTCTCATTGAGGATGTCAGGGCATACATCCATTGCAAGATCACCGAGATAGGAGATCTTGAGGTTGAACAATCTTAAAAGAAGCTTTGCACAGGCCGAACCATAAAAAATGAGCATAAAAACATAGATGTCAAAGGGATGAAAAATTCCGTAATGTTCTTGAAGGAGTTTAAAACCGAGTCGATCAGGATGGTGCTAAGCAGAGTGCATGATTGAAAGATGTGGCTGGAAAACCCAAAATAGATCACTAGGGATGTGATACATGCAGTGACTGATTATCCTATAACCAAAAATGCCAAGGCACTTGAACACCCCTCTCGCCCCAAAATTGAGAAGATGACAAGTGCAGAATGGGATGGCAGTGGATTGAAGGTAAACTCCATAAAATATCTAGAACAAAAATTTGGTGCTTGTGTGTTGGGATACAAGATTTTCCAAGCTAGAAGAATGAATAGTATTGCATCCAGAGTAGTAGATATTGCACACAAGATTGTAAAGAAGGGATTACAGTTGGATCTATCCATGCTTCTAATGAAGAAATTGGAGGAGAACATAAGGAAAATTAGATTAGCAAAATCTAATGCATGTAAGTTTGGTTCACTCCTAATGTGCATATTTTTCTACTTTCAAGAATTTTTCCCATCTATCGGTAATGTCAATTGGGATACTACCCGACCAGTGACTATTCAAATTAGTGAATTCATTAAGTCACTAGGTGACAAATTTACATTATTTATGGATGAATATTTCATTGGATTTAAGGAAAGAATGCAGAAAAGGATGAGGATACCAAAACAACTAGTAGAAAAATATAAAGCTGATATTTGTTTTATGGTGGACACTGATACCACCTTTATCAAACTAGCTGTAGTGAGGACAACATGGTTAGCCCCACTTGAATATGATATCAACATAGATCAAGCAACCAATGCTATTGAAAAATTATTAAATGAACCATTAGAAAAATTATTACCAAGGTTTGGAACCTATGAAGAGGCTAAGGAAAGCATAAAGATCAACCTAGTTGTAAAGAAGATCGACAGAAAGAAGACCAAAATGGTCAAAACATTTGAGAAGAAGTTATTGGTCAATGAAGAAGAAATAGAACAACAAGAAGCCACCAATGGATAGTTTCCTGTCGGTGAAGGTGGAAAAGTGAGTGACTTCAAATCAATAGAGTCTGATGCACTACCCCCAAAGAAGACAAGAACTACTGCTGCATCTCGAACAAGGAGTCAAACTGCAAAAGCAGATTCACTACTGGTCAAGAAAGGACAGGTGAGAGCTTACAAAAGGAAGCCTCAAATTGGACAAACTTCTGAACCAAAGAGGAGAAAAATATTAATCTGAAGAAAGGAAGATATATAGCACACTGCAAAAGATGAACAACTTGCAAAGAATATATTTGCCAAGACAATTGATGAAATTGCTGCATCAATTTCTAACAAAGGTGGCATATCACCAGTACAATTTGATAAAATGATGCCACAATAAATTTATGACAACTTATCGGCAAGGTAGAAATTTACATTGAATTTTGAAAAATAGATAAGGGAAAGATCCCTAGTTTTTTTTATGCCGCCTTAGTCCAAAATGGAAGAGATTGATGAAATGATGAAGTTACATTAAAATAAGTTCTCAGAATAATTGAGAGCTTACAAAGTGCTACAAAGAAAATTCATTGAGCTTGACAAAGAAAGTGAGGATTCTTGGAGAAAAATACTTGATGTACCTAAAGAGGATACAAGCCCTGAGAGAGTATTAGCACTTACCGATAAGCCTCACAATGAAGAGAATCAGCCTGCATTGATCCCTAAACACATCTTAATAAATGATAAAGAGGATGTCACTTCAGTTGAATTACACACAGAAGCTAGTAAAGCAATGGATGACATACCTCAAATATTGCAGTCATAAGGAGACACAACCAATGTCATAATCCGAGATGTGACGATAATAGATATCACCAAAGATCCTGCTGATGAGGTAAAGGTAGATGAGGATATCACTAGTGCCACCAAGAAATTCAAGGAACAAGACACAAAAAAGGATTATGCATAGGTTAACATACCAGGACAAATGCCATTATTGATACAAGCTATCAATATCATCTTAGAAAAGGAGAAGTCACCCAACAATGATGCAAGCATACCTGAGGATGAGGGTGAAGAGGAGAAGAAAAAAACAACTGATGAACATAATATAGATGGAGAGAAAAATGTAATAGATGGAGCACATAAAGTGACAGATGGAGAGAAAAAAGATAAAGGTGAAGAAGAGAAGCAAAGTGATGCCACTCCAAAGGATACCGAAAGAGATGCTGCAGATAAAGCTAAGGTTGATGTGGAGATGTCCACACCAAACTGATAGGTAGACACTGAGCAGAAGATAAAAGGCACAACACCTCTAAAGCCTTCCTCTAGAACATCATAAAAAGCAAAGGAAATTGCTATGGTACTGCATATAGGTGCCTCCACTACAATTTCAAAGAAGAAGAAGAAGAAAAATAATAAGAACCCAGTTACATTGGATGAGATAATTGAAATACCAGCCTATGATCTGAGGACATTGGATCCAGAATCACTCACAAAGTATGCAGAACTTTGTAAAAGGAAAGCTATCCAAGATAAGATTAAAAAGGAGACAAAAGACACACAGGTACTAGAGACAACCAAGGAAATAATTCTACAGATTGTACCTGATGCTGACATTGATCAAAATGATTCTATCATTGATCAATTAGCCATTCTTACCGAAGCCATTACCTCACAAAATGTAGATGTAGAGAAATCAATAGAAGAACATGCAGAAAAAAATCACCAATACAAATTGACAGAGAAAATCAGCCAAGAAGTGGCCAAGAACAAGGTAAAGCTATCTGAACTAGTCAATGAATTGGACCCAATAATTTTAGAAGCTATAACCTTAGTTCAAAATTTATGCACATTAGAGAAATTCAATAAGGAGAATAGTGAGAATATTGCATAGATAGATGTAGATCTAAATGCTAGTGCACAGAGTCTTATAACCAATGACAATGCCATCAAGTTTCATTATGAAAAGATTATGGAAGATACAAGGTTGAGACTTGAGATTTTAGAGGTAGAGTCAAAGTTCACAGATGAGTTAACCAAGCTTGAAGATCTACTTATATTAAATATTTCATTACTATAACAACATATGACATCACCAAGAACATTAATTGCCACCCTGGAAATGTCTGTAATAGAAAGCATATATGATATGCATGCAAGGATCACATTGGAGATCATGACCCTTGAACACCTTAAGGAGAAGTGGGAGAAAATGATGGAAGACATGCAAAACTCACATTACCACATCTTTGACAAGTTGTAAGTATGACATATTTGTCCTTATTATCAAAAAAGGGGGAAATAATATGTGACAAAGAGAGAAATAATAAAGGGGAATTGATAAGGTGAAAGGGGGAATAGTATAAAGGCAAGTGTATATACATGTACTTATACTATACTGGCATAAACATAGGGGGAGTCATATTGAAAAGGTGAACAAATGGTGTATATACTAAACATTTTAGTTTTACACATATTAGTTTTTGATACTAATGTCAAAGGGGGAGATTGATGATCATATTTTTCCATTAGTATGCAAAGGAAACAAGTTTTGGAACCATTAGTACATGATCACCGAAATACAAGTTTTTAGTGCAACTCAACACAATAGTTAAATAGAGGTCACTGAAAATTTTTAGTACAGAGGAACCCGATAGAAAGATCACTGTGTAAACCGACAACATACTTCACAGAGGAACCCGACAAACAAATTTTATAGTGAACACCGAAAGGAAGACTAAAGAGAAACCCGAGCACTAGTCTACCGAGAGACAATTTTATTCTGAGAAATGTGGATCTGACTTACACGTCAGATAAAACACTTAAGTGTTATATTTAGATGTAAAGCACATTTTAAAAACCATTTCTTGAGGGACAAGCAATGTAATTGTAATTGTTTTAATCAGTCTAATTGATTGTAAACATGCAAACTAGGAGATCAAGGTCAAGTTGTAAACCATTGATCATTGAGTTATAATTAAAAAGCGTGAAACTCATTTAGGTCAAATTCAATGTATAAATAGATGTGTAATCAATCAGAACAAGAAGATGTGATGATGATTGTAGCCAAGGAGCACATCTATGGATCAGAGACAAAGTTTTATGTAGGACAACAAAAGATGAAATAGGTTATCAAGAACCAGATTCAAGGCTACCGAGTAGAACAGAGGTATTGATCAATCACTATAGGTGATAAATATACATGTGAACTTTAATGGATTTGTACTCAGAAATTCTAGATTGCATATACTGAGGTCAATAAGTATTTTTGACTACATTCTAACAAGTGTAGAAAATAGAAGAAATCCTTTGAGATGGTGGATTTTACAATCCTTTTGTAAATCTCTTAACCGAGTGCACACTCAATAGTGTTGCTAAAGATCTTAACAGAGTAGACCTTAACCAGTCTAAACATGTTACTCCTAATAGGGTAATATCATCATAAGTGATCAAACTTGTAAGCCTTAACCAACCCCTTCCATTCTACAAATAGTGAAGTTTTTTGGGTTTCATCCCCACCCTAGTTTTTACCTTCTAATAGAAGTTTTCTGCATTACCAAATCTTGTGTCATGTGTCGATACATTTCATGAATGTTTCTATGAATTTTTACATGCAAATTATGTTTATGAATTATTATTACATGCATAAAGAGAGAATAGCACATATGGTCAGTAATACAATGTATTAATTACTAAAAGGATTAAGGTTAAGTGATAAAATTTTTAAGGGTACTGATTCACCCCTCCCCTCTCAGTACACACCATTTCATTATTTCCAACAAATGACAATAAACCAAGGCAATAAAATAATGCACAAGCATGCTCTATTGGCCTCATTTCCAAGAGCACTGATCCCAAGATGATTCAACATAAAATACACATAGGATACTAAGATTCCTAAATTCTACAAGATGTGTCTCACATCCAACAACCAATAAATAATATTGAAGGGAAAAACAAACACAAATGATGACCATTTCTGGAAATAACTGACTAGGCGCACCAACTTAAAAAAATCAGTTTAAAGCACTAGCTTTGGATCATGATAATAGATGAATGGAATATATTGTATTCATTATAACTAAGTATTCCAACTACAATCATGGCATAGAGCCAAGGCTAATTTATAGAATATGCAAAAGAGGTGACAATCACAAACGAGTGATCATGCAAAATGAGGTACACACAAAAAAAACAAAAAACAAAACTCCAAATATTGTAACAAAATTAATCCCATGGGTTCTTATAATCCCAATAGCCCAAAAATTCAATAAAATTCTAATTCTAACATCATGGGAGAAAACATACAGCCTAACCACGATAAATTTCCATTTTCAAAATTCTAAAAACATACAAGCCCAACCATGCATCAAATGCAATCTGAAATGTGGGGAAAACATATATAAATATCCCACTATATGATTGCAAACAATAAAGAACTGATATAGCTGAGAAATGAACTAAAAATGGGAGACCCTACCTCTCAAACAAGCGTAAAACTGAAATGGAGAGAAATAAATGAATGCTCTAGGAAAACTAGAACGACTCAAAATAAGAGGGAGAAATTGCAGCCTGAATCCAATGAGCCACTAGCCACAAAGCTCAGACACCCGAGTCTCTCAAAATTAGCAAAATTTGAATTTATCCACAAGAGGGTTGGAGCAAATTCAGAAAACTCAACAAAAAAAAAGTGAATAAAACTTTACTTTTAAATATGAAAAGGCCTTTTTGAAAAAGGCATTTCATAATTTAAATAAATTAGATAAAATATTAAATCACTTAAACTCCCGAAAGCTCAAGGAATTAATTAATTAAATTCCCATAGTTCAAATACGCCCAAGGCACAAATCTTGGTGATAAAATAATCAGGAATTAAATATATAAATCAAAAAATATAATATAACAGACTTCTTTTGAACACTGAAAATGCATAAACAATTTATTTGTCTAAACATTATATACCGAAATCCATGTTATTGCCTATACAACATTCAAAGGGTAATTATGCAGATCGGATAGATCACTCAATCCAAGAATGATATTGGCTAAGTATGTAAAATGACCAACCTGACTATCTCCTATAATCACCATCAAGGATAAATACACACTCAAACCTGCAACTTAGGCACAATGATGCCTGGTATTTACCCACATTAATAAAGGATAAAGACACACTCAAACCTGCAACTTAGGCACAATGATGCCTAGTATTTACCCAAATTATCTCATAGCTAAAGCACCCACCCACACACACACACAACAACAACAACAACAACAACAAAAACAACAACAACAACAAAAACAAGAGCGAGTCTAATGGAAGAGGATACTCTAGTGGCATAATCATTTGTGTGTATTAGAATGTTATGAAACTGGTCATTCCATATTTAATCCTCAATATACATAATAATTAAATATTTTATTTAAATTAAAATATTAAAATAATCATTTTACGACAATATGAGCAATTAAAAGTGAAAACTCTAAATATATATCTATCAACATGATAAAGCATAATATCATAGAGAATCAGTAATAAAATCATGATAACATATATAATGATCATTGATCTAGATAACATATAAACATGATAACAATCACAATCCAATAACCATTGGCACATACATGAATGAAACCATCAAATCACATCATAAGCCATATACACTATGTACCATCATATCAATAATAGTAATCTTGGAAACAAACACATGAATGAGCTAAACCAAGTGCATCTCACAATGATAGGATACAACTATATCATGAGAGTAGTCACCCAATCTCATAAAACAATCAAGATTAGATCAAATCACCAAGAAAACAATGATTCCTCAAAACTTGAAATAATAGACTCAGAAGGTGTAGCATCACGAATCAGGTATACAACTTGCCACAAATTAATGGTCTCACAACTAGGCATAAAGGCATAAATAAATTTTTGATGCAACAACATAAATCAGATCACCCAAAGGTATAAACCTCTCATAGGTCCAACCAGATCATACCATACAAGTGTATATCGAACCAAGCACAAGACAATGAATAAAACATTGCAATCCAAAACAAGGCATAACAAGAGATCTAATCCATCAACACAAAGGAACAAACACAACATAAGGTACTACATCATCCCCCTAAGGACTATGATTTCTCTTGGAAGCCTAAAAGTCACATAGAGAGCATACAAAGTGTTAGATCCACAACCAAATCCAATCATAAAAAACCATATGATTCCTTTGTAGGTCTAGTCAAGTCGCACGAACACCTTACCAACTAGCCTCACAATTGTTAAAAGGACCAACACACACTGAAAATACTATCAACAAATCTTGAAGTGCTAAAAAGGAATCACAATATGTTCTAAAAAAATACATCTAGTTGTGATCTCTGCAAAACAAGGTATAACACTTTGTTCTCTACCTCATTATGAGGCATCCAGCTGCAAAACAATTTCCTCCAAGGTCTCCTCTAAGACTACAACAACCAAAATCTCAATTTGAAAACTCAAGAACAAGAGGAAAAGATCATCCTTTAAGATTGAAAAGCACTACCAAGCTCATCTAGAGCATACTTAATCCAACCATAATCTCACTAATGCATTCAAGAATCTTAAAAGGTGAGGATTCTCTATCAAAATGCACTTCTCTAAGGGATACTACATCCAACTCAGGGTACCGAGAGGTATAAATGAAAAAGGTTTCCTCTCAAAACCAAGAGCACTCATACTACAGAGGCTCAAAATTTCATTCCTTCAACATGAAGGGATACTCAAAATACAACTACACCCCAAGCATAGGAGCAATATGATCTCTCTGACATCAAGGTCTCAACTATAGATGGAAACAAGGGTCACTTAAGCCAACTAGACCACGGTCTCACCTTAAGCAATGTGGAAATGAGTCATACTTGTGAAAATTAACCTGCCCTCAAATCCATAACCAAGATCACGATGGTAAGATACATGTACAATGATCATGTCCTTCTAGTTTGAAGATAGGAATAACACACTACCAACAATCCTCTGGAAAACCAATCTGCAACATGTAGTCTCATAAAGAGGGATAACCTAACAATGAAATAAAACATACATATATATAATCACATAGAGATAAGGCTAAGGGAGCATTAAAGAATGGGAAAGGAGGTTCTCTTTGTCCCCACACTATGGCAGTGAAATAGGAAGGCTAGGGAGGTCATAACAAAATTGGCCCAAAGAATACTCAATGACAATCAATAACTTGAAAAAGTGGTGCCCAAAGCATCTCTACAACCCCTCCTAGGTAGGAAAGAAAAAAATAAATACATGGTATCAAGACCCACAATAAAGGTTAACCTCATAGGTGGACTAAGTTTCACCCAACCATCTAGAATAAACAATGTCAAGAAAGTAAACACTCAAAATATTAATATCATAGGCATGGGAGAAACCATAATTCACTATAAGAATACACACCAGAATTAAAATGAAGCATTCAAGCTCAACTAGTACCACATAAGATAAGCACTGAAAATAACAAAAAATATTATTTATATCAGGATTCTAACTAATGATCAAAATGAGGTCTACCAAAATCAACCATACATTCTTAATAGTTTACATAAGGATCATGCAATTTATAATGTCATTAACATGGTACACATTTACTCAATAATAACACAATGTATCTACTAACATCCATACAAAGGAATGTTTATAGTTTTGTGTATCTTTAAATCCATTAATGCTAACATGCATATAATCATTGATAACTTGCACTTATTTTTGTGTACAAAACATGATTTTATCATAATTTAAATAAGAATACCTTCTCATTAACATATTTATAGTCCCCTCCTCATTTTTGTTGTTTTCTCCTTCGAGGGTGATAAGTCCCCGGGCCCGGATGGGTTTCCTTTGTTCTTTTTCCATAAATTTTGGCACATCGTGGGCCTGGAAATCTATAATTTTGTGAAAGAATTCTTTGGGTCAAGAACTATGCTTAAAGAATTTAATGCTACCTTTATTGTCTTGATTCCCAAAAAACTTGGTGTTGATTCTATGGATTCCTTTAGGCCGATCAATTTATGTAATTTGGTGTACAATTTTTTTTCTACGGTTCTCACCCTTAGAATGCTGGCTATTCTCCCCAATATTATCTCTCCCCAGTAGAGTGGTTTTGTCCCTAGAAGGAAAATTATTGATTCCATAGTGAAGGTGCATGAGGTCATTCACTCTACTCACTCCTCTAACAACTATGGTTTTCTATTGAAACTTGATCTCTCGAAGGCTTATGACTGGGTGGATTGAGATTTTGTGATCAAGGTTCTTCAATCCTTTGGTTTCTGTGATAAATTCTTGCAATTGGTTTTCAAGCTCATTAGTACTTCTATCACTATGGTTATTGTGAATGGTTCTTCTTCTAGATTATTCAAGTCTTCCAGGGGCTCTGTCAAGGTGATCCCTTGTTCCCTATTCTCTTTGCCATTCTGGCGGAGTATATTGGTTGCTATTTTTAGAGACTGGCGACTGATGCATCCATCAAGGGTCTCACTCCTTCCTCTTCTTCTAGGCCATGCTCCCATGATAAATTTGTTGATGAAACTATTATCATGGGCTCTTCGATCATGCAAGAGGCCAAAATGATTAAACATGCACTTTCTAATTATTCTCAGGCTACTAGTCAAATTGTTAATTGGAATAAGAGCTCTCTATTTTTTATTAACATGCTGATGGAAAGATAGAATAGAATTTCCAAAATTATTGGTTGTGAAATCGGTGCTTTTCCTACCACTTACCTTGTTTTACCTTTAGGATTAAGACCCCATGACTTTTTTTGGGATGGTATTGTGGACAGATTCAATAGGAAATTAGCTGGCTTGAAGGGAGCACTGTTAAGTGAAGATGGTAAACTCCAACTCCTAAAGGCCTCTTTGTAGAGTCTCCCTATCTATGCCCTTAGTCTATTTAAAATCCTTGGTAAATTTTCAGACATTATTGAGAAGATTCAAATAAATTTTCTTTGGATAGGGGTGGAAGAAAGAAAGAGATTGGCTTTATTTTCCTGGGACAAGGTGTGCACTTCGAAGCGTGTGATGAAAATGTGTCACACTTCTATGAATCATTCCATCCAAGGTTGCTCAAGAATGAGGCCTCAAATATCAACTCATAGCTCTCTAGTCATGGAGTGGAAAGGTTTGAAATGGAGGCCCTCAGATTGACCTAGTTATGCCCATGCAAGTACACCATGAAATGAGAGATTCAATGCATGAAAATGAAAACTATTCTATATGATTGCAATGCATGAAAGGAAATTAATCTAAATGATAACAATGCATTATTAGTCTATAAAAGGAAATACAAATGCAAGATTAATCTATGAAAATAAATATGAATCTAATCTACATGAGTAGCCATGGATGCAAGAAGAAGAAGAAAAGAAGAGAGAAGTTGCAATATCCAAGCTCAAGTGCTCAAATCCTCCTCCAAAATTGCTCTCCAAACCTGTAGCATAACAATACTATGAAAAAGATGATCTCTAAATGAGAATGAGAGATTTCCTTATACAGGAAAATGAACAGTTGAGATTAAGAGGCAAAAATAATTGATCAATGGTTGAGATTAAGAGGCAAAAACCCACCACTTAGGAAGATGTGATGAAAAAGGGATTTTTCTTTAATTTAATTTAATTTATTACCTTTTTCAACAAATAAAGTGCTTTAAGTGGGGATTTTTATTTATTTAATTAAAAGAGGGGTTTTCTTTCAATTAAATAAATTAGAAGAATTTTATTTAATTAAA
>MU223774.1:1825251-1856791 GCA_018584345.1 Thuja plicata | reverse complement strand
AATTAAATAAGATAAATTTTATTTAATTAAAAAGAAAATTAAATCTTTTAATTAGATAAAAAATGATCAAACCTTAGGAAATATTGAAATAATTGAATAATTGAATTAATTACAATTTGATCAAGGAAATTGATTTGAATTGAAAATATTGCAAAGCATTGATTCAGAAAATTGATAAATTGATAAAATGATAAAATGATAAAATGGGGCCCAAAGTCTAGGCGACCATTTTAGGGTGCATACACGAAGAAGTGGGGAGGCTTGGGGATCTTCCCCTTAAGAGTTACCAATCAGGCTTTACTGGCTAAGAAAATTTTGAGGAGCTTTGATGAGCATAAAGAGTGGAATGAGATTATCCACAATAAATATCTCTACTCCTTCCCTCATATATCAGATTTTATGATGTCTGATGTGAAGGTGTAGGGCTCTTTTATTTGGAATTGTATCCAACATGCTAAGGAGATAAATTTTAAGGGAGCTAAGTGATATTTGGGTAATGTTAGGAGAATTAAATTCTCAGAAGATTGTTGGCTTAAAGATTATCCTATGAATTATATTCCTTCCCTCCAGCCTTTTATTGACATTTGTCTTATAGAGATTCGGTCTGTGGGTTAAAGATTACTGGGGCCGCCAGTGTTGGGTTGATCTTTTTGCTATTGATTTCTCTCTTAAGCCTCTGATGCTGGATTTGAATGTTTGGAAACTGGAATCTACCAGGGAGGACAATTTTATTTGGGGGTTGCTCCCTTCTAGAGTCTTTTCTATCACCTTTGCCTCTGAGATTTTGTTGGAGTAGCCAAATCCTCCTCCCTTTTGGGCCCAGGTTTGGGATATATGGTTAATTCCTAAAATTAACATTTTCTTTTGGTTGGTTTTGTAGAAAAGATTTTTACTATTGATAATCTCCAAAAGAGAGGCATGATTCTTCCTAACAGATCTTTTCTGTGTAAGAATGCTAAGGATTCAGTTTACCATTTGGCTATAGAATATCGGTACTCCTGGGAAGTCTGGTGCCTCATTTTGCAATGCTGGAAGATATGCTGGTTTTTCCCAGATAATATGAAGAATTTCTTCACTCAATGGATAAATGTTGAGGTTTCAATGGAAAGGTTACTGTGGAACATGATTTTCCCTAATTTTATCTGGAAACTATGGAGAGAATGCAATGACAGAGTGTTTAGAGACAATGTCCTTCCTCCGGTGGTGATAGTCGAGAAGATTAAGAGAAGTATTAAGGAGACTTGTAATGCAAAATGGAGCTAAGCTAGATTTTTATGTTGGAGTTAATATTGCTGGCACCAAAGGGAAATCCTCATCCCAATGGGAGAATACCATCTAGCTTTCCCCCCTCATGGCTGAATCAAAGCTAATTTTGATAGTGCGACGAAGGGTAACTCGGTGCATGCTAGCTACGATGGAATTATTTAGGATGACATGGCTAACTGTCTTGTTGTCATGAATCTTCCTATTAGTGTTCACACCAATAATGTGGCGGAGGCTATGAATCTCCTTCAAACTTTAAAAATTATAAAAGAGGACATGTCTTCGAACATGTGGATTGAAGGTGATTTTATGAACATTTTAAAATGTATTAAAGGGGTGACTAAGCCATCATGGTCTATTTAGGAAACTATAGAGGAGGCTCGGATAATCATTAATACCTTTAAGTAGGTTGTTATTTCTCATAACTTTAGGGAGGATAATAGTGCAGTGGATGCGTTGACCAACATCGTTGTCAGGGCTAAGGACATCATGACTTGGCATGGAGGAAATTATTTGACCATTGATTTGAAGCCTAAGTTGGCGTTTGATATGACTCACAAAAAAAGAGAAGATTTGGAATATCTTAGAAAGATATGATGAAAATATGCAAGTAAATTAAAGAAGTTATAAGGGTTATAGAAAGTCTCAACTTTCCTGAGGTGGCTAAGCGTAGATACATGTATATCAATGTTGTGCTCAATTTGAATTCTATCATTGCATTCTATCTTTGTATTTTCTTCATCTTAAAATGGAAGAACTTCCATTTTGATAGGCTTAGCACCCTCATTTAGTATGGTTAACATATTAGATTTGCATTTGTGCTTGATTATACATGTGTAGATGAAATTAGGGTTAGGATCTTGTGGATTCTCCTAGATTTCTCTCTCCATGGCTCTTCTCTCTAGGTAGGACCTATATATTGGTCCTCTTAGACCTCATCCTACTCTCTCTCTGGGCCCCTAGGCCTTCTCAAACACTCTGGCACATTCCCCTACCTTTCTAGGTCCTCGGCTAATCTGGAAACCTTTCTGCAACTTTCTGGTGACCTACCTGAAACCTCAGGTTAGGGTTGAGGTCAACCCTGACCTAGGTTAGGGTCAAGGTCAACCCTGACCTAGGTCAGGGATGAGTTTGATATAGACCTTTTCCAGGTATTGGTCTCCGCTTTCAAATCTGGAGCTTATCGAGGCTCGAAACTTAAAATAGGTCCCCGGGTTCGGATGTAAAAGTGTTTTCTTTGATATTTGAATTAATATGTTTTCTCCTTAGTTGGAAAATGTGATTGGACCATGATTCAAGGAGAAATCTGAATTTGTATCCCTTGCATTGCCCTTGGAGGCCTATGTTGAGATCTCTATATAAACACTCTCTTTTGCCTTCATTTGATCATGAAACGAAATCGGGAGATGACATGATGAAATGATGGTGCAAACAAGCAAGAGGATGATATAGAAGGACAAGATAGGTGGAAATATCATCATCTTCTATCAAGCATTTTGAAGGATAATCTATGGTGGATCTTCATTGAAGCAAGAAGGCTCTCTTTAGATCTACTATTTTCAACATTCAAGCATTCAAAGGACATTACTATGGGGTAGCAATTATGGATTGTGAGTTGATAGGAATACTTTAGCCTTGGGGGCTTGGTATGCTTTCTTTGCCATATTCAAATCTATGCATTGCTTTCTCATTTCCATGTTATGTTAGGATTGTTAATCTAGAAGATTAGATCTTGATATTGCATGTTTAAAAGCTCTTTTCAAGAGATCAATACACACACACATTACGTTCTATATTCGGCTATTCGTGGAGGTGGAGATCGCCAAAATGGGGGTTTGACTAAGGAAAAACCCTATATAGCCACCCCAAAATCCCTCTTTTCAGATATTTGTAGGTGCTATTTTTGGGAGTCACAAGTGCAGAACAGTAGATCTGAGACCAGATCTGGATACCCTTTTTGGTGAACTTCCAAGATCCGTAAACAGATTTTCTATCGACACTGTGCAGGTCAGGGTTGACATTATTGGGTTAGGGGTGACATTTGTGGGTCAAGGTTGACCTTTTTCATAAGATGACATTAGAATGAAAAAATATTTTTGGGTTTTGTTCGTCTCTGCATTCTGGTTCGGGATCAACTATCAAATTTTCCAGAACCTCAATACAGACCTTAGAAAATGAGTTTTTCTAGATCTACTATGTTATGAGGTAGGTATCTTGTCCATTTATTTCTTACATGTTCCTCAAGCTATTTTATCAGAATAATTAAGTGTAAGAAAACATAAATTTGGCCTTAGGATCTCGCTTTACCACATTACACAAAATCTTATCTAGGAAATCCTTCTTGTGCCAAATTTTATACCTAACAGTATTATCTCTTCCATGTCAGTTGAGAGTCTATTCTTTGAGGGAATTATGGGTGGAGGTGTTAACCGCAGGGAGCCGAAGAATTGCAAAAAATGGAAGAATAAGACTGGGGTCTGGGACAAGCTTAGGAAGGGAGGGCTCACCACGTACATGGAACACCTTCATGGGTTCAAAGAGGAAGTCACAAAGGATTTTTTTGAGAACTGGAAGGATGACACTGTGACTATTGGGGGAATGGCTATGAAAATCACTGAAGATCTTATTAAAGAGGTGTCTGGGTTGAACACCAGGGGCATGAAGTTCTATAGAGAAAAGAAGACCTCCCAACAGGCCATTGAGCATTTCCCAAAAAACAAGGCAGAGGCTGAGTGCTTGGTGAAGGACTCTGGTGGATTTTATGATGTGGATACTTTCAAGGAGATCTAGGTGATGGTTATGACTACTGTCATGGAGTATATCACTATGGATGGTAGGTATAAGCATGCTCACTCTTATCATTTTCTGCTACTTTGTCATTTTAGACATAAGGTTAGGGTTTCTTTCCCATTTTATCCACTGTAGTCCCTTCGCCATAGAATAATTGACAATAGGAAGAAAGTTAGCAAGCCCATTCCGCATGAGGGTCTTATCCTTTTAATTGTTGAGCATATTAAGAAATTTTTTGTTAGTAGCCCTATTATCCCCTTGCCTAGGGACTCTGGCTCTACCAAGGCTTTGGGTAAATAGATGAGGGAGGGTGAGAGTAAAGAGGAGTTGACAATGGGTAAAAAATTAAAATTTGAAAAGAAGGATGACATGGAAATAGATTCTGAAGGTGAGAGTGTTGATGGTTATGCAGATACTGGTTTTTTCCCCATACCCAGTCTGATGAGGAAAGAAAAGTGTCCCTGTCAGCTTTGGCCAGTGATTCTAGTGAGGAAGAGGACAAGGAAGAGTATGCCCTTGAAGCCAAGGTCAACTTTGGCAGAGAGGGAATGTAAACTAAGATTAAGGCTTTTAATTTCCTTGAAAACCCATTTCATGAGGTGGAATGAATACATCAACATCGCCTTTTCCATTTGGAGAACACCGAAAGGAGGATCAATCTTGTCATCCATATCCTCTTGAAGGATTTAAAAATTTATTTCCTACATGTCAACCTTTCACACAAAGGGAATGTTCCTAGATCTGGAAGGGTTATTACCATTCTCATCAGTCTCCAAAATAGGGAACTCATTATCCTCTTTCCTATCCAACTGCACCTCCATGACCACTTCAATATTTGGGGAAAAAGGAACATCATGTTCTTCAAAGCTAACATAATTGACTAGAATGGGGACCTTCTAACCACCCACATCCACATCTTTATCCTTGACTTTAGGGTCATCAAATTTTTGTTCTTCAGGGGAACTTGGATACTGGGTCGGAGGGGATGGAAGTCCAAAAGGACAAAGAGGATGAGAAAAACATGAAGGATATGCGGGACAAAATGGAAGTCTTGGAGAACATTCTTAAGAAGAATATGATGGATAATAAAATTTTTATGGGTTCTATGATGGAGTGCTTCAATAAAATCAAGTCTAAGCTGGATGTTGGGTCTCTGACTATGAAGCTCAAAGATGACAAAGATGATGTGGGTGATGCTGGTCCAGAAAAGCGTACTTGATCTACAAAAAAGAAGAAGATCCAAGACAGGATCCTAGAGCTCTCTCATTTCAATGCGGCTATCAAGAAGGTGTCTGAGGCTAAGAAAGAGGCAGAGGGAACTCTTCTGGAGTTTGCCTAGGTCTTTATGTTCCTCTGTTTCTGTGCTGACTTGGTTTTAGGTTTTCTATTACTAGTTTCTGGTTTTTGTTTCAGGTTTTTTTGTGTTGGCTCTGGGTTTTGCAGGCTAGTTTCCAATCCTATTTCAGTTCAGTGGGATTAATGTCTATTCCTTTTATATTTGAATTGTAAGGGGTTTTAGGTCCCCCTAAAACCTATTTTTACTAGCAATCAAAAAAATCTTTACAGTTAATCAAAAAACACAATATAGTATGTTCTCTATAGTGTTTTCCTTGGCATATAATATTATAGGTTCACATTGAACATGATAAAATCACACAAAATACAAAATGGGGCAGCAATACCAAACATTCCAAATAGACACCATGAAACTAAAAAGGTGAAACCCAAATGGGAATCATCAATTCCAATAGTAAATCCAAAAATTGAGCTCATTTCAACAATAAATTAAATATGAAAAATGTCACAAATAGATAGATAGAGAAGTTTTGGTGACTAGTCCAAGCATAAGAAATAACAAAAATCTAATGCTAGCCCACACAAAATGTAGAACAATATACCAAGAAACAAAATAAATCACCAAAATGAAATAGATCCATGTGACATTGTTACTACTATCAGTCACATTAGAGGGAGTAACCACCACACGACACTAGGGAATACAATATCCTAGCAAAGTTAGAGAACATACCCAAACATGCCAAATTGTGGATCATTTATGATTCCAATCATATGCATCACTATAAATACTAAAAAATATAAAAATTTTCTTTCTCAATTCAAATTCCTTTACCTTTTTCATGCAATGTAATAATTTCAAAAATGTAGGATGTTCAACATGCTCACACAAGAGAGACTACACAATAGTAGAACTAGGAATGATTAATCTCTATAGTCACTATGGCCTCATTACACTCAATTAAAGGTAGATACAAGGTTACAAATAAAAAAATACTAGATAAACATGGAACCATTGAATGAAGCAATTCTACATGCTTCATATCCATAAGACAATAATTTCTCTAGAGATTAAGACCCAACCAAGCAATTTGGGGACATACATCACTAACCCAAAAGTTCTATCATATAATGATAATTTCACTCCTCTTTACCAATGAATGCTTCTTTAATAATTATGATGGCAAAAAAATATCATTCTTCAAGTGGAATGTAATCCAATACAATAAAGAATATTCCAACATATATATAACATGAATCATTTTGCTTACTTTTACCCTTAATGCAATAATCATAAAATGCAGTACACCACACTCCACTAGGAGTTAATCAAGATGCACTGATGGAATTTTATGGACACCAATCAATCACCTTATCCCCATAGGGTCACACAAGAAAATGAGCCACTCATGAGCTAATAAGCACTCAAAGAAACCAAGAATCAACATACACATATCATCAGGTTCAGCCTGCACCGCAATGGCAAGTTGCGAGATTGTCTTCCGATAGGGTCATTGGTTTGAATCATCAGTCAAGCATGTTGATATGTTTGGTCAACCCTACTCTTTCTATCTGACACAATAATGTGTATGGAGGGTGACCGGTGACACTGCAGAGGGGTCTGCTCAGTGCTAATGGTGAACATGTACTGGCACTGACAAAGGCAGTTGTTTAGGGTCCCGATGCCAGCTACAACAAAAACCCCCAGAGAGATAAGGAGCTCAACCACAAAAAATGGGAGATATAAGGGGTGATACCAATGACTGGAGTGATAAGGGTGTGCGTTGGTGGAGATAGGCATCGTGCAGGGAGACATAAGGTGGACATGATTCTATCTACTAGCGTTGGAATGTAATTGGATGGCAAGAAATGTCGATCAAATATGAGGATGAGGTCCCTCAAAAATGTGGCCTCACTGGTTCATAGCTCCAGTCAAAAGTGATCACTGATAAAAAAAAAAACATACACATATCATCTATCATATTATAAAAAATAGAAAAATAGCCACAATTACCTAGGCATCCACATACTTTGACCACACAAGGGTCACCAAATACTAAAAAGCCAAGAGAACAACACCAAAAAATGGTCTAAGGATCTTCTAACAGGTTCTCACATAGGGGTATCATCCATACTTGATATATGAAAAGATCTAGGAGGTACTCTTCCTCCACCACATGCTACTTGGGTCGGTTCTTCCAGAAAACTCAAGATTGCCATACCTAGGAACCCAAGTAACAAGATACGTCAAGTCATGAAACTACACAAACACACACACACTCACATGCCAAAAAAATCAAATATGAAGGAAACTTATACCAAGAGATTCCAATTTATGAACATGGAGTTTGATACCAGATGTAATGCCCCACCAAGGAACCCTCTAAACGCAGGGTCAAACATGCACAAAATAATTTGTTTTGTCAATAGTCATAACACAAATGACATAAGTGCATAACCAAAATGAAATTGTAGAAGAAAATATGGAAGAAAAACTTTATTATCACATTATGATGCAGGAGCATCTTGGGATCTTAGAAATCATGGATAAAAAAAATACATGTTTTCCTATTTGATCGGTCTGTTATTTCTGTTAGCGATCGATCTTTCATTTTTATTTTGTGTTGCAGTCACTATAGTATATTTGTGGCTTCATGATGGACCTTATCCTATGATCACACATCATTTGGATTCATCACACATGAGATTTTGTAGATTATTTGTGAGACTATCCTATTCTTCTTTGTACCGATTAGTCATTGTGATTTACGATCATTTTTCTAATCTTCCGATAGGAATCTTCGTATGTGATTATGCCATCTCGTTGATATATTTAAGCCTGACTTTATTGAATTATCACATCTCTTATTTGTTTTTTTGGAGGTTGAACCTGATGTTTTGGGTATTGAGCTATTGGTTGTAACACGTTTCTCAATTATTGGGAAATGTGATCTTTCCTAGGCCAACCTGGCAATGTGATTGCTTTATAATATTATGGAATTATTCCTAAGCAGCAGGTGATTTTAATAAAATTATTTGGCTTTAGTTTGGCTAGGGTTTGTAATGGTTTTTTTTTAATCATAATGAGGCATGTATGATTGGCATGTGAGATTGCATGTTGTAGATCTGTTGTAAATGATTTTCTTATAATAATAGAAGGTTGATCTCTCATTTCTATCCATCTTGGCTTAGTGTTTCCATTGTGTTGTGTTGGCTAAAAGGTTTTGATTTATCTCCTTGAGATTTCTCCATCCTTGACTACATCAAATGGTATCAAAGGAAGGTTTTTCAATCTAGGGATTTCTTGTGGGCTGGTGGTTGAAAGGATCCCACTTACAACAACTGAGGATTGTGGAGATTGCTAGGAGAAATGCTAGAGGTGGAGCTAGGAATGAATATGCAATAGTAATATATTTGTTGTGACAAAAATCTTCTAGATTGGAAACAATAAATACTTCTCAAAGGAGAGGGAAACATATAGAAGATGCAAGTGATGAAGAAGGAGATGAACAAAATCAGGAACCAACAATGGAGGGTAAGAATAACGAGGCACAACCAGAGTTGAATCATGAGGAGGAGAGGTTCATTAGAGTCTTGAATAATGTTAATATGAGACCTCATTTCAACCCACTTGATTATCATGGAAAACTAGATGTTGATGAATTGATAGCCTAGATGACAAAGATGGACAACTATTTTGAACTTGAAGGAACTAATGAAGAGAAGAAGGTAAAGTATGCCTGCACTATGTTAAAAGGACATGTATCCCTATGGTGGGAACATTTATAGATAGATTGACAGAGAAGGGGTAAAGACAAGATCAAATCTTAGGATAGGATGGTGAATAAGTTGAAGGATAGGATTTTGATTGAGGAATACCAAGTAAGTTTTCTTAGAAAGTTGTAGAAATTGAAGCAAAGAGACCTAAGCGTTGAAAGTTATATTGAGGATTTCTACAATTTGAACATCAGATAGAGTCATATAGATGATGAGGCTGAACATGTTTCTCAATATCTTAATGGTTTGAGGATGTCCATAAAAGATGAAATCGGTCTATTGCATATTATGAGTGTGGAAGAGGCATATAAGCGAGCCTTGAAGGCTGAAGAGAAGATGAACAAAAGGCATGAGCAAAGATAAAGAGGTAGAGGAGGAAGATTCCAAAGAAGTAGAGGCAGATCTTATGTAGATTAGGGAAACAGAGAATCATAAGTTAAAGAAAATGATCTCTATAGGAGTTCCTACTAGAATGAAAGACAAGTTAGTTGTAAAAGGAAAAATTTCAGTGGCACTTGTTTCAAATGTGGTGAAGCAGGACACAAAGGCATTGAATGCAAGAAAAGTAAATATGAGAAGATGACATAAGGAATTAGGAGGAAAACATTTGATGATGAAGATTCCAATGGTTCAGTGAACAAAAATAAAGTAGAGGAAGGTGCAACCTTGATGACTAGGAGAATCCAATACCATAGAGAACTAGAGGAGTCTACATAGAGGACAAATTATTTCAGAACTAGATGTAAGGTACAAAACAAGGTGTGTAATGTTGTCATAAACAATGGTAGTTTTGATCATCTTTCTTCAGAGGAGTTGGTTGAAAAACTAAAGTTGCAGAGGATGGAGCATGCTAAACCCTATCAGATTGCATGGGTACACGATGAACACAAGGTAGTGGTAAGTGAAAAATGCCTACTCTAATGTAAGATTGGGAACTATTATGATGAGGTTTTGTGTGATATTATGCCTATGGATGTGTATCATATCTTGTTAGGTAGACTATGGTAGTATGATAGGAAAGGTATGCATGATTATAGAAATAATGTTTACACTATTGTTGCTAATGGGATAAAACAAAACTTTTTACCTTTAGAGGAACCTCTTAAGAGTGAAGTGTGTACTAGTGAAATAATGTTTCTAGTGAATGGCCAAATTTTTTTGGATGGTACGAAGCATAATGACATATGTTTTTCTTTAGTACCTAAGGAGTATAAGAAGAATGTCTTGGTAGTAGAACATCCTAAAGAAATCATTGGACTGTTGAATGAGTATACTGACATCATATCAGAAAATTTAGCTAATGGATTGCCACCGATGAGAAGTATTATTCATTTCATGGATTTGATACTAGGGGCTAGTCTTCCTAATAAAGAAACATATAGGATGACACCAATAGAGAATGAAGAAATCAATAGGAAAATGATTTTTTTTTTTGCAGAGAGGGTTGCATAGAGAAAGTTTGAGTCCTGTGTAGTGCCTGTAGTGTTAGCACCTAAGAAAGACAAACAATGGAGGATGTGTATTGATTCAATAGATATCAACCATATTAAATTAAGTATTGGTTTACTTTACCAAGGATGATGATTTTATGGATTCTCTGAGTGAATATAAGTATTTCACCAAGATGAAATTGAAGATTGGATATCATCATATTAGAATCTGAGAAGGTGATGAAAGGAAGACTGCATTTAAGACAAATGAAGGATGTATGAGTGGTTGGTAATTCCTTTTGGATTTTCTAATGCACCTAGTACTTTTATGAGGCTAATGAATGAAGTCCTAAAGAGATTCTTGGGTAAGTTTGTCATTGTTTATTTGGGTGATATATTGATTTTTAGTAATAACAAATAGGTACATATGAGGCATATTAAACAAGTATTGTAGAGGTTAAGGGAAGAGAAGTTGTTGACAAACATCAAGAAGTGCACTTTCTTGAAGGCGGAGTCAGTATAATTGGGATTGTAATATCTGCTAAAGGATTGAAGATGGATCCTGAGAAAGTGAAAGCCATTGTTGAGTGGCCTACACAAGAGAGTGTTGGATAGGTAAGATCATTTCATGGGTTGGCTAGTTTCTATCGAAAGCTCATTATGAAATTTAGTTTAATCTATGGAGTAATGACTAAAACTAAGAGTAGAGATAGAAAGGGGTTCAAATGGATACATGGAACACAAAATATTTTTTCATTGTTGAAGTAGAAGATGATAAAACAAATGGTATTAGTTTTACTTGATTTAAATAAGGCATTTCATGTATACTATGATGCTAGTGGAAATACAATTGGAGTTGTCTTGACTCATGAAGGAATACTTGTTTCTTATTTCAGAGAACTTGAATGATGATAAGAGAAGATATTTAATGTATGATCAGAAATTCTATGCTATAATCCAAGATTTGAAGAAATGGGGACATTATTTATGGTGCAGGAGAACCTTGAATGAACCAAGTGTTTCTATGGAACCTAGGGGTGCCCTCAAGGTCCTAAGAGACCTTTAGTGATGTTAAGACATTGGGTTAATCACTGGACCACCTTTTAAGGCCATAGTTCCAAGTTTGGCACCTTATGAGCCCTTGGTCAACTATTGGTCATTAGTGTTCCAAAAACCTAGGAATAGTTTGTTTTTAGGATTTTCATGTTTGGATCCACTAGGGATCAGAAAAATCACATTGTGATCAAGTTTGGTCATCAGATTTGCAAAATTGCAAAATATTTAAAAGTTGCTCAAAAGTTGTCAAGCAACTTTTGAGCAAACTTGACAACTTTTTGAAAAACAACTCCCAAACGGTCAATTGGTTCAAATGTGTTATGTAACCATTGGGAGAGCCTAAAAAAATCCCTTTCAGGTGCGTGGTAGGCTAGTCATGTAATTTGGCATTTGAAATCAATAAAAACATAACCATTTCTCTACAAATCCAGAGAACAGTCAATTTGTACGGATTGGTACGGATAGGAGGGCATGAAAATATGACACCAAGAGTTTTTCTTATGAACCTTCTTCCATTTTCTTTTGGTTTCATGTGTTGATCAATCCGAGTTTAAAAGTTATTGAATTTTCAATTCCCTTGCCTGGTTTATAGGCCCTAATTAAGGATTTCTAAGAAAATTGAGTGTATTTCCTCTTTCCACCATGGGAATTCAATGAACCTTGGAGGAAAGCTTGTTTATAGGATTCTCTTTAAACTTCTGCAGGATAGGTTCTCCAAAATGTAGGGATATGGAGTTACAATGATGCCCTAGGTGTATATCCTTATGTATGCACCAATCTAGAATTAGGACAACAATCATAACTCTCATTTGGGGATTGATCAGAGGCTCTAAATCAGAGGAGGAGACCCTTGTACACACCCTCACATGATCCAATAATAATTTTTTAATTTGGATGCATCCTAAAGGCACCTGTAGTGTAAGTGGAGGCCTCATTAGCCCTAATTATAGAAGCAATTTTGTTTGTCATCCTATCTCTTTCTCATTTCCATGTTCTAGGATTTGAGTCCAAATTCCTAGGCCATAAAGGGTGTCTAAATCCCTAATTATTTTAGGGGGTTATGTGGAAGAATCTCATTTAAGATCAATTTTCCTTCAAAAAAAGGCTACAAGCCTAGTATTGAGTTTGTGAAGCAACCATGTCTTATGGGTTGCAATTGAGTGAAAGAACCATTGGAAATATATGGTAGGGACCTAAATAGACCAAACCTATGAGAATAGGTCACCCCTAGTCCTATAAGTCACTTTGGGGGTATTGTTGAGAATTTGGGTCAAGTGCTTGTGAAGCCACTCTTGGTGGTTGGTGTTGTAGGATTGGTGAAACCTAGTGATTAGGTTGCATTTGGGGTTCCAGGGTTGTGAAAACCTTAACCAAATCCTTTCCCACACTTGTGATAAGTGTGAAGTACTTTGGCCTTAGACAATTGGAGTTTTGGGGTGCACTGCCCTATTTGAGTCACCTAGAGGCTTCTTGTTGCGCAATTTGCATCAAGTGGTATCAGAGATATGTCTGCTCCCAAGGATGAATATATCCCTTCAAAGGTTAAAAAAATTGAATTAGCAAAGATGGTGAGAGAACAAAGGGAAAAAAATGCAGCCTTGACAAGAAGACTTCAAGAGTTGGAGAAAAAGGTAGAGAGGGGTAAAGGAGACACTTCTAGTGGTGAAGAAGGGAGTGATTCAGATGATGACACCCTTGATCAGGATGTGAACATTCCTGTAGAACAGAGACCCCTTCTATATGCCTTAAAATATATGGGGAGAAGAACCATGGAGGAGAAGTTGGATTTACCAACTTTTAAAGGAAATATGAATGCATATTTGGCCTTGGATTGGATAGAGGACCTAACAAGATTCTTTGAGTGTGAGGACATCCCTGAGAAGTAGAGAGTGAAGATAGAAAGATCTAAGTTGAAGGGAGCAGCCCTAACTTAGTGGAACTTCATCCAAATAGAGAGGGTGAATAATGGGAAGAGTATGATCTCTTCATGGAACAAAATGATTGCATTGGTCAGAGAGACCTATGTGCCTAAAGAATATGGGATACAACTCCATAGGAGAAAGAAAAGCCTAAAGAAAAAGGATATGGATGTGGGCTCATACACTGAGGATTTCCTAAAGTTATGTATGAAGACAAATGTGGTAGAAGATGAAGAAGAAAAATTAGCAGGATATATGAATGGTCTTAAGGTATCCATTCAAGAGGAACTTAGCCTACATTTCCCTACCATAGTAAACAAGTGATATCAAATGGAACTCAATGTAGAGGAGAA
Organism: Thuja plicata; assembly: GCA_018584345.1. Lineage (NCBI taxonomy): Eukaryota > Viridiplantae > Streptophyta > Pinopsida > Cupressales > Cupressaceae > Thuja > Thuja plicata. The sequence goes on along the minus strand of MU223774.1, from coordinate 1,842,907 downwards.
GTGGAAGAGAAAAAAGAGTTTGGAAAGGGGAAGAGAAATGAAAGTGGGAAGAACTTTAGAGGAAGAGGAACCTCTTGGAATAGAGGATAATATAGTGGTAATAGCAACATGAACCCTGACCAAGGAGACAAAGATAATAGTGATAAAAAATTTAGAGGTAACTATAGAGGGAGAAGACCCTTCAATAGAGGGAGAACAAACACTAGAAGAGGAAATGAACCCCTAAGGTGTTACTATTGCAATCAATTGGGACATCATGTAGACAGGTGCCCTGAGAAGAGAAACAATAACAATCAAGGAGAAATAAGAGCACAACTCATTCAAGAGGAAAATAAATAATACAATGAAAATGAAAGGGATTTAGAACCAGAGGAAGGAGAATGTTTGATGATGAGACAAGTCTTCCTTCAAGTTCCACAAAGCCAAGAACCTCCTCAAAGAAAGAATCTCTTCTGGAAAAAGATCAAATGCAATGGGAAGGTATGTAATTTACTTATGGATTCTGGCTCAACTAAAAATTTAGTATCTTGTGAAATGGTACATAAGTTAAACCTCCCTAAGAAGCCTCATCCTTTTACTTATCATTTCTCTTGGCTAAAAAATGGTCAACAAACCTTAGTGAGTGAACAAGCATGGATAGAGTTTTCTATAGCAGACTTTAAAGACAAAGTTCTTTGTGATGTTGTTGAGATGGATGCCTCCCACATCCTTCTAGGAATAAATTGGAAGTATGATGTAGATGCCACACACCATTGTAGGAAAAATACCTACTCTATCACCAAAGATGGGAAAACATTCACCATGAAGCCCCTGTCAGATACCAAAACTAAGAAGGAACCCACTATCATAACCATGGGTGAAAAAGAAATGTTAAAAGTTTTAAAAGAACTTAAGACTGAAGCTTTTTTCCTAATATCCAAGCCTAAGGATAGTATAAGGTCTGATAATGATGACCCTATACCAGATGAAGTGAAAGAATTGCTTACAAAATACAGTGATGTCACTGTTAGTGATCTACCCAAAACCCTCCCTCCCTTAAGAGATATCAGTCACCAAATAGACTTGATACCTAGTTCCTCCTTGCCTAACAAGGCCCCATACAAATTGACACCAATTCAGCATGCAGAGATTCCAAGGCAAGTCAATGAATTGTTAGAGAAGGGACTAATTCAAAAGAGTCTTAGTCCATGTGCTATCCCATTAGTTTTAGCTCCTAAAAAGGATGGAAAGTGGAGATTGTGTAATGAGAGTAGAGCCCTAAAAAAAATTACTATAAGATACAAGTTTCCAATTCCAAGAATGGAAGATCTATTGAACCAATTAGGCACTGCTTGTTATTTTACAAAGATTGATTTAAAATTAGGCTATCACAAAATTAGGATAAAGCCATGTGATGAATGGAAGACAATGTTTAAGAAAACTGAGGGATTGTTTGAGTGGCTTTTTATGCCATTTGGCTTGAGTAATGCTCCTATTACATTCATGAGACTCATGAATGAGGTCTTCATTGATTTTATTGACAAGTTTGTGGTCATATATTTGGATGACATTCTGATTTACAGTCATAGAAAAGAGGAACATCTTGATCATGTTGAGCAAGTTTTGAAGAGACTCCATAAGCACAAGTTAGTGATTAACTTGGAAAAGTGTATATTCATGAAGAAGGAACTTGTCTTCTTAGGATTTTTCATCTCCCAAGGTACCCTCAAAATGGATCCAGAGAAGGTTGCAGCAATAGTCAACTGGCCTCCACCAAAGAACCAAGGTGATGTTAGAAGTTTTCATAGTTTAGAAACTTTTTATAGAAATTTTATTAAGAATTTTAGCCATGTGTGTGCTCCTATGTTGGCACAATAAAGGGTGGAAAGAAGACCAGATTTGGATGGAATAAAGAAGCCGCAGATGAATTCCAATATCTCAAGAATAGAGTGGCACAATATCCAATCCTAGTGCTCCCATACTTCAACAAGGTATTCAAAGTTGAAACAGATGCAAGCAACTTGGCTACAGGTGCTGTCTTTAGCCAAGAAGGTAAGGCTATAGCATTTTCATAGAAAAATTGAATGATGCAAAGAAGTGGTATTCTACTTATGATTTAGAACTTTATGCAATGGTACAAGCCCTAAAAAAGTGGAGACACTACTTACTTCCTAAAGAATTCATTGTTTATACTGATAACCATGCACTAAGTTTTCTAAATAGTTAGGAGAAGCTTGGAGTCAAACACATCAAATGGATGGAGAAGTTGCAGGAATATACCTTCAATATAAAAAAAAAAAAGGGAGTGTCAAAAAAAGTGGCTGATGCCCTAAGTATAAGGGTTACATTGATTCAAGATGTAAAACTTCAGAGTGTAGGGATTGATTCCTAAAACACCTATATGCTGATGATCCAAAATTTGGAGAAGTTTTTGAGGTATTCACTAAAATGGTTGGCAAATACCATACTGATTTTTCTGATTTCCTAATTCAAAATGGACTCTTGTTTAAAGGAGCCCAATTGTTCATTCCTAAATGTTCCATGAGAACAAATATTATAAAGTAGAAACATTGTGGTGGCTTAGGAGGACATTTTGGGATAGATAAGACCACTGATTTAGTGAAAAGAAGTTACTTTTGGCCAAAAATGGGGAATGAAGTCAGGAAGTTTGTTGAATCTTGTACTATTTTCCAACAAGCAAAGGGTGTATCCACTAACCAAGGATTGTATCAACCCCTACCAATTCCCTCTAGGCCATGGGAATCAATTTCAATGGACTTTGTTATGGGCTTGCCAAGGAAAAAACATGGTTATGATAGTGTTTTGTCATTGTGGAGAGATTTAGTAAAATGGTGCACTTTGTTCCTTGCAAAAGCACAGATGATGCTTCCCATATAGCACACCTATTCTTTAAGGAAGTGGTCAGAATCCATGGTCAACCACAAACCATAGTTTGTGATAGAAATGTGAAATTTCAGGGTCACTTTTGGAGGACAGTCTTCAAGAAATTGGGTACAAATCTAACTAATAGTTCAACATACCACCCACAAAAAGATGGGCAAATAGAGGTGGTAAACAAATCTCTTGGAAATCTCTTGAGATGCCTAACCAAAAAGTACACCCAAAGTTGGGACATGATCCTACCATATGTAGAGTTTGCATTCAATGACTCCATGAATAGACCCACTGAAAATACACCATTCCAAATAGTGTATGGACCTCATCCCAAAGGTCCATTGGATTTGGTAGAGTTACTGTCTGATTTCAGAGTTAGTGCACAAGGAGATGAACTAGCCGAACTAGTCTCTAAAGTGTAGACAGAAGTGAGAGAGTCACTACAACAGTCAACTATGAAATACAAAGTACAAGAAGACAAGAGAAGGAGATTATATAATTTCAAGGTTAGAGATAAGGTATGGGCATACCTAAGGAATGAGAGGCTCCATAAAGGTAGATATTCAAAGTTGCACATGAAGAAAATTGGACCTTGCACCATCCTCAACAAGATGGGTGAAAATGCATATGAAATTTCCTTACCTCCTACTTTACTGATTTATCCTATTTTTAATATTGCAGACCTCACTCCTTACAAGTGTATTGCAGACATTACTAATGTGTAGGGATCACAAGTTGAAGATGATGGAGACTATGTGATAGATCTCCCACCAAGCAAGAAAATGGAGTTAGACACAATTTTGGAATCCAAAGTATTGAAGAAGACAAGGAAGAATAAGTAAATATTGTACTTAGTGAAATGTAAAGGACTCCCTCTAATAGATGCTACCTAGATGATAGTGGACTAGATCCAACAACATGGAACCACTGTTGACCAGTTATCCTCAAGTGGGAACTTGAGTTCAAATCTCATGGGGAGTATGGTGCAGGAGCACCCTAAATTAACCAAGTGCTTCTATGGAACCTAGGGGTTCCCTCAAGGTCCTAAGAGGCCTTTAGTGATGTTAAGACATTGGGTTAATCACTGGACCACCTTGTAAGGTCATAGTTCCAAGTTTGGCACCTTATGAGCCCTTAGTCAACTATTGGTCATTAATGGACCAAAACCCTAGGGATAGTTTGTTTTTAGGTTTTTCATGTTTGGATCCACTAGGGATCACAAAAATAACATTGTGACCAAGTTTGGTCATCAGATTTGCAAAATTGCACAATATGTAAAAGTTGCTCAAAAGTTGTCAAGCAACTTTTGAGCAAACTTGACAAATTTTTGAAAAACAACTCCCAAATCGTCAATTGGTTCAAATATGTTATGTAACCATTGGGAGTCCTAAAAAAATCCATTTTAGGTGGGTGGTAGGCTAGTCATGTAATTTTGCATTTGAAATCAATAAAAACATAACTATTTCTTTGCAAATCCTGAGAACAATCAATTTGTATGGATTGATACAAATAGGAGGGAATGAAAATATAAAACCAATATTTTTTCTTATGAAGCTTCTTCAATTTTCTTTTGGTTTCATGTGTTGATCAATCCTAGTTTAAAAGTTATTGAATTTGCAATTCCCCTGCCTGGTTTGTAGGCCCTAATTAAGGGTTTCTAAGAAAATTGAGTGTATTTCCTCTTTCCACCATGGGAATTCAATGACCCTTGGTGGAAATATTGTTTATAGGATTCTCTTTAAGATTTTGCAGGATAGGTGTATATCCTTATGTATGCACCAATCCAAAATTAGGACAACAATCATAACTCTCATTTGGAGATTAATCAAAGGCTATAAATTAGAGGAGGAGACCCTTGTACACACCCTCACATGATCCAATCATCATTTTGGAAGTTGGATGCATCCTAAAGGAACTTGTAGTGTAAGTGGAGGCCTAATTAGCCCTAATTATAGAAGCAATTTTGTATGTCATCCTGTCTCTTTCTCATTTCCATGTTCTAGGGTTTGAGTCAAAATTCCTAGGAAATAAATTGTGTCTAAATCCCTAATTAGTTAAGAGGGTTATGTGGAAGAATCTCATTTAAGATCAATTTCCTTCGGAAAAAGGCTACAAGCCTAATATTGAGTTTGTGAAGCAACCATGTCTCATGGGTTGAAATTGAGTGAAAGAACCATTGGAACTATATGGTAGGGACCTAAATAGACCACACCTATGAGAATAGGTCACCCTTGGTCCTATAAGTCACTTTGGGGGTATTGTTGAGAATTTGGGTCAAGTGCTTGTGAAACCACTCTTGGTGGTTGGTGGTGTAGGATTGGTGAAACCTAGTGATTAGGTTGCCTTTGGGGTTCTAGGGTTGTGATAAACTTAACCAAATACTTTCCCACACTTGTGATAAGTGTGAAGCACTTTGGCCTTAGAAAATTGGATTTTTGGGGTGCATTGCCATATTTGAGTCACCTAGAGGCTTCCTGTTGCCCACTTTGCATCAATTTATTACCTAAGGAGTTTATACTATATAATGATAATCAAGAATTGAAGTATTTCAGAAGCCAAGATAAGTTGAATTAGAGACATATGAGATGGGTTGAGTTTATGCAATGATATACATTTGTGTTGAAACATAAGAGTGGTGTGTCAAATAAATTTGTTGATGCTTTGAGTAGGAGAATAAATTTTTTTTCTGAGATGAAGATTTCCGTATTGGGATTCAATGAATTGACGGTCTTGTATGAGGAAGATCTAGACTTTAGTGAATCTTGGAAGGCTTGTAAGGAACCTATTGTTGCAGACAAAAGTAAGTAATTAGATTGTTTCATTTAGGATAGAATGTTATTCAGAGGTCGTCAATTATGTATATGTAGGAGTTCTATGAGAGATAATATAATTAAGGAGAAACATAGTGGACATTTAGTAGGACATTTTGTTATTGATAAGATAATAGATTTGGTAAGTGAGAATTACTTTTGGCCACAAGTTCAGAAGGACGTGAAGAATTTTGTATAGAGTTGTAAGGTATGTCAAGTTGCAAAAGGTAGTAGTCATAATGTGGGGTTCTATACACCTTTGACAACACCGGTCAGGCCTTGGGAGGATATTAGTATGGATTTTGTACTTGGTTTTCCTAGAACACAAAGATGTTATGAATCACTTTTTGTAGTTGTAGATAGATTTTCTAAGATGACATATTTTATTCCTTGTAGGAAGACTACATATAAAGTGCATATAGATGATTTATTTTTTGAAGAGATTGTGAGATTACATGGATTACTAGTGAGCATTGTTTCAGATAGGGTGTGTATATAGAAACTATACCTTCATGAAATTAAGGTGTAATCTATCAATTCTATGGAATCAAAAGTCTAATTTAAAGAAAAGAATTGAAAAAATAGCATTTAACATTCCATGGCTCTCTAACTAAGCATGATAATGAAGCTCTCAACCTTAATCTCCATTAGTGACAGTCCTAGAATGAGAATTTGTATATGATAATGCCTAATCTAGCTCACAACTCTCAAATTGCAATGCAATTTCATTCAATATTGATCAAATTATGATAATTATGTTCTCAAATGATATGCTCTTGATAAAATTTTCAATAATAAGGACACAATTTCTCATGAATGTCTAGGATCCTTAATGATCTCAAAATGCTTAGCATTTATAGGATTTCCCAAGGGTAGGGGGTAGGGTTAGGTTGATCCTGATGAAATCATGGTTGAGTTGAAGGCTTTTAAATGGTTTCAAATGGGGAGACCATTTAAATGGTGGTCTCAAAGGTTGGGACAAATATACAAATTGAGTTGTGAAGATTTAAAAAGTAAAAAATGAGTGATCAAGATTTCAAAGTTTGGAGTGATCTATGTGCTTTCAATCCTTGATTCTCATTGGTTATCCAAATTCTTGTCCCCTTTGTTGAAATAAATAAAGATTTAATTAATTCAATTAATTAATTAAATTAGCCATGTAAGGAATAGGTTGATTTTGATTTTTGATTTAAAACTATACAATTAACTGATTAAATCAATTATATAGATTATATTTATCCCTTTTAGGATTATATTTAATTAATCGATATATTTATTAATTGATCCTTTGATTTGATGTAATTTAGTGCCTTTTTATTGAATTGTTCCATTTGATTTAATAAAATTTCCTTCTGATCGATTGAAATAGACCTGAACAAATTTAGGTGTCTACAAATGCCCCTCTTTGAATTGATGCGTGAAGCACATTGATTCAAACAAAATTGATGTCCTGATTTGATTTGATTGATTGATTGATATTTGATACAATGATGTCTGATGTGAAAGTCTGATATGAAACTTGATCCAAAATCTGATGTTGAAAAACTGATATGCAACCTGATGTGAATCTGATGCAAAAAATTGATAATGAGAAATCCTGATGAATGCCCCACTGATAGAAATTTGAAATTTTAGTGCCCCAGATTTTATTCAAAATGTGATAACAACAATTTTTTGACCATATGATGCCCCCTCAAAAATGAAAATGAAATTGATAGTAGAGGCAACCAGATATTGATGAATGAAAAATTAGGTCAATTATGTTTTCATTTCTAAAAATGAGATGAAAAATCGATCACAATATTCCCTGGTGGTGAAAAATGCCACTTTAAAAGTAAAAAAGGATAAAAATCTCATGAAAATTAGGTCAAAAATCTATAAATAGAAGTAAAAAGTTTATTTTTACTATTCATTTTCACTTTTGACTCTAGATTTTAGCTTTGAGACTTTGTAAGAATACGATGATGGTGGTCCCCATATGTAAGCATCAGTTTGAGAGAGGTCACAGATTCCAGAGACTAGCTAACTATGGACCTCTAGTGAGTGATTTTGACCTCTTCCAGTATTTATTTTAGAATTTATTGCATTTAATTGATGTTTTATTGCCTAGTTAGGGCTTTTTCATGCAATTTTTTGTTAAGTCACGCGTAGGATGCTGTTAAGTTGTGCGTAGGTAGTTAAAGTTGCATGTCTACACAGTGAAACAACACGTAGAAACTAGAAAAGTGTCACTTAGGAAACCCGTTAAATCATGCGTAGTAAGATTAAACTCATGCGTACAAAACCCTAAATTAAAATCACGTGTACTAGAATTTAAGTCACGTGTACGTTGCAAAGAAGCGCGTACTAGGCCATGTTACACCTATGAATGATGAAGTACCATGTATAATAGGTTAAGTTACATGTAGCATGAAATCACATGTATGCCCTTTGAAGTTGCGCATACATGTAGGCAAAATGACGCCTAAGTGTAAAGATTGAAAAACCTTGATTATTTGTGGTTGTCTCTGATAGATTGAATACCAAAGTGATAGCAACGAAAAATAGGTTGGTTTTAGTAATGAAACCAAGTGTTTAAGATGTTAGGATGATCGATTAAATGGATCTTTGATTATATCAATCTAAATGGTAGGATAAGATAAACTGATGTATTTGTCCCTTCTCACGATATAGAGTTAGGAAAAATAGTTGATGTTGCTCAAAAAGAGCGATATGATAATTTGATGATAGATTGATGTAGGATAATTCATTTAAATGATGATACTGATCGAATGCACTTGATTTGCAAATATAGGTTCCGTTCCAGAAGTTGTATGTCCGGAGTGTCCTAGTTTGGCTCACTGATATGATATATAAGTTTTCAGGGAATGAGAGATGTGTTATTGGGAGATGCGGGTTATTCTATCTCTTAGAGGTTCCTTGATTCCAGCTAAACCTAGGTCTTTTCACAGCTATGGAAGAGTGATGGCACTCTGACCATAACACCTTCCATTTACCCATGGGTGAGATGATGATTACGCCTGAGGATGTGTACAAATTGTTGTGGATCTCAACTCAAGGAGAGTGGGTTTATTATGATCATGTGTATGATGGAAGTGATGTTGATGGGTATTTGGAGATCAGGCCACTAATACATTTGATAGCTATTTTCTACCTTTAATTTTGACCAAGGCCTTTTTTTGGCTTGTTAGGTTTTTTTTTTTTGAGCCCTATTTGGTCAAAATTTAGATGAGCCTGAGTGTGTCAAAAGTTAGACCAATGTGGGCTATAAATTTTTTAAAAAAAAGTGAAAAGTGAAACTCATTTTTCAGTTCACTTGCGGGTGGGAGGAGGGATCGAGCATAGTGCATGGGAATTTTCTCTAGGTTAGGGAAAAGTAACACGTTGTTGTTTTCTGTAGATTAGTTGTTTTAGTGATTGTTTTAGCTGTTTTAGTGATTGTATTAGTTGCTTTCTGCAGATTAGTTGTTATATTAGTGATTGTTTCCAATAGTTTCCATAGTGTAAGTGCAAGTAAAGATACCAAATTTTTATGCTTAACCTTTCCAATAGTTTCCATCTTTGCAAGAAATAATTGATTACCCTAGCTATTCGAGCCCATGGTTTAGCTTTTTAATAGCTTGGAAATATAGTGTGGAGTGGCTTCTTCTATAACGAGTATAGAGCAATGTTACATTTCCTCTAAGTGTTTATCCTACTACTGCATACATCAGACGTTACAACATCTTGTCCCAAAAACATCTCGTGTTCTGTGAAATCTATCTTCTACAATGTCTTATTGTCATTATTATATGTTTGGATCTAACCAAGTGTTATCATACCTATGATTTGGGTAATGAAACCCCCATTTTGTAATATCCATCTATATCTTCCAAATGGCTCAATTATTTTCTAAAGCTTGATAATTGTATCACAAAGCTAAAATGCATAATGAGAGTTTTGTCATCAATATTGAATAAATTATTACAATTTTAGGGCATCCAATCACAAATCATCAATAAATGGAAATTTATATAAAACTTATTTTCCTAAGAGTTCTATAATGAGTTCTCATCCACCAATGATTAGAACATACCACAGCCATCTTGCTTTCATAAGCTAATCCTTTACAATTGAATCCATATTCTCCTTCTTTTGTCATTTTGGTGCAGATGAACCCTGATCAACTTTAACACAAGCCTGCCAACATGATAGTAAAGTATATTAGAAACACCATTCTTCTATGCCTCTTCATTATAGACAAATTTTAAAATGAGCTCCAATGAATCCTTTCACCTCTCAAATATGACTCCAAAGAAATTTAAAGTTGTAACTTTTTAAAGGAAATCCAAATGTTAAAACTACACAAATGGAAAGAATTAATGATAATGCTACATTGTCCAGAAAGTTATATACTTAATTGTTAAAGGCATTAGTGTATTTTGAATTTGATGCAAAGTGGGCAACTAGAAGCTTGTCAAATGTCTCAAATAGGGAAAGGTACCCTAAATCACCAAATTTCAAGGCCAAAATTCTTAACACTTATCACAAGTGTGGAAGAACTTGGTTAAGGCTATCACAACCCCAAAACCCCAAGGGTAACCTAATCACTAGGTTTCACAAATCCCTCAACACCAACGACCAAGGTTGGTCACACAAGAAAATGACCCTCATTTACAAGAATACCCCCAAAGTGACATATAGGACTAGGGGTGACATATGTTTCTAGGTATAGTCTATTTAGGTCCGTACCATTTAGTTCTAGTGGTTCTTTCACTCAAGTGCAATCCATATGCCATGGTTGCTTCACAAACCCAAGACTATGCTTGTAGCTTTTTTTAGAGGGAAGAGAGATCTCAAGTGAGGTTCTTCCACATAACCCTATGAACTGGTTGGGGATTCAGACACCCTTTATATCCTAGGACTTTTGACTCAAGCTCTAGAACTTGAAAATGAGAAGAAGACAGGATGCCACACCAAATTGCTCCACCAATTAGCCCTAATTAGGCCTCCATTTACACTACAAGTGTCTTTTAGATGCATCCAATGCCCAAAATTATGATTGGTTCATGCTTAGGTGTGCAAAAAGGTCTCTTCCTTTGACTTGGGGCTTCTGTTCAATCCCCAAACAAAAGTTATGATTGTTGTCCTAATTCTAGATAGGTGCATACATAAGGATATACACCTAGGGCATCACTTCATTGCCATTTCCCTACAACTTGAAGAACCTATCTTGTAGAATATCAAAGAGAATCATATGAACAAGATTTCCACCAAGGGTCAATGAATTCCCATAGTGGAAAGTGGAAATACACTAAATTTACTTAGAAACCTTGATTTAGGGCTTATAATCCAGATAGTGAGTTTATAAATTCTATAACTTTCAAACCAAAATTTATCAACACATGATACCAAAACCAAATGGAATAAGGTTGAAATAACTAACCCTTGGTGTCATACTTTCATGTCCCTCTATCCGTACCTGACCCAGACCGTACACAATGACTATTTCTCGGGAAATGCAAGAAAATGGTTATTTTATTAATTTTAGAATGCCAAATTACATCATTAGCCTACCACCCACCTGAAAGGGATTTTTTAGGCACTCCCAATGGTTACATGACAATTTTGAACTATTTTGACCATTTGGGAGTTTTTTTTCAAAAAGTTGTTAAGTTTGCTCAAAAGTTGCTTGACAACTTTTGAGCAGCTTTTACATTTTTTGCAATTTTGCAAATCTAGTAACCAAACTTGGTCATGATGTTATTTTTGTGATCCCTAGTGGATCCAAATATTAAAAACTCAAAAATAAACTATTCATAGGGTTTTGGATCATTAATGACTCATAGTTGACCAATGGCTCATAAGGTGCCAAACTTGGATCTATGGCCTTACAAGGTGATCCAGTGACTAACCCAATATCTAAATATTATTAAAGGCTTCTTAGGACCTTTGGAGAACCCCTAGGTTCCAGAGGAACACTTAGTTCATTTAGGGTGCTCCTACACCATACTCCCCATGAGATTTGAACTCAAGTTCCCAGTTGAGGATAGCTGGTCAAAAGTGGTTCCATGTTGTTGGATCTGGTCCTCTATTATCCAGGTAGCATCTATTGGAGGGAGTCCTTTCCATTTTAATAAGTACTGCATGTAATTTTTCTTTCTTGTCTACTTCAAGACTTTGGTTTCTAGAATTGTGTCTAACTCCACTTGCTTGCTTGGTGGGAGATCTGTCACATAGTCTCCAACATCTTCAACTTATGTTCCCTGCAAATTTGCAATGTCTACAACACACTTATAAGGAGTGAGGTCTGCAATATTAAAAATAGGAGAAATCATTAAAGTAGGGGGCAAAGAAATCTCATATGCATTTTCACCCATCTTGGTTTGGATTGTGCAAGGTCCAATCTTTTTCATGTGCAGCTTTGAATATATACCTTTAGGGAGTCTCTCCTTCCTTAGATATGCCCATACCTTATCCCCAACTTTGAAATGAGCTTCTCTTCTCCTCTTGTCTGCTTGTGATTTATAATTCATGGTGGATTGTTGTAGGGATTCTTTCACTTCTGTCTTCACTTTAGAGATGAGTTTTTCTAGTTCCTCTCCTTGTGCACTAACTCTAAAATCTGTTGGCAACTCTACTAAATCCAATGGACCTTTGGGATGTAGTCCATACACTGTTTGAAATGGAGTCTTTCCAGTGGATCTATTCATGGAGTCATTGAATGCAAATTCTTCCTGAGGTAAGATCATATCCCAACTTTGGGTGTATTGTTTGGTTAAGCATCTCAAGAGGTTTCCAAGAGACTTGTTTACCACCTCCATTTTCCCATCTATTTGTGGGTGGTATGCTGAACTATAAGTCAGATTTGTGCCCAACTTCTTGAAGAGTGTCCTCCAAAAGTGACCCTAAAATTCCCCATCTCTATCAGACACTATTGTTTGTGGAAGACCATGTATCCTAACCACTTCTTTAAAGAATAGATGTGCTATATGAGAGGCATAATTTGTACTCTTGCAAGGAACAAAGTGCACCATTTTACTAAACATGTCCACAATTACAAAAACACTATCATAACCCTACTTTTTTTTTGGCAAACCCATGACAAAATCCATTTAAATTGATTCCCATGTCCTATAAGGAATTGGTAGGGGTTGATACAATCCTTGGTTAGTGGATACACCCTTTTCTTTCTGGAAAATAGTACAAGACTCAACAAATTTCTTGATTTCATTTGCCATATTTGGCCAAAAATAACTTCTTTTCACTAATTCAGTGGTCTTATCTATTCCAAAATGTCCTCCTAAGCCACCACAATGTTTCTCTTTGATGATATTTGTTCTCATGGAAAATTTAGGAATGCACAATTGGGATCCTTTAAACAAGAGTCCATTCTGAATCAGAAAATTAGAAAACTCAGTATGGTATTTACCCACCATTTGTGTGCATACCTCAAAAAATTCTGCAAATTATGGATCATCAACATATGGGTGTTTTAGGGAGTCAATACCTACACTCTAAAGTTGAAATTCCTCAACTAATCCAATCCTCCTACTTAGGGAATTAGCCACATTTTTTTCCACTCCTTTTTAATGCTTTATGTTGAAGGTATATGCTTGCAACTACTCCATCCATTTGATGTGTTTGACTCAAGGCTTCTCTTGGCTGTTTAGAAAACTTAATGCATGGTTGTCAGTATAAACAATGAATTATTTAGGGAGTAAGTAATGTCTCCACTTTTTTAGGGCTTGAACCATTTCATAAAGTTCTAAATCATAAGTAGAATACCTCTTCTTGGAATCATTCAATTTTTCTGAGAAAAATGCTATGGCTTTACCTTCTTGGCTCAATACTACACCTATGGCCAAGTTGCTTGCATCTGTTTCAATTGTGAATACCTTGTTGAAGTTAGGGAGTACTAAGATTGGGTATTGTGCCACTCTATTCTTGAGATATTGGAAAGCATCTACTACTTCCTTAGTCCACTCAAATCTAGTGTTCTTTCCACCTTTTATTGTGTCCAACATAGGAGTACACACATGGCTAAAATTCTTTGTAAAATTTCTATAAAAAATTGCTAAACCATGAAAAATTCTAACATCACCTTGGTTATTTGGTGGAGGCCAGTTCACTATTGCTGCAACCTTCTATGGAACCATTTTGAGAGTTCCTTGGGAGATGAAAAAACCTAAGAATACAAGTTCCTTCTTCATGAACATACACTTTTCCAAGTTAATCACTAACTTGTGCTAATGAAGTCTCTTCAAAACTTGTTCCACATGTTCAAGGTGTTCCTCTCTGCTATGAGTGAAAATCAGAATGTCATCCAAGTAGATGACCACAAACTTGCCAATAAAATCAATAAAAATCTCATTCATGAGCCTCATGAATGTACTAGGAGAATTACTCAAGCCAAATGGCATAACAAGCCACTCAAACAATCCCTCAATTGTTTTAAATATTGTCTTCCACTCATCTCCTGGTTTAATTTTGATTTGATGGTAGCCTGATTTTGAATTAATCTTGGTAAAGTAACAAGTAGTGCCTAATTGGTCTAGAAGATCTTCCATTCTTGTAATGGGGAACCTATATCTTATTGTTATTTTGTTTAGGGCCCTACTGTCACTGCACAATCTCCATTTTCCATCCTTTTTGGGGGCCAAAACTGATGGGACATCACATGGACTAAGAATCTTTTGGATGAGTCCCTTTTCTAAAAGTTCATTCACTTGCCTTGCAATCTCTGCATGCTGCATTGGTGTCATTTTGTATGGGGCTTTGTTTGGCAAAGAGGAGCCAAGTATTAAGTCAATTTGATGACTAATATCTCTCAAGGGAGGGAGGGTTATGGGCAGGTCACTAACCGTGACAACACTATATTTTGTGAGTAACTTATGAACTTCATCTAGTATAGGTTCATCACTAACAGACCTTACATTATCCTTAGGCTTGGAGATTAAGACATAGCTTTAGTTTTAGATTCTTTCAAAACTTTTAACATTTCTTTCTCCCCCATGGCTATGACAGTTGGTTCTTTCTCAGTTTGGTTATCAGGCAAAGGCTTCATGGTGAATGTTTTCCCATCCTTGGTGATAGAGTAGGTATTTTTCCTACAATGGTGTGTGGCATCAAAATCATACTGTCAAGGCCTTCCTAGAAGAATGTGGGAGGCATCCATTTCAAAAATATCACAGAGAACTTTATCCTTAAAATCTGCTATTGAAAACTCTATCCATGCTTGTTTAGTGACTAAAGTTTGCTGACCCTTTGTTAGCAATGACACATGGTAAGGAAAAGGATGAGGCTTCTTAGGAAGATTTAATTTTTTCACCATTTCACAAGACACTAAATTCTTAGTTGAGCTAGAATCAATAAGTAAGTTACATACCTTCCCATTGCATTTGATCTTTGTCCTAAAGAGGTTCATTCTTTGAGGAGGTTCTTGGCTTTGTGGAACTTGGAGGAAGACTTGTCTCATCATAAAGCATTTTCCTTCCTTTAGTTCTAAGTTCCTTGAATTGTCCTCTTGCTTATCCTCTTCGATGAGTTGTGCTCTCCTTTCTCATTGGTTGTTATTGTTCCTCTTCTTAGGGCATCTTCATGCATGGTGTCCCAACTAATTACAGTAGTAACACCTTAGTGGTCCATTGCCTCTTCCTGTGTTTGTTCCTCCTCTATTGAAGGGTCTTCTCCCTCTATAGTTTCCTCTTGATTTTTAATCACTATTCTCTTTGTCTCCTTGGTCAGGGGTCTTGCTTCTATTACCATTGTATTTCCCTTTATTCCAAGAGGTTCCTCTCCCTCTGAAGTTCTTCCCACTGTCATTACTCTTTCCCTTTCCAAACTCTTTCTTTCTCTTCCACTTTTCCTCTACTTTGAGTGCCATTTGATAGCACTTGCTCACTATGGTAGGGGAGTGTAGGCTGAGTTCCTCTTGAATGGATACTTTAAGCCCGTTCATATACCTTGCTAACTTTTCTTCTTCATCTTCTGCCACATTTGTCTTCATACATAAATTTAGGAACTCCTCAGTGTATGATCCCACATCCATGTCCTTCTACTTTAGGATTTTCTTCTTCCTATGGAGTTTTACCCCATGGTCTTCAGGCACATAGGTCTCCTTGACCAATTGAATCATTCTATTCCATGAAGAGATCATACTCTTCCCATTCTTCACCCTCTCTATTTGGATGAAGTTCCACCAAGTTAGGGTTGCTCCCTTCAACTTGGATCTTTCTATTTTCACTCTCTGCTTCTCAGGGATGTCCTCACAATCAAAGGATCTTGTTAGGGCCTCTATCCAGTCCAAGGCCAAACCTGTATTCATCTTTCCATTAAAAGTTGGTAGATCCAACTTCTCCTCCATGGTTTTTCTCCCCATGGACTTCAAGGCATCTATGAAGGGTCTCTGGTCTGCAGGAATGTCCACATCCTAGTCAGGGGTATCTTCATCTGCCTTACTCCCATCTTCATCACCAGAGGAAACTTCTTTACCCATCTCTACCTTGTTCTCCAATTCTTGCAGTCTCCTTGTCAAGGCTGCATTTGCTTCCCTTTGTTCTCTCACCATCTTTGCTAACTCAATGTTTGTAACTCTTGAAGGGATATCCTCATCCTCAGGAGCAGACATAGCTCTGATACCACTTGATGTAAAGTGGGCAACTGGAAGCTTGTCAAATGTCTCAAATAGGGTAAGGTACCCTAAATCACCAACTTTCAAGGCCAAAATGCTTAACACTTATCACAAGTGTAGAAGAAGAACTTGGTTAAGGATATCACAACCCGAAAAACCCAAGGGTAACCTAATCACTAGGTTTCACCAACCCCACAACACCAACTACCAAGGTTGGTCACATAAGAAAATGACCCTCATTCACAAGAATACCCGCAAAGTGACATATAGGACTAGG
This sequence comes from Thuja plicata, assembly GCA_018584345.1. Classification (NCBI taxonomy): domain Eukaryota; kingdom Viridiplantae; phylum Streptophyta; class Pinopsida; order Cupressales; family Cupressaceae; genus Thuja; species Thuja plicata. The sequence goes on along the minus strand of MU223774.1, from coordinate 1,826,334 downwards.
GGTGACCTATGTTTGCAGGTATGGTCTATTTAGATCCCTACCATTTAGTTCCAATGGTTCTTTCACTCAAGTGCAACCCATAAGCCATGGTTGCTTCACAAACCCAAGACTATGCTTGTAGCCTTTTTCAGAGGGAAAAGTGATCTCAAGTGAGATTATTCCACATAACCCTATGAACTGGTTAGGGATTCAGACACCCTTTATGGCCTAGGACTTTGGACTCAAGCCCTAGAACTTGGAAATGAGAAGAAGACATGATGACACACCAAATTGCTCCACCGATTAGCCCTAATTAGGCCTCCATTTACACTAAAAGTGTCTTTTAGATGCATCCAATTCCAAAAATAATTATTGGATCATGTGAGGGTGTGCATAAAGGTCTCTTCCTCTGACTTAGGGCTTTTGGTCAATCCCCAAACAAAAGTTATGACTATTGTCCTAATTCTGGATAGGTGCATACATAAGGATATACACCTAGGGAATCACTTCATTGCCATTTCCCTACAACTTGAAGAAAATATCTTGTATAATATCAAAGAGAATCATATGACCAACCTTTCCATCAAGGGTCATTTAATTCCCATGCTGGAAAGTGGAAATACACTAAATTTACTTAGAAACCCTGATTTAGGGCCTATAATCCAGGCAGTGAGTTTGTAAATTCTATAACTTTCAAACCAAAACTGATCAACACATGAGACCAAGACCAAATGGAAGAAGATTCAAATAAATAACCCTTGGTTTCAGATTTTCATGTCTCTATCTGTACTTGATCGTACACAATGACTGTTTCTTGGGAAATGCAAGAAAATGGTTATTTTATTAATTTCAGAATGCCAAATTACATCATTAGCCTACCACCCACATGAAAGGGATTTTGTAGGAAATCCCAATGGCTACATGACAATTTTGAACTATTTTGACCATTTGGGAGTTGTTTTTTAAAAAGTTGTTAAGTTTGCTCAAAAGTTGCTTGACAACTTTTGAGCAACTTTTACATTTTTTGCGATTTTGCAAATCTAGTGACCAAACTTGGTCATGATGTTATTTTTGTGATCCCTAGTGGATCCAAACATTAAAAAA
>MU223774.1:1790404-1812101 GCA_018584345.1 Thuja plicata | reverse complement strand
TTTTATTGAGCACACTATTCATTGCATGCAAGAACAATTGCTAATGATTAAAATAGGTTCACAGAAGACATTTAGGTTCACAACCTACTTGTGCTATCTTCTTTTAGCAAAGCATCATGCAATATTTCATACAAACAAGCTTCAAAGTCAGGTCCAAAATGTACTATATGAACAGACACCTTAGATAAGGATGAGTGATAACAGAAGGAACTATAACAATTTTGTAGAATTATTTTTTTCACCTATGTATCATAAAATTATAGGCACTCTGTTGCCTAGATTGTCTGTGTCTTATAGAGATTGCATTCAACTCAGAAGTCAAATACAATTGGCTGACTGGTACTTCATGGAAGACTACACTATGTTAAGGTTTTACAGTTCAGTGGTAGAACCCTACAAACTTCCAATACATGTTACAAAGAGGGTTTTTGCATTGGAATATGTTCAGCAGATGGAGAGCATAGATGCACTCTTTAATGGTCAGCAAAAGAAAATGATATTTCCTTCCTTGCCTTTCAAATTGGGAGGGTTCACATTTGAGAGAAGAGGATTCAAAGTGGCAGAGGCTTTTTTTTCATTTTTTCGCTTTGCTATTGACAGTCACTGGCAGTATGATCCACTAAACATAATTGGATCAAAGCTTAGAGCGAATGGGATCTCCGCAAGCAAATGTCAACATGAAAGTATGCCATTGATAGAAAAATTTAAACACATGGAGTCCTGGGACAAGGTCAAAAACGAGATGGAGAAATACGCCGCTAAAAATAATATTTCAATATAGGAATTGTCATCACAAATTATTGCATTGCAAAAGCATAAAGTAAATGAGCAGCAAAAGACATCCTACAATTTCTACCAGCAAGCTGCTAAACAATCTACAAAAACTATTTCTAACAAAATAATGCTTCAATGTGAAGATGATAATTGGACTGCAACCAAATTAAAGATTTTTGGGAAATGAGGAAGAATCTCGGTGAGCCAAAGACCTCTGTAGATCTTTATGGTTCGAATGAGGATGAAATATTTAGCGATTTATGGAATGCAGAGCATCCTAGTCAAGCATGTTGTAGTGATTATAGTGATTGTGATGATCAAGATGCTGGTTTTGATGGGCGGGATTCTATTACAATTGCTACTGGAGTCAGTGCATCCACAAAAGAAAAATATGGCAAAGGGGCAGAGATGGTATAAAAAATGGGTTTTCCAGGTAGGAGTGGTCTGGGTCCCACAGGAGAAGTGAATCGGTATCCATTTGCCACACCCGCTCCAACAAAACGTGGTAGTGGACCAGTAATTGGAAGTTCATCAGAAAAAGGTACTACTCAGTCTCATACCCTTGCACCTGTTGGAGATTTGATTTTGTTCAGTTGATTGATTGTACGTTTGTCATTGATGACAACATATAATACACAGTAGTAAATCTACATGTACTTATCAAAATGCTAACATGAAGACTTGCATGGTTAGATACATGTTGTTGACATGTTTATTATGTTATGTTCATACACGTAGATCTAGATATGATGTTTCAGTCAAGTTGTGTAATTATGTTAGTGGCAGTTCTAGTTTTGGAAGTGTATATGTATAGAGCCAACGTATTTGTCATGTTTCTTGAGTTGCACCTATCTTCATGATATGCATGAATATATTCATGGTTAGTTATGCATTAACTATCTTTTTTTAAATGCGCCTATCATATTACATCAAGATCATGTTGTTTGAGTTGATTTGGTGAAGCCAACTTAGTGAAGCATCGTGCTTATTCAGTTTATACTTGTGCGGTTGTAATTATGCTTGCGTTCTTAGTAGAGCCGACAAGGATGTTATGAAGAGTTGTCTTATAGGTCCCATGATCTCATACTTTGAGGAAGATACTTATAGCAAGTCAATTGTGATACAGTAAGTGTGAATGATACGAAAAGAGACAGAAGATGTACATAGTAGAATATCATATGTGGTTCATTCATCAAGAGTCTATGTGAAGAAGAAGTGAAAGATTGTAATACACTAGAACTGATCAAGATAGTAGGTCTACTCTATAGTTCATCATCAAATATAGTGCATATCTGTTATACAGAAGGTTGTAGCCTTCACCATTAAGCAGTGAGCTTTTGGACAGTGAGTCCACCACCCCTAACAGGGTTATTTGTAAAAGACTCCTAACAGGGTCCGACCCTTAACCGGGTCACTATACTTATTGCATTGTAAAGTAAAACTCCTAACAGGGTTGAAATATCTTTTAACAGGGATTACTATAAACAAGTATAGTTCGTCGTGGGTGATAATTCCCACTGGGGTTTTTACCATTTGGTTTCCCCGTAATCAAATTGTGTGTTGTGTACTATGTTATCTAATTAAGTATTTACTTTGTTGTAATCTGAAGTTAAAAGAGAAAAGAATTAAAGTTATGGATAACTCATTCACCCCCCCTCTTAGTTATTCTTTGGGACTATTCTAACAATTGGTATCAGAGCCGGAGAAGAATCCTAACAACTTAAGGTAGATCAAATGTCTTACTTCAGAAAAGAAAGCCCTAATTTCAATGGAGAAAATTATCTGGATTGGAAAAACAAAATGATAACACATCTACAGTGTGTTGGCTTTGAGATCTTTGAAATTGCTACACAAGAAGTTGTAATTCCATCTCTGAAAGACCTTTCAAAGGATGATGCTACTAATAGACAAAAGGAAACATTTACCAATAATTCTATTGCTAAAGAAGCCCTAATCAGTGCCTTATCCGATAGTGAATTTTCTGAGATCAAGAAAATTGGCAGAGCATATACCATATGGAAGTATTTAGAAGATATGTTTGAAGGAGATATTTGAGCAAAGAATGCACTCAGGAAGACATGGAAGAAGAAATACAACAGCCTTGAGATGTTACCTGAAGATAACATTAGAGCTTACAATCAAAGGATAAATGAAGCAGTCTCTGGAATCAGAAACAATGGTGGAGAAATATTAGAAGAAGACATAATGGAGAAGTTGCTAACTACTTTAACATCAACTATGAAAACAAGATAAGTAATCTAGAGGAAACCATGCAATTCTCACAAGACTTCAAGAGAGAGACTTTGATCAGCAAAATCTCTGCATTTGAGATATCAAGATTGAAGACTGAACCCAAAAGTGAAACAATTTTGAAAGCCTCGGTCCATGGTAAGAAATCCTTACACATCTCCTGTCATAATGAGAAAGAAGAAGTTGATGAAGAACTAGAGAAGAAATCATTGCTATGATTGCAAAAAGAGAAAAGAAAGGAAAAGGAAAATATGAAGGATGGCTTCCATTCAAATGCTTTTCATGTAACAAGATTGGTCACTTTGCATCTAAGTGTCCCACAAAGTCAAGAAGTCTAGATCTGATTACAAACCCAAATATAAGAAGGAATGCTATCATGCTAAAGAAGGTGTAACTGATGAAGATTTGGGAGAAGATGAAATTGGATTCATTGCCCTTAGAGACATGGAAAGGTTGCTCAAGGAAATGGAAATTGCAGATGAAAAGGAAGAACAAGAGTTATCCTTAATTATTAAAGCAGACATCAGAACTGATTGGATCATTGATAGTGGATGCTCCCATCATATGACAGGTGACAAAGATAGATTTTTTCATTTAGAAAAATACAAAGGTGGTATGGTTATATTTAGAGACAACACTCCTAAACCTATCATAGGCAGAGGTTCTATCACTTTGGATGGAAAGAAGAAGACAAATGATGTTCTATATGTTGATGGATTACATCATAACTTGCTGAGTTTTGGACAACTACTTGAAAAAGGTTATCATTTGGAGTTCAAAGAAAACAAGTGCATCATTAACAACAAGGATGGGGACATGATTGCATCAGGATCCAAAACAAAAGGTAATGTTTTTCAGCTCAATTATGATGTAAGTTGTTTTGTTGCAAAAGTGGATGAAAGTTGGTTATGGCACAAGAGACTATGTCATATGAATTTTGATAACATAGTAAAGATAAGTAATGTCAAGGCAGTCAGAGACCTTCCTAGTATTGCAAGACCAGTTGACAAAATATGCAGGGAATGTGTTATGGGTAAGCATGTAAGGAGTTCTTTTAGAAGCAAGCAGAACTCAGCTGAAAACAAATTGGACTTAGTACACACGGACTTATGTGGTCCTACTCAAACAAGATCTTATTACGGAGAAAGGTATTTCATTTTGTTTGTTGATGATTATTCTAGGATGATGTGGGTTGTGTTTTTAAAGGAGAAATCTGAAGCCTTTGAGAAGTTTAAAATATTCAAAGCTAAGGTTGAGAATGAATCTGGACTAAAACTTAAATGCTTAAGATCAGATAGAGGAGGAGAGTTCACCTTTGACTAGTTCTATGATTACTATGAGGAACATGGAATTAAAAGACAATTGAGTGCCCCTAGAACCCCTCAGCAGAATGGGATTGTAGAAAGGAGGAACATGATTATACTTGATACAACGCACACTATGATGATTGAAGGGAAAGTTTCACACACTTACTGGAGGGATGCAGTGAATACAACAGTGTATACTATCAGAATACAATTGAGACCATGCACAAATAAGACACCCTATGAACTTTGGTTTGGTAATGTACCCATAGTAAAGTATTTCATAATCTTTGGCAGCAAGTGCTACATCAAGAGAGATGATGGTGTTGGTAAGTTTGATGCCAAAAGTGATGAAGGTATTTTCCTTGGTTACTCTAAAAAAAGCAAAGCATATAGATGTTTTAATATGAGATTGAAAAAGGTAATTGAAAGTACTCATGTAAAAATTAATGAAAAGTTTATGGTTCAAGAAAGATACTATGAATATGCACCTATGATTGAAGATGAACCCAGGCCTAGCAACAAAGATACTATTATTGAAGAAATGTTTGATTGCAATGATGTCTCATGCAATGACCCTGAATCAAGTAGAGAAGAATCACATACTACAGAAGAAGAAGTCACACCTAAGGTTCCAAAATTCACATCTAGATACCACTCTAAAGATGATATGATTGGAGATCAGAGTAGCAATGTTTTGACCAGATCAAAAGAAAAAAGTTTGGCAATGGATGAAGAGGTATGTTTACTTTCACATATTGAACCTTTAAGTGTTGAACATGCTTGTATGATTTTGATTAGAAGAATGCAATGAAAGAAGAATTAGATCAGATAATTAAAAATGATACATAGGAATTGGTCCCTAGACCCAGTGACAAAAATGTGATTGGAACAAAGTGGGTATTCAGAAACAAGATGAATGAAGATGGTACAATAGTTGGAAACAAAGAAAGATTGGTTTGTAAAGGATATGCACAGAGAGAAGGAATAGATTACAATGATACATTTTCCCCAGGGAGAAGACTGGAAGCCATTAAATTGTTTTTGGCATATGCAACATTCAAATAATTTAAAGTTTATCAAATGGATGTAAAATCATTTTTTCTGAATGGTGACTTGAATGAAGAAGTCTACATAGAACAACCTGAAGGATTTAATCTTTCAGATGAACCAGACATGGTATGCAGATTGAAGAAAGCACTCTATGGTCTTAAACATGCCCCAAGAGCTTGGTATGAGAGACTTGATGGTTATCTTACCAAGATTGGACTCAAGAAAGGAGCAGTAGATTATAACCTATTCACAAGAGAGACACCTGATGGATTATTATTAGTTGCCATATTTTTTGATGACATTATCTTCAGAGGTAATGACAAGCTTAGTACAACATTTGCAAAAGTAATGCAGAATGAATTTGAAATGAGCATGATTGGTCCTATAAAATACTTTTTGGGACTGAATGTAAGGCAAAAAGATAAAGGTATATTCATTAATCAGTCAAAATATGTGAAAGAAATACTGAAAACCTTCCAGATGGAAGACTGTAAGCTAGTATGCACTCCCATGATAACAGGAAGCAAGATTTCAAAAGATGATGGTTCCACAGTAGTTGATAAGACATTTAAATCTATGATTGGTAAACTCATTTATCTAACTCAATCTAGACCTGACATATCTAATGTAGTTGGCATTGTCGAAAGATTTGTAGCTGAACCCAAGAAGAATCACCTAATGGCAATCAAGAGGATATTCAAATATCTAAAGGGAACTATAGAGTATGGTTTATGGTATCCTAAATCAGAGAATGTAAAAATTCATGTGTATACAGATGCAGATTGGGCAGGATGTATTGATGATAGGAAAAACACTTCAGGAGGAGCAATATTCCTTGGAGACAAGTTGGTTTCTTGGATAAGAAAGAAGCAGAATTATATTTCCCAGTCAATAGTAGAAGCTAAATTTGTGTTGCAGTAGCACTGAATTGTTCAACCATGGTTTGGATCAAGCAGATGGTTAAAGACTTTGGCATTCAGGTTGATTATCCTATTTTTATTCACTGTGATAATACTAGCACTATCAACATGTCTAAGAACCCTGTGATGCATGCAAAGACAAACCACATAGAGATAAAGTACCATTTTTTAAGAGAAAAGTTGCAGACAAAGAAGTAAAATTGGACTATGTAAACACCAAAGAACAGTTGGCAGATATTTTCACAAAGCCCTTATCAAAGGATACTTTTGAGTATCTCAGGAAAAAGTTGGGAGTAATTCCCTCTCCTGAGTCTATTTAGAAGAAGCAACAAGAAAATTAGTGATTAAGTGACTGATGAATGGTTGACTACTCTACTTCTGGAGTAGTACCTATGCCTAAATATCTATGGCACCCTTTTCCATTGATGTGAAAGGGGGAGTATGTACTAAGGGGGAGCATATACTCTGGGGGAGTATATACATGGAACAAAAACACAGTCAAAGGAACTGCAATAGTATAGAGAAATCTTTGATGAGGATATTGAGAAGATTGTAAAAGAAAGAGGAAACTATGAACAGAAGATGTTTTTGATATCATATGTTGTGATCAATGTCAAAGGGGGAGATTGTTGGAGATTTGATTATGTTCAGTTGATTGATTGTATGTTTGTCATTGATGACAACATATAATACATAGTAGTAAATCTGCATGTACTTATCAAAATGCTGACATGAAGACTTGCGTGGTTAGATACATGTTTTTGACATGTTTATTATGTTATGTTCATACACGTAGATCTAGATATGATGTTTCAGTCAAGTTGTGTAATTTTGTTAAAGGCAGTTACAGTTCTGGAAGTGTATCTGTATAGAGCCGACATATTTGTCATGTTTCTTGAGTTGTGCCTATCTTTAGGATATGCGTGCATATATATTAATGGTTAGATATGCGTTAAATATCTTTGGTTAAACACGCCTATCATATTACATCAAGATCATGTTGTTTGAGTTGATTTGGTGAAGCCGACTTAGTGAAGCGTCGCGTCTATTCAGTTTATACTTGTGCGGTTGTAATTATTCTTGCGTACTTAGTAGAGCTAACAAGGATGTTATGAAGAGTTGTCTTATAAGTCCCATGATCTCATACTTTGAGGAAGATACTTATAGCAAGTCAATTGTGATACGCTAAGTGTGAATGATATGAAAAGAGACATAAGATGTACAGAGTAGAATATCAGATGTAGTTCATTCATCAAGAGTCTATGTGAAGAAGAAGTGAAAGATTGTAATACACTAGAACTGATCAAGATAGTAGGTCTACTCTATATTTCATCAACAGATATAGTGCATATCTGTTATACAGAAGGTTGTAGCCTTCACCATTAAGCAGTGAGCTTTTGGACAGTGAGTCCACCACCCCTAACAGGGTTATTTATAAAAGAATCCTAACAGGTTTTGACCCTTAACTAGGTCACTATACTTATTGCATTGTAAAGTAAAAATCCTAATAGGTTTGAAATATCTTCTAACAGGGATTACTGTAAACAAGTATAGTTCAATGTGGGTGCTAATTCCCACCGGGGTTTTTACCATTTGGTTTCCCCATAATCAAATTGTGTGTTGTGTACTATGTTATCTGATTAAGTATTTACTTTGTTGTATTCTAAATTTAAAGGAGAAAATAATTAAAGTTATGGATAATTGATTCACCCCCCCTCTCAATTATCCTTTGGGACTATTCTTACAACACCTTCATTTGTTCTAGTTTCAAATCCAGTTCCACCTTTGCCAAGCACTCAAATTCAATCTGAATCAAGTGCCACTACCAGTGGTGGGGATGGCATGGGTAGTACTAGTGGTCTAAAAAGGACATTACAATTGGACACAAAATTAGTGGATCCCAGAGATCAAGGCAGTGTAAAGAAGCAAAAGGTTATGACAATAATGCCAATGGTGTCTGTGACTGTGAGTCCAACAATTGCCACTCCTTCAGGACAAAACCCTTTGAACAGTCCAAATAATCCATTGGTAATAGGTCAGGGTGTTACTTCTACTAATCTGCATGGTGCAATTATTAGAACCATAGGTGGAATCTTGTACATAGCTGCAAGTTCTATTTCACCTTTCAAACATTCAATTGTGTCAGAAAACCCTGATTTTCGTTACAATGATTTTGTAACAAAATTTGAACAAAAAAAAATAGGAATAGACAAAATACTAAGACATTAAAGAGGGATGTAGTTGTTGCAGCTCGTGATGTAGAACTTGCCTCAAATAGGTTATTTCCCACATATGACCCAAAGAATGAAATGATGGAGTTCATGGTTGTTATGCCCCCAGCTAGAGATAACAATCCACCAGAGAGTCAAATAGATCCATCTAAATTTAAAGTTAGCACCCTCCAAATGGATTTATCAAAAATTAAAAATGTGGACAAGATAAATATGTCAAAAATGACCGACCAAGTTGTCTACAGTTCAGTGATGAAGTTGGAGAGAGAAAAGGAAAGCTTTAGGGCAGAATAGAAAAGTTACAGACAGACCTAGCAAATGAAAAGGCAAAGGAGAAAGCATCAGATAACAGGTGCAAAGAATTAGAGAAAAGGATAAAAAATTCATCCTCTAAAGAAGCAATTGTTCAGCAAGAACATATGGAGGCAGAACTAAAATTTGTGAGGGAAAAATTGGAAGAGAGCAATAAAAAACTAGAGGATGAAAAAGAATCTTCAGTAAATTTATACAAAAGATTGGAGAGAACGACACAAGTAAACAATAAATTAAACAAATAATTAGAGGATGAGAGGGTAAAAGAAAAATAGTGGGAAGAGAAAGAAAACCAATGGGAAGAGGAAGCAGAGAAAATAAAAAAATAGAGTGAACACCAGTTGTTAGAATTGAGAGAAGAACTAAAGAAGGAAAAAAAGACAATGAAAACTTACGAAAATAACTTGAATGACCAAATGAAAAATATAGTCAAGAAAATAAAAAGAGACCTTTGGGGGAAAAAAGGTGACTGGTGATAGCTTTTTTGATTGGTTTGAATTGAATGAAAGTCTTAGAGATGTTTTTGAGAAGCTCAAAGAGAACATTGACAAAAACAAAATTTTTTGTCAGGGAGAGAAAAATACAAAACAGATTTTGAAAAAAATCAACACAACTAGTGACAGGCATTTGGAAAGCAAGGGATTTAATGAACATGCTCTTGCATCAATAAAAGAAACCTCTGTCTTACAAAACTATCTGAAACTAAAGGAAGTAGAGGAAACTCTTTCCTTATTTGAGATGAAGCTTGCCAAGATGAATCAAGCAACAACCGAAGTGATAGGTCATGATTTGTCGAGTCCTGGTCCTAGTAACTCATTAAAAAATTTAATTGGAAGAGAAGCTTACAAAAAAAGGTTGGAGGAGACAATGAGCACTAATTTAGGCAAGCTTCCTCAGGAGACAACTCATGAAGGCATTGCAAACTGCATCAAACCATTGACAAATTTGATTGCAGTATTGGAAGGATCATTGCTTTCAAGTCAGTCTAACAAGTATGAATGGCTGATGAGGTTGAAGGTAATCTACTATAAATTGAAAAATATTAACCTTCCAAGTGATGAAAAATGGATCTTATTAAACAAACTGACAGAATCATCTTGATGTAATAAAAAAATAGAATGTGAAAGTAACAATTTAAAAGTAATAGTAGTTAAAAGTAACAATTTCAAACTTTTTTTTTTTAACAGGATCAATGTAGCACAGACTTCACATTAGGAAAATTGACCTGAAGCTATTGTTGCTCCCTTGTTTCTATAAAAGGGAATTTAGGGTCATTTTCTCAATGCTAAGGGTAATAAAATTGAAATTGGGTATTGACTCTTGAGTCATAATTCATTGTCAATTCACTTTTGCAAATAGAATCACACATAGTTGTGTTCTACTTCTTACTACTATTAACGAATGAATTGTTACATTGTGTCATATTTGTAAATAAATTAATGAGAATCTCTATTTCTAAGAATTGTATCATATGAATTGCTAAGTTTTCAAAAAAATAAAAAAATCTTTAAGAATTGTACCATATGAGCTGAATAATGCAAAAGAAAACCATTATTAATTGTAGAAATCATGAGATTATCAACCACATTCATGTTTTTGAATTTTGACATTGTTATATGATATTATGCATGATTGATGAATGATGATGAGATATAAAAAATGATAGTGTCACAGTAGACTACAACAAAAAGTTTAATAAATACCTAGGACCCGCTACTTCTACAAAGGTTCAAGTTGCCACATCATCTCATTATCAGGATCCTCGGATTCATCGCCATCAACTTCATAGCCTCCTTGGTTCTTCAATATGTTTTTTGCACTCTACATACCTCTGCTTAAATTAAGTTCAATGCTAGCATTACCAGTACCAGTACATGAGTCAATGAAAGTCACATCATTGTCTTTGGCACTCCCACTTTGGTTTGAAATGTTTCCCAACCCTCTTCTCTGACATTTATTCTTCCACACTTTCAGTGCCTTGTCATAAGGAAAAGTATGAACTTCATACCTGGATGTATAGAGCCTCAAGAAATTTTCCAAATTCTTGTATAGTTTTTTTCTTAGCTTTGACTTTAGGAACCCCAAATCACTAAAAACTCTCTCATCCTCCATCGACCCCAATATCATCATTAGACATAAATCAACAAGATTGAAAAATTCTGATATTGAATCAATCAACATTTCGCTGTCAGCTAGATATTTCCAAAGCCTTGTTGCTGATCCATCTTCGTTTGGGTTCTCCATAATATTATATTGTTCCCTCATTGTCTGTGAAAAATGGCCTGATTGTTCTCTCAAATAAGATTCATCTAAAATTCCATTTAGAGTTACTCCATTTAACTCTATGGTTTTGCAAAAATGATCTATCAAAGTTAGTAGCTTATTTCGATAATCCTTTGAATTGTTCATACTCCAATATCGAGGAAACACAATAGACATGGATTCAAGTAGTTTGACTTGAGGGGATCTTACTCTAATCTTTGAGGCAAGATCATAGGCAATGCGCTTCACAGAAGCAGTTATAGACTCAATGATCTTGGTAAAGTCTTCCCTTTTAACACTTGATACACACTTCTTTCTCTTCCTTCTTGGTTCCTCGGACTTGACCCTGGCATAGTAGTACATTGGTATCTAAACTCTGCTTACTTCTGCACTATACTCCCCATTTGCACCGATCTTTAAAAAGTTGTCCGGAGTGTCCAAATGTGTGATTTTCAGCCAGCTGGCAAATTTTACATCATCACATAATTGATAGAGATTATCTAGCATCATGCATGTCAACTTACAAAGCATAACATATTCTGCAATATACATTGCTCTTTGCTGGGCCTTTTTCATTACATTTCTCATTTCCTCCAGCAGGGGAAGAATACCTGCTAATGTTAAGAGTGTCTCTACATTAAATAACCTTCATAGCAGCTCAGGAAATTTGGGTAGCCCTGCTTCTTCATGACTTGAGTTCAATAGACCAAGTAATGATTAATATTCTGAAAACAATCGATGTGTTGGTCCATCCAAAGAGATCCATCTAGTATCATTATCTTTTAGAAGCTTGTTCCTGTCGGTTAGTCCTTTAGCAAAGTGTTGAAGTACCCTCAATCATTTTGGACTTCGATAGAAGTATTGGTAGAGTTCTTTGATTAAAACTTTAATATTTTGTACTTGACCATGCTTTCTAACAACTCCAAATGCTAGATTCATTCTGTGGGCCATGCAGTGAATGGGAGTAATGTAGGGCACACAAGAAGATTGTATCTTTGTGCAAAGACTGCCCCTATGGCCTTGCATTACTAAAGCTCCATCCACTCCAACACACACCAACTTATTGGCAATCATCATGTCATTTATACCTCCATATTGAATTAGAGATCTCTTTACTAGTTCAAATAGATTTTCAGTTGTCGCATTATCCTTGATTTTAGCAACAGTTAGTAGATGTGGACAAAATTGTGTACAGTATAAACATGCATGCATACCCACAAAGTATTATCTATTGCTGTAACCTCGTCTAAAGATAATGCAATAAAATTTGACTCTTTAATTTTTGCCTTTAGATCCTCTTTTTCAACATCGGCAAGACAACTTGCCCATTCCCATCCACTATTTACTGACCAATGACTATTAGGATAGTTAGGAACTTTTAGAAAGTGTAATAAAGAACTCAAAGATGGGTAGTCTATCATAGGACGCCCTCTGCTCAAAATATTAAAAACAACACTTAACTGAACAACTTTTCCCATTAGTTCTACTTCTAATGCTTTTCCAAAAAAAGCTTCAATAGAGCCTTTAACTTGAGTAGGCTTCGTCTGTATATTCAGCTGAAATTCATATAATTATGCATTCCTAACATGCAAAGATTCATCCTTTGTTTTCCATCTTATCACTGATTTTTCAACTCCATCTATGGTTTTCTTTTCGTAAACTTTACCCATATGCTTCTCTATGGTGTCAATTTTTAACTGCAACCTCTTTTCCTTCTTATTTATCTTGGTGTGAATCTTACATCTGCATTCTACCAGAGGTTGACCTTGAATTGGATTGTCAACTAGTTTAATGAATGGATACTTTGACACCCATTCTATTTGAAAATTCCTTGACAACTCCCACTTCAGATCATTTTTTGAATTGTTTTTTCTTTTCTTTTTCCCTGCACCAACATCATCTCTGACATTCTCAGTCTCATCCAAGTCGATTATATCATTATGGCTACTCTGGGTATTTAACTAAAAATCCTCTTCAACTTCATCATGATCTAAGATATCAGGTTCACCTACCTCTTCAAAATGTCATGTAGCTTTAGGTTGTGAATCTTCAAAATCTACTTGTGATGAAGTAGCTTCCCTATTTTGGATAGAAATATTTCCAACACCATGACCAAAGTATGATGATAAGGTTCTATGTTTTGCTGGCCTCTCTTGGATTTTCCCACTTGTAGGAGCCTTACCCTTATTCTTGTTACCCTTATTTTTGTTTGACATTTCCATTCTCCAACGAATTCCACTGTAAAAAAAAATGTTAAATTGTTGAAAAAGTGACAATAGACTATAATATATATAAATATGATTATGGATTTATTGGCCCTAAAATCATGTCTGAGGTCTCCCTATCACCAGTGTTCCCTAACTGATTATCAGTTACCACTAAATAGTAATGAACTCAAAATTACAGAGTCACATAATAAGTATCACTTACCTTTGCCTCAAATTAAATTGCAGTCGCTACTCGCCAATGTAGTATGCAGTTGCACTCAACAGTCTAAAACTTTACTATCGATCAAATTTTTTTATGCTATCCTTATTTGGCAAATTCAACGGGAGGTATTAGGTCAAGGTATACAAATTTGGCAAAGCCCGTGTAATTTTAACACATCTTGCATTATTTGCGAGGTGATTATGGGTTGTCCAATACGAAGGAATGATTAATAAAGTTGGCAAATTTGGGTTGGGTTGAGACACACATCCGGAAAATACCAAGAAAATTTGGGGCGGCCTATAAATATAAATTTATAAAACTATTGGAAAATATAGGCCATCCATTGGGTCGCGTATAAATTATAGGAAAATTTTGAAAATTTACAGGGACCAAAAATTAGATTCCATTGGCGATAATGTGTAAGAAAGGTAGAAAATTAAATAAAGTGATGGGTGATGGGCCCAGGCAATGGTCCCAATATTAATAATTTTTAGGCGATAGGGTCAACCTAATATATGAAAAAAAATTGTCAATTCTCCGCTCGTCGACATGCGACATTTGCCAATTAGCGAATAATCGCCACTAAAGTTTTCACTACTTTGCATTCTAACCAATTATGAACTTAAAAACCTTAATCACATTAAAATACTAAGTCCAAATTATTGTGGAGAAAAAATATTAGGAAAGATGATTTGGGAATGAATGTGTAAATTGGTTGGCCTAATCTATTGAGCATGATTTGTGTGTATATTTGTAAATCTTGTATAATCTTGTAATATTTTATTATTTTTGATTATATACAAGATACTACTAATGCTTGTATGTTTACATTTTATATATTTATAGCCTGAATAATTGCCTATGAAGAAAGTCCACATCTAGCAATATGAACCCAGAACAAAATAACAAGACAATTTCTAGATTGTGGTCTCAATTCCAAAGAAAATTTGATAAATGTAATTGTCCTTGCAAAAAGTGTAAGGGATTAAATAATCGAAGAATTATAATCACAACAACCCAGAGTCATTGTAGGCAACATGGTCACATAAAGGGGGTTACGATTTTCATCTATTGGTGAATGTGGATTTCCAACTAGAGGAACATGGAGGTGTGAATATCAAAGCCGAGGATAACACTCCCATGGAAGAAGATGATCCTGTGGCAGAGAACACAACTGAAGATGATGGTATTGGCATATTTGATAATGTGCCAGAGGACATGATTAAAGAAGATTGTATTGGTGTAGCTGATCAAGATGATCATGATGATGGTACTAGTGCATTTGATAATGATGATGAAGATGGTCTTGATATACCTATACTTGAGAAGGCATACGAGCCCCTATACCAAGGCTCCCAAACAACTCTTCTCTCTCCAATAGTGTTGTTGGTTAATTTGAAGACTATGAATGGTTTATCCAATGTAGTAATGTCATGTATGCCATTTTTGTCATCTTCAATGTTAGCACACCATTATTATTCATTATATTAACAATTCATATTTGTTGTTGTAGGTTGATAGGTGAGTTTTTGTTACCACCATCAAACATTCCTGCCTCGTTCATACCAAGAATTATCTACCATTATGAATCAAATTGGAATGAAGTATCAAACAATACATGCATGTCCCAATGATCACATTCTATATCATAAACAACATGAATTTTCAATAGAATGCCTTGATTGTCATATTAGTAGATATCGGTCAGGTCAAATAACAAAAAGGGTGCCTTACAAGGTTCTTTGGTACATATCCATTATTCCACGTCTTCAACGATTATTCAGGTGCACTAGCTTGGCACAATTTATAGATTACCATGTATGCAATAAAAGTCAAGATGACATTATGAAAATGTCTATGGATGGTTCTACATTTAAAGACATAGAAACACCATGGCCACACTTTAAAGAAGAACCTCGTAATCTCAAGCTTTCATTGGCAGTGGACAGTGTCAATCCATTTGGAGATATGAGATCTGTTTACTCATTGTGGCCTATTTTTGTTATTAACAATAACATTCCTCATTGGATGTACATAAAGAGGGAGTACATAATGTTGTCAATGATTGTACTAGGTATTTTTTCATTTAATAGTTATCTAAATTAATTTATAAACACCGCATCAAAATGGTCATAATAATTATGTAATATTTTTGTTTATTCAACTAGGTAAGTACCAAGTTAAAGATATGAACGTGTTTATTGAGCCCCTTATTGACGAATTGTTGAAGTTATGGAATGGGGTCACTATGTATGACATCTCTAGACCAATAGGACAAAGATAATTTCAATTCCATGCAATGCTTGTATGGACAATACATGATGCCCCTGGGCTAACTCATTTTTGTGGTATGTTATATATTGTTAAGGTCACATATTTTGGTATATTATAGTGCTTACAAATTATTGTTGTATGTTTAAGTTGTGCATGATAATTGTACATGATCCAATTATACAGTATCTTTTAGGTGTTCAAAAAAAGGGTAAATTCGCATGTCCAGTTTATGGTTCGAAGATGAAATCTCATCATTTAATAAGTTTACGAAAGCAGGTGTTCGATGAGTTTAGGAACTTTCTCCACAATAATCATAAGTATCAAATTATCAAAAAACATCTTTTTAATAATAAAGAAGAGACAATATCAAGGCCACAAAGAATGACACCTCATCTATGGAAGTTAGAATACAATAGACTAAATCGCCGAGGTAATGTCATTCCATCTAATGATTTTTGTTTGAAATTTATATTTTGATATTTTCTTTTATTTACTAATGATGTAATTGATGCTCATGAAGGTCATCAAGGCATCAATGACCAACTTCCTAGAGGAATAAAAAGTTATCCTAGTCAATTTAGTAGGTTGACATACTATAAGGATCTCCCAATCATGCATTTATTTGATGCTATGCATATTGAAAAGAATGTAACAGAGACACTACAAAAAATATTGGATGGAAGGCGTGACAAAGAAAAAAATACCAAAATTTTTAATGGCATTCATGAATCAATCATGCACTAGAAAATTTCATTGAATCAAATAGTAATGGAGACCGCATAAATACAAGTGCCGTTTCTTGGTTATTAACTGAGCAGCAAAGTGATGCATTAAAAGAAGTCATGAAAAAAAAAAAATTTCCAACAGGATTTGCTGCAAATATAAGTAGTCTTGTATCAAAGAAAGGTGATTTTGGGCTAGAGTTGAAAACACATGATTGACATACCTTTGTCAAGGTAATTCATGTTCTCTATTTACAATATATTTGTAAAATTGCATGTACTTTTTATTGTATTATTTTACAATATATTGAAAAGATCATTTTTTAATTATTGCAATATGTCCTACCTCTATCCCTCCCACACCAGTTTGACAACAGTGTTAAACAAGTTATATACGATCTTGGAAAATACATGAGGTTAGAAGTGTTATTTCTTAGACTTGTTGTACAGATATTATATTTATGACTTGCTTTACTTTTTATGTAATTTATTGTATATTTTTTCTAAAATCTTGTTTATATGTTCTTGCGAGTTGAATCTCTTTTAGGTGGTTATCATCTAAAGAAATTGATAAAAAAATAATAAAATATTGGAAGAGAAAAATTCCCCAACTTATGTGTTAAATACAAAAGTGTCTACCTTCAACTTTTTTCAATGCTCAGGAACACTACCTCATACATCAAGTTGAGGAGATTGAATTGTGTGGACCTGTACAAAGTAGGTCAATGTGGATGGTTGAGAGGCACTTGAAATTTATGAAGGGCTTGGATCGACAAAGAGCACGTCCTAAGGGTTCTATGGTGGATGGATATATGGTATACCAGACCATGGTGTACATTAGTGAATATCTTCCCAAGTTTGCAGCAAGTATCCATGTAGATCGCATTTGGGATCCCAACTCTATTAACAAATTCAAAGGGGAGTACTTGATGGGGAAAGGTAGATTAATGAAAGTGAGAGGTAATTATATGATATTATTGTAGTTTGTTAATTCTTATAAATCTTTAATATAAGTTGTTTCTAAGTGGTCTATTTATTTTATTTACAATTGGTCATGAGTGGGATGCACTACATTTGTATATTGCAAACAATCTTGATTGGATGACAGTATGGATTCAAAAATCTCAAGAAAATAGTCGCTCATTAACATGGGATGGTGTTGCATCATTGGTTAAAGAAGATTATTGTAATGAAGATCCCAATGTTACGCCAATAGTACTTGATCTAGCATATGGTTTAAGAGGTAGAAAGGTACGTATAAGTTTACTAACCACGACCCATAAGTTTAATATCAACTCATCGATCAATGAAAATAATCTTGACATGTTTGAATAATTGCAGATCAAACACCACAAAGCTATGTACTACCATGGTCATAAATTTTGCATAAAAAAGTTAGATGAAACGAAGAAAACTTGTGATTTTGGGATAAGTGCAGTCTTCGAGGTCACTAATATTTCATCTAGAAATGACATACATCCTCAACAATCTGAAAATTGATACTATGGCATTTTGGATGATATACTTGAGTGCGATTTTAATTCTTTTAAATTATTTCTATTTTTTGTCAAATGGTATAAGCTATGGCTGAATCAAAATAATCCTGATAGGACTGTTATTGAACATGATAGTGGATTTACAATGATTAATACAAGGTCATTTGAGCCATTTGGAGATGAGCCCTATGTTCTTCCAAGCCAATGTGAGCCAGTCTTTTACTTTGGCATTCCACATAAACCGGGTTGGTAATTTGTTGTTAGACATGATCCAAGAGGAAGGCCGGTAAAGTATAATGTGATGGAAGAAGAAGATACTGAAGAATCAGAAGACAAAGTAAATGATGATAACGAATTACTGTTACACAATAAAGAAGAAGAAGAAGAAGAAGAAGAAGAAAATGATGATGATTCCAGTGATGCTGACGATGATGGTGATGATGATGACGATCATGATCATGGTGGTGAAGATGGTGTTGATCAAGGCAATGATAGTCATGATAATGATGGTTATGATAATGGTGATGAAGATGATGATGATGGTGATGAAGATGGTGGTCATGATGATGATGACAATGATGAAGATGATCAAATTGACAAGCATGATGATAGTGATGATGATGATGATAGTCATGATGATGACATGGATAAAGAGGATGATCAATAACATGATCAATGAAATGTATGTCAAGGTATGATCAATGCCACGTATGATGTATTGATTTATTTATAGAAATTTGTTTTACTTGTATGTTTTTATAATTAAGTTATTATGTGTTGAACTCTAATGTCATGGAGTATATTTTTCATCATGGAAATTTTGTCTTCTATATAATTTGTAGCTTACATATCATGTAATGTTTTTCTAACTTAAGATAAATGATTTACATAAGAGGAAATTTAACGCCTTTGACATGGATTGACATGTATAATTTATTATTTGGTTTCCTTCTCTTTAGTCAGAAAAATATATAGATCCTACTATGTCTCTCATTTTATGGATTGTAGGTATCACCAAATAGGTATTTTTCTGATATGTCTTCCTCAAGTGAGGTTCATGCGAGAATAGAAGACAAAAGTGAGACATCTAGTAGGTCTAAAATGGGGAGATCAACTAGAGGTCAAAAGATTAGAAGAAAATTCAATAAACGAATGCAATTTTTCCTTGCTGAGGGGGTGGGGGGGGGGTCAGGTTCTTATGATAATGAGACCAAAGGTGACAGGAAGGTTCCCTTAAGGTACACACATCTTTAGAAAGAATGGGTACCCAAGGAACTACCTCCAGTTAACACTAATTTTTATGTTAACTAAAGGATATATCACATAGCTCCATCTTCATTACATGGTTTGGGCTTATTTTTCATGGATGGCATAAAGGTTAGTTATAATGAAGTTGTTGAATTGATGGAGTATGTAGGACCTTAATACAATTATAATAATTGGATGTAGATTGTGCAATATAAAAAAAGTATGCATAGGTATGCATTGTCACCAAATTATATACAATGCAAAGAAAATGATCAAAGTAGAAGGCTTGCTATGTATATTGATGGAAGGCAAAAAAAAAAAGGAAATATTGTAGGTTTTATAAATAGTTTTTGACCTGTGTCAACTAATAAGCGACCGAATTGTATATTTGAGGCATGCGAGGGAAATCATGTATTTGTATGTGCGATAAAATCAATAAGTGCAGGGGAAGAGCTTCTAATAAATTGCAATTTGAATCGTGTAGATACAAAAACATTCCCTATCATGGGACTGGTAAGTATAACATTTAAAACAATTGCCTCCAGTTAATATTGAATCCAATATATAGTCTACTATTTTATTAATAATTTTTTTTGGTAAGTTTATTACTTTCATTTCGCTGCTGATTGCTAAGAATTACTAATCTTTGTCACAGGGTGACATGGATCCATCACAAGACACAGGTGGCGATGTTCCTCACACACCTTCTTCATCAAAGGTAAACCTTAATTAGTGTAATTCTACAAATTATATAGAAATAAATGTCATATTATTTATGGCTTTGGAGTTATTATGATATAATTTTACTAATATTGATGTCACAAATTGATACTTATTGATAGGGAAAAGCACAAATGATAGCAGATCAATCATGATATGAAATTGAGGTGGAATTTTAGATGACATCGCGCGTAGCGCTAACCCTGTCTTCATGGCTACTCAGATTCCAAACAAAACTGAGGAGATAGAGGCACTCAAAGATGAATTGATATGTAGAGTCGATTGTATGAATGTAAGGAGAAATTAATCTTAAGCACTAATTAAAGTTCAATAGATGTTTATATTTTGTACTATCTTATGGATCACGATCTAAAATATGATGTGTTCTTCTTACAGGATTTTTTGACACCTCTGAATCATGGTCAATAT
This sequence comes from Thuja plicata, assembly GCA_018584345.1. NCBI lineage: Eukaryota > Viridiplantae > Streptophyta > Pinopsida > Cupressales > Cupressaceae > Thuja > Thuja plicata. The sequence goes on along the minus strand of MU223774.1, from coordinate 1,791,676 downwards.
GGTGAGGGTTGTAGTGCACAACCTTCATGTAAATAATCCTTAAACCTTTAACCATTCATTTAACCTTTGTATGCATTATTGACTCGACTTATGTTTGGGATGCTTCTAGTACCCCATTTAATCTTGATCCATTGCAAATGTCTTTGCTAACAATGTATTCTTTAGCTCATGATGAAGTGCAGACGCCTCCTTCGATCAACATTCTGATATTGTCGACTGCATTGTCCACAACAAGGAGCTTGAAGACATCTTCCTCTGTACCAACTACAAATGGTAAAACCTTGTTTTTCTATATTTTTTTATGTGCTAATCATGCATTGATTATTTTTCTTGTGTGAATTTTATACACATGGACCTATTTTGTGCACTAATTGATACACCTACACCTGGTACAAGAACAAAGACCAATATTACTAAAGCTCAACCATTTCCTGGATCATCCTGTGTTACTAGTACTGGTTCATTTGCGGGGTCATTGTTGTTGAACAAAAAAAATATGTTTCCGTTAAAAGTACCAAAGCTTCCAGGTGCTTTAAAATTGTTATTATTTATAGTGTAATTGTAGTTTACTTATACATAACTCTTTTTGGACTAATAATCCCATGAATGTTTTGTAGGAAATGATGTTTTTTATGATATTCTTTTTGAAATGACATTGAAGCTATTTGGGCCCACGATACGTAAAAGGTACATAGCTTCGTAATATTGGTACAATATTTTTCTTATCTTCCATTTATTGTACTATATTAAAGTTATGATATCTAACAATTTTATTTTTTCAAAAAAGGTGGAATGAACAGGATGTTGACTTAAAAAATCTCATTAAATATTTAGAGGACGTCTTTGGAAATAAAAATTTTGACAGTGCCCTGATTCTTAAAAAAGCATCCAAACATTTAAAGACTATGAGGGACAAATATAGAAGGGCTCTAAAGGATAACCCAAAGTACGAGCATCCTCCTATGATTCCATTGATATAGTGGAATGAAATAATGGAAGATTCAAAAGAGAAAAGGCTAAAGGGTAGAGGAATTCAACTAGAAGATGACAAAAGAAGGTATGACGTGATAGTATTAAGTAGAATGTAATCATGCACTAATTAGTGATCTTTGTAAATATATAGTGTTAAGTTTTTAGGATAGCTACAAATGTAATAACACTCTATATTGTATGTGTTTTCCAAATGCAACAATCTCTCTTTCATTTATATTGGGAATGAGGATAGGAGAGACATGTCCCTTCATGGGACATGTCTATTCATTATTATTTATA
>MU223774.1:1779997-1790330 GCA_018584345.1 Thuja plicata | reverse complement strand
TTAATATTAAATATTAAATGTCATATGATTAATAATAATATAACATATATATTATATTATTATTAATCAACATATATTATATGTATTCTAATGATCATACGACTGAAGATACAAACATTAACATATAGTCTAACATTTTTGAAACTTTTCATAGACTGCAAGACACATCAAAAGCTACAGAAGCAAGATTAAAAAAGGTTGGCCAACACAAACTTGGCTTTGGCAGCTATATGAAACTTCACTCTTGACTTGTAAGTAGCGGAATTGGAATTTCATATCAAATTTATATATAAGGTTGAAAACAATTTTGTTTAATCAAATCATACATGCAAAATTGACGATATTAAACAAAAAGTGCAGGGCAAGAAATTCAATGTAGAGCCCACGGATGAAGACAAAATAATAGCCTTGAAGGAAGGCTATAAAGTCATGGTTGAACACCTATGCCAAGAATCTGAAAGCCATAATGAAGAATCTGCTGCACCAGATTAGATACAGGTAAATCGGTCAAATGAAAAGTAAATCAAATTGAATAGTTAATTTCAAACATAAATTGACTATTTCATGATAACAATGCGCATGACATTTCACTGCAGCCTTCAAATCCTATCACAAAACCTGGGCGTGACAAAGAAAATGATGTGCATCACAGTGGTGGAGGTATTAATTTTCTATTGGAAATAAATTACGTAGTTATTAATAGAATTTAACATCTTTAATTGCAATTGGCCGTGTAACCTTTTTTGAATATTTTAGAGCATGTTGAGCATGTTGAGGTGGTGGTAGATCAAAATGTTATTGTACATGATGTGGCATTGTCAGGTAAAGAAAAATGCATGTTATATTCTACTAGTTATTGAAATACATGTAACAGGGAAAAAAAGTATGCAAATTTAACCGATTTACTTGTTATTACAGCAGACCCCTCTTTAGTGCAGCAGCCTCATGCTCCTCAAAACATGAGGAAGCACCATAAATTGAGATCACAAACACAACAAGAGGAAGATATTAATGTTCCTAGAAGGCTTTTCCGGGTTAAGAAATGTAAGAAAAACTCAAAAAAGAAATGAATTAACTATGAATGTTGCGTATTAATATTGAATTTTATGTCATGCTAATGAATATTGTTATGTGTTAATGAATTCTTGATTGGTGTTGTGTTTTAATGAATGTTATATCATATTAATGAATGTTATGTGATTCTATTGATTGAATGTTATAGTTTATAAATGGATGAACAAAGTGTGTAATTAGATGTTAATGGGGAATTTAGATTGATGTTAGGGGGAGGGGGGGTGAGGCCAGATGAGCTTCCACCTTTACATGGTTGGCCTTGTTAAGTAGAGAATATCAAAGTATTCTCAAAACCAAGTGAATCTCAAAATAACTTACATTCATTATTTAATCAATTTCCTCCGTTCTAGGTCTTTGCTCATAAGTGCATTTTGAATTTGTCATTGTTAGGAAACTATCAAATAACAAACTAGAAGGGCCAATATTCAACTTGTCTGGCATGATTCGGCTTCATTTTGTGTAAGAATTCTCTTCTTAAAGTGTTAAATTAGTTCCTTTGGACTCCCATTTCCTCACATTAAATACATTTGTCTAAGACTAAAATATGTTTATATAAATATTGACTTATTATGTAGCTTGGAGAGCTTGAGTTAAAATTAGGTCACGAGTTTAATTTAGCACAAGAGTGTTCCACTTGTTGATGCATAATAGTAGAGTTGGTATGATAGGTGTGATATGATAGACAAATTAAAGAGGATTCTACAAGCAACTTGGAATCCACTCAAGGGTCAAGTAGAGTACCCTGACTTTGTAAATCACTCCCACAACCATGCTCATGAGTTCACTATCACTTTTCCTTGTTCCAATCTCTCCAAGCACCAATACCATCCTAGGCCACCTAGTGCACCTAGTGCCTCCACCATGCCAAATATCCAACTAGACCTCTCACCTTGTTCCCAATACCATATATCATCTCATCATGGTCTATTCACCATGTTTCAACACCCCACTCACTCTGGTCTATTCAAATCCCACAATTCCTCTCCTGTAGACCTTCTACTTTTCAACTTTGTTTGGTCTTACTCACACATCCACACTCCCATTTGATAAACCCTCACCTTTTGGGTTCATAACATAGGGATTTGTAGAAACTACCCTTACCTGCAACTCACAACCTCAACACTGGTTCTAACACCTTCCCCTACATCCATATAGACATATTTAACCATCACATACCCCCTCTCTTCATCAGTATCTTCCAACCACCATTGGTGCTTAATGAGTGCACCCTTTCACTGGGTCTTCACCAGGCTTGCCACTGCTCCCTCATCATCTGGCGCCCTTCCCTGCTTCCAAAACCATATATAATACAAGGAATAAACTAAGGCATCTCCCACCAAAATATAGTGGTCAAAGGGGTGGGAGTGCCCTTACATGATAGAGGGTTAAAACCCTTAATTCGCTGACTGTATAGAGGGTTACAACCCTTAATAAGATTGTGATGTCCTACCCCGACTATCCGATTCAGAGTTGACACTATTATATCACATTTATTTGGATGATACGATTTTTTTGATACATTTCATTTTGGACCTTCTATAGTATAGATTTCTTGTGATGAATCTATTTTGAGAATGCTTAGATGTATTTACATATATGATTCTCAGATCTTGTTGACATGATTTAACTGTTTTCAATTTTGTTCGATATAGCATTATGACCTTTTGACATGTAAATGAGAGATTGGTTTATTTCTACAAACGTTCATATTGGTAGATAATCATTTCCATTTCTTATAGCAATGAATAAACTTTGGTTAAAGGAATATATTATAAAGTAATTATCATGACTATGTGTTTTTTATTCTTTGACTACTGATACTTTGTTCAAGTGTGCAGGAGGAATAACCATGGTTTCAAAATCAGGGAAACAAGATTGGGCTAATTGTGTATATCCACGTGAAGCCAAGGTTAGCCCTAAAAGGGAAATAACCTAAATGTAAATGTTAAATTTGTTGTAAATGTGATATTTCATGATTGTAAGTTAATTCTTTAAGTCAAGCCATGTTGTAAATGTTTGGTGCTTATGTAGTGTCAATTGATACATGTGTTGTGACATGGCATGCCTATGTGGTTTTTTTTTTTAGTTGAGTTTACCTTAGGTTAGTTTGAAGTGTTACCATGTGAGGTAAGTTAGCCTTGATAACCCAAGTCTTGAGTACAATTCTTGATTTTTGAATGCAAACTAAAAAGGGGTTTTTGAAGGGCTAAAATGAGTCCTTTGAGATAGTTTGAGTTAGGTTTTTCTAGTATTGATGTAGTACTTTGGGTTAGGGGATTTTTTTCATTGTTTTAAGTGCCATAACCTCTTTTATAGGTCTTCTTAAGTGCCCTTCTTTGATAGTGACGAAAATTGGGGAAAAGGGAAAGACTCTCACTTCCTCCAAGTTAGTGGATTCCTTTCCTTGCATGAAATTTGACATATGTATGAAGGGAGGACACATGCCTCTATTTTCTTGATGGGAAAGAGGTGGAGTTTGGAAAGGCGGCCTTTTAGGGGAAATAGAGAAGAGAGTTGGGGTTGATTGCCCACTCTCCATTTTTGGAGACTTAGAAGAGTTTTTTTGTTTCTTGGGAGCTTTGGCTTGTTAAGGGAAGGGAAGGAGAGCTAGCTTCACAAAGGGTCTTCCCAAAAACATCATCCATTTACTTGGAGTAAGGTTGGTACACCCAATTCCATGTGTGTGTGTTTATTGCTTTCAAGTTTGTTTAGTTTATTGTTGAATTTCACTTGATCTTCATGCTTCATGTTTGTGCAAACATTGTTGAACTATTATGTTTTGTTGAAAGATAATTCTCCTTGTTATTTATTTTCTATTTTGTTGTTGTTGTTGTTGTAATTGGGAGTTAATTGACGTATCTCTCCCTTGGGAGGGAGGAGATAGTTAATTCTGGGTGAGGGGCAGAATTGGGAAAACATGTTAGTTGAGAGTCTCTTCTTGGGAAGAAGAGGGATGTCATAGATGTTATGGGATCCATGTTGCCAATGCTATTTTGTAAATTTATCTTGGGGGTGATAAGGGAAAAGATTGTGTGAATTGTGCTCTTGGGTTGAAATTTAAAGCCTTGGGATGGCATGTGTATATTGTACATAAATAGGAATTTTGGCTTGGCATTCTCCTTCTTGTGTATTTCCACCTTCACCCCTAAATTGAGTCCATCTTAGGACCCAATAGTGCATAAACTTGGGAGGGATGTTATGTGTTGTTCTTGAGCTGTTGTGTAGTTTGTTGCTTATTTTTCACCCTGCCCATCTTGTTTTCCCCTAGCTCGGGGTTGGCCTCATAAGAGGCCTAGGTTGGGAGGTGAGCTCCCATGGGTTATTCGAAGATTTGTTTTGTAGATTAGTTGTTGCTGCCCTACCTAGTGGGTATTAAGTTTTCAAGCTGGAAAGTTAAGAGATCATTTGTTAAAGATGAAGAGTGAGATTATTTATTGACCCCAAGCAAAATAGACCTTCCTAAAGACATAGATTTCTTGGAATCTGTTCAAGAAGATATATATATATATATATATATGAAATAAAAGGAAAATAAAATAGAGATTTAAGAGACTAAATTTGTTTTTGTTGTGTATATGACAGAAAGGAAACATTGTATATATATGCTTGGATATTTATAATAAAATAAAGATATACATCTATAACATATTCATATAAATAAATAAAACATAGCAAAAAAAAAAGGGATTTTAGACATATAAATAATGACATTTAAAGTATAAAAATGCTTAACCCTATATCAAAGAGAAAGATTTGTGGGTTTTAAATATACATATATATACTTTTATATATAAATATATATACACACTCAGTGTATGTATATATTTATATATAAGAGTGTATATACATAACTTCATCAAGCTCCATCCATGACTTCTACCTCCATACCTGCAAGAAAACTCAAGATGAAGAGAGGAAAGAAAAAAGATTAGGGTTTAGATTTTTGGGAAAAATGAAGAGAGAAAGAGAAATAAGGATGAGTTTTACTTTTTAGGGATTTTGCATTTGGGCCCTAACCCTAATTTCAAATTAGGGTTAGGGATTTTGCAAATAGAAAGTTGACTTTCTTTTCTTTTTTCTTTTTATATAATATTTCATTTCTATTAGAGTTATTGTTGTGTCTTTTGGTGAGAATGTTTTTTTAAAAAAAACCTACTTTGTAGGGATTTATTATTTTATTTATATTAGAGTTATTGTTTTTGATTACGGTAAAAATAGGTTTTGAAGGGACCCTGAAACCCTTTAACAAAGTAGAGGAAAGAGAGGCATTAGAGCCCAGAGAACATCAGGCTGCCCCTAGGAAGGGAGCAGGATACAAAGGGACAAATCCCAAATTTAGCAATAAGCATAAGAAAGACAAAAAAACAAAAGAAACGCTGGAAGGAAAACAGAGAAAAAGAGCTGCCAGCACCGAAATCAGAACAGAGTTTTCAGAAAACTCTCAGAATCTTCCAGCTAAGTCTGCATAGTCATCACATTCTCTCTCAACTTTTGGAGGTCCGGATCCTCAACCTTCTGCTTCTTGGATCTTGTTCGGGTACCTGGTCCCATATGCTGGGAAGTAACAGAATGTTCAGTGATGTCTTTATTACCTTCCAACCAATTTCTTAGAGACATCAGATTCTCTAGAGTAGCCCTCATACCAGTATTCACCAGCGTAAGCAAATTTCAACATTTCTTCATTCCCACTAATTTTCTTCTGAATGGGAATCATGGCTAATTCAACAGCTTTTTTGATTTTATCATCAATTTCAGAGCCATGATCATAAACAGGAACATTGATATTATGGGTAAAATCATTTCTGAGAGTAGTCATAGTTTCTTCAATCAAGGAGCTCTTGTTTTCCAGCTTGATGCATCTATTCTTAAGTTCAACCAGGTCACTCTGCACCCATTTATCCAAATTGTAGCTATAGATTGACTTATTTTTTGCAATCTCCAGGGGAGATATGATAATGGTCCTTCTGACCTCAGAGTCCATCCTTTGAATATCTCTTTGTAGAGACTGAGGTTTTCTACCCTGAATATTTCTGTCACTTTCTTCTTTCAAATTCTCCTTCTCATAACTAGGAGAGTCTTGGGACTTGAAGTTTTCCTCTTCCAGTACCTTAAAACTATTATCCCTCAAATTTTTAGCATTACTATCCATTGTATTAACTTCAGCTTCTTTGTTCTTTTCAACCTCTATCTCTTTCTTCTCATAACCTTCTGTATTAACATTCTTCAAAATAGAAAAAAGATTTTCCCTTGTTTTAAGAATGTCACAACAATCCTCTGGGTTTCCTTTGGCATTTGTAATTTCAGGATCCACCGAATCCTTCACCACAGGGATTTGGGTAGTGGGGAAAAACTTGGCAATAGGATCCTTCTGGCGCTTTTGGGCATCATCAAATTCTGTTTCCTGAGGGGTATGCTTCTCACTATCAGACTCCTGGATAAGAGGACTAGCAGGGATGTCCTGAACATTCTTTTCCACTCCAGAGACATCACTAAGATGCATAGCATTCTTCAGCACAACCGGAGATTTAGAAGGAGATGACTTAGAGGGCAGAGAGACTTTCTTAGGTTTTGAAGACTTATTCAGAGACCCCGCAGAATTTCTCTTTCTAATCTGGGCAGGGATAGGGTCGGGAATATGATCTCTGGCATAATCAGCTATAAGGAGGATAAGACCGACATGGAGAATAGGGGCATTCTTCGTTCTGAAGTCAGAAATGCTCTAGTTAAGTGACCAGAGAAGATAGAAGGGGAAGGAAATACGAATCTCATGTCTAAAATGATTAACTAGGGCAAAGTGGTAATTATAAACCCTAGAGAATCTACCCTCCAAAGTAAAGTATTCCATAATAGCTTTAATTACAGAGCCCCAGACTTTATCAATATTCTCAATTTTGACATAGTCTTTCTTACCTTTCACCAATAGAGCCCTCTCCTCATCAGTGTCAGGAGATTTCTTGTACGCTCTGGTTCCCACTTTCACCTCTTTAGAGTAATTCAGCCCATCCAGGGGGAGACCAGTGATGTTAGACAGGACCTCAAGGCTGAGTCTAAATGATTTACCAGAAATATTAACCATGCCCTTATCCCATCCCTCAGCAAAGGCCTTTGAAACATCAAGATCAAAACCATGAAGTCTCTTAAGAAAATGGTGAACCTGTCCTTTCTTCAAAATTCTCCACACATCCTTATCCTTCTTCCACTTGCATTCCATAGGCTCTTCCATTCTGAGATCACCACCCATGACGACAATCTTCACCTATTCTTTTTTCTTAGGCTGAGAGACGTTATTGTTTTGATTAATCTCAATCTGGTTAATGCTTTTAATCTTAGTCGCATTCCTCTTCACATGCTCGAACTGGCCATAGATTAAAATAATAATAGCTGCGAGAATTAAAGTTTGAGCTTTCATGATTAGGGTTAAAAGACAAATCTTGGATATGTACTTCACTTTGTTATGGCCGTCATTCCAAATCCTCCCAATCTGAGATGAATTAATTTGTATCATTAGCAACCCTTTTAATAAAACCTTCTTTATGCCTGATTTTATCATAATTGATAATTGATTTGACCACTTCATTATTCATAGGTGTGCCTTTCCATTTTTGAATTCCGTCACTTTTGGCTCCAATATTGGCAAGACAATCAGCTACCTGATTAGTCTCACGATAATTGTGAGAAATATGGAATCCTTCAAAGGTTTTAACTATAGATTTAATTTTAAGGATAATATGCTCTATAGTCTAAGAAGGTGGATTGATATCTTTAATATTGCTAATTATATTCAAAGAGTCACCTTCGAGCCATACTCTTTTGAATCCCATTTCTTCCACCAGCAAGATAGTGTTAAAGGCCGCCAAGGCCTCTGCTCTGTGATTAGATTGAAATCCCAAGGGGATTGAAATAGCACCAAGAAAGTTACCAGAGCTATCTCTGATGATGCCCCCTCCCCCAAAGACACCCAGATTACCTTTAGAGGCGCCATCAAAATTGGCTTTAACCCAGCCAATTGGAGGAGCAGTCCAGACAGATAATTCTCTTTGGGAGCAAGCTTGATTTTTGAGGAGAGGGAAATTCCAAGTTGACCAGTTGACCTCCGGGATGAGAGAACTGTACTTGCTATTGCTATTGTTTATAGCAGAGCTAAAATTTTCCTTTAAAGATCTAGCCAATATGTTGAAAATAATTTCAAGTTTAGAGCTTTTCTCTCTGAAGATTCTATTATTTCTTTCCTTCCAGATACACCAACAAAGATGAGGCGGGATAAGATTCCAAAATTGTCTTTCCATTTCATTATCAAAAGGGCATCTCCATTGAGTAACAAAGTCCTGCCAAGAGTTAGGAAACAACCAGACCAGATTCCAATTTTGAAAAACCAAAGACCAAACCTTCCTGGTAAAACTACAATGGATCATAAGGTGATCACAGGATTCAGCTTGATCAAAGCAAAGACTGCAAATATTTACATGAGAGAATCCTCTTTTTACCAAATTATCAATAGTAAGGGGCTTGTTCTGGATAAGAATCGAAAAGAAGAAGTTAATCTTTGGAGTAAGGAGTTTATACCAGATAGTTGCACATTGGGGCTTAGTTTCCTTGGAGAACACAAGGGAGCAAGCAGAGGCCACCGTGAAATCACCATGAGTGGAGAGGTTCCACACAATCTTATCTAGAAAATTACCTTCATTGATCTAGGACTGCAAGTCTATCATAAGGGGTAAAAAACTTCTATCAATGCAAGAGAGATCCTTCCAGGAATTGGTATTCCTATAGTCAGAGACTTTGTATCCAAAAATATTTTTATCTTGGTAATAAAATCCTTCCACTCTTGTCTTTCAGATAGGGGGTATTCATAAATCCAGGGATCATCCTAGAATTCAATAGTGGATCCATCTCCCAGTTTCCATCTTATACCTTTTCTCAAGAGATCAATGGAAGAACATAAACTATTCCATATGTAAGAACCATTGACTCTGTTTTCATTTTTTAGGAGGTCCTTCAAGCTGTTAGAGTTGGTAAGGTATTTTTTTTTAATTATACTATTCCATTGTTTAGAATCACCAAAAATTCTCCAAACCTGCTTAGCCAAAAGGGCCTTATTAATGATCTTAATAGGTCTAATCCCCAGACCCCCTTTATTTTTAGGTTTGCAAACTTTTTCCCAGGCAACCAAGCTGAGCCTTTTTTTATCTTCAACTCCAGTCCATAAGAATTGTTTTTGGATAGTTTCAAGTACCATTGCATACTTATGGGGAATCTTAAAAAGACTTAAAGCATACACAGGCAAATTTTGTAAAGTAGATTTTAAAAGCTGAAGTTTACCTGCACTGCTAAGGAGAGCACCTTTCCAACCAGCCAATTTCCTGTTGAATCTATCAACAATTTGATTCCAGAAGACATCTGGAGGTTTTGAGCAGAGAGGGAGCCCCAAGTAAGATGAGGGAAGAGAACCAATGCTGCAACCAAGAATTTTAGACATATTATATTTCCTCTCAAGAGGAGTATTGATAAAAAAGATGGAACTCTTATCCCAATTGATGGACTGACCAGTAGCCGAGGTATAAATTGATAAAGCTTTTTTAAGATTCCTTGCTTCTTTTACTGTAGCTTCTCCCATAATAAGAGTATCATCAACAAACTGTTCATGGGAACAAGATGTTCTGGCCGAGGAGGGGCGGAGACCAGATATAAGGCTAGAATTAACAAGTTTAGTAATATATCTTCCCAACCCTTCAGCCAATATAGCAAACAGAATAGGAGAGATAGGGTCCCCCTGCCTTAGGCCCCTTGAAGGTTTGAAAAAATTGGAAGAGCCACCATTGACTATCACAGAGGAGGACACAGTAGAGACCAGCTGATTAAAAATTTTGATAACCCCTGCATCAAAACCAAAACTGCTTAAAACTTTTCAGAGAAACAAACAGTCAACCCTATCATAGGCTTTAGATAAATCCAATTTCATGAGAAAGCCCTGTTTCTTGGCAGTTTCAAGGGAATGGATATTCTCATGAACTACCACAATGGAATCAAGGATTTGACACCCCAGAACAAATCCATTCTGCTGAGGGGATACAATTGAAGGCAGAAGAGCAAGCAGTCTAGTTGTCATAACTTTAGCTATAATCTTGTATATTTCATTACAAAGACTGATTGGTCTGAAAGAATCCACCATATTGGCACCATGGAATTTAGGAACAAGAACTAAAAAAGTGGCATTAAGTTCTCTAAGAAGAGATTTAGTTCCAAAAAATTCTTTAACAGC
>MU223774.1:1754858-1777527 GCA_018584345.1 Thuja plicata | reverse complement strand
TTTAAGTTAAAATTTTATTATTGTCCTATTCTTTTAATTTCTTATCTAGTGGGAAAAATCTTTTATATTATGCATTCTTATTAAGATATTAGTCACACCTTTATATAGGGAAATAGATTAAAGAAATTGTTTATTTAGTTTAATAAATCATAGAGGATATTTAATAAATGAGATATCAATAGAGTATAATAATTTTTAAATATTGTAAATAATGTAGTGAACGAAATGGATAATTTCATCGAAATATGGAAAAACTATAATATTATTATTAATTTCTTGATATAATTAAAGTTATATCTAAGATCTTCTTAGAGACTAATTGATCCTTTAGTTGTATTAAGTATCCATTGTTCCATTATTTATTTGTATGTGCTTAACTAGGCAATGTTATTTTTAATTGGTCAATACATGTGACCAGTGTAAAAATAATATTGTGATTTAAATTAAATAACTAATAAAGTAATCTCAACTTAAAATTTTAAAATCTAGAGTGGAGGGGTAGCTGTGAATCCCGAGATTTGGATTTCAACTCTAGATAACTTTTGTATTCTTCGATTAAATCTAGACCATATAAAACTAATGCAAGTGTTGATCAATGTAAACATAATGTTATGATGAAAACTAGATTAACTTAGGTCTAAACCTGGACTTAGTATTAAATCTATTTTGTTAGGAGAAAGTTTAGTATCAGTTATAATTTAACCCTAGGAAAAAAAAACATAGAAGTTGATTAGAACTTTGATCCTAGTTCCCCAGGGTATGAGGGACGTTGACTCCTGTCATGATCTCCCCTCAAACCCTAACAACGACATTTGACCACCAATCTCTTGTTAGTTCCTTTTCAAGAAAAAAATTGTTGCATTTTTTTTCATGCAGTTTTGGGCATGACATTTTGGTATCAGAGCAATGTTTCAACCTTGGAACCTTATAATCCATTACGTTTATGCTTAATAACCTTTAAACCTTTCTCTAACATGTAGGATGCCTCCCATCACTTAGTAGGCTCGCCGACGTGGGAGAGGTCAGGGTCGTACCCATGTGGCACCCACTCATGATAAGCGAGAAGCAGAGGGTGCTAGGGTGGACGTTGATGTATTGCAGGAGCCTCCACTTATTTTGCCCCCGAATCCGAATCAAGAGGTATTTAATGCTCTCCAGAATCTAGCAGGGATTCTTATGGATAGGTTGCCACTTGGAGACCAGATAGTAGGGGTAGGGGGAGAAGCCCATGAGTGTAGTAGGAGCCCTCCTCCTCAACGAGATGAGGAGCAGGCAAAGCAGGATGGGGAGTTCGTTCACATGGTAGAACCACTCCCAGGGTTTGCACATTAGGCAGGTAGAGGAGTACCCCAAGATGTGGGGGACCAAGTTAAGGATTTTCTCTGCCTCAAACCACCACCCTTTTCAGGAGCCACAGACGGGATTGAGGCTGGGGCATGGTTACTAAGTTTAGAGAGATGCTTTGGTTTGCACGCATGTGAGAGCAATGTGTGAGCTCGTTTGTCCATCCTCTTGTTGAGAGGAGTCACATCGATTTGGTGGAATTATGAAGTGTACAAGAGTAACCTGGTTATTGACACACTCACCTGGGAATTTTTTTTGGAGAGATTCAGAGACCATTACCTCTTAGAGCATTATAGGCAGCGTCGTATAGATGAGTTCCATGATCTATAGTAGAGGGATCTATCCGTTGCTCAGTATGAGAGCAGATTTTTTGAGCTCCTACCCCATATAGAGTACATGAAGGATGAGAAGCTTCACATAAACCTCTTTGTTAAGGGGTTGAATGCTTGTATTTCTGGACCAGTATGCATGGAAGAACTAGTGGATCTACAAAAGGCCATAGAGAAGGCCTTGATTGCAAAGGAGGTGCAGGGGAGAGGACATGATACACAGGATCGATCACAGAACTAAAATTTCACACCTCAGGGTATAGGATATCAAAGACCCCCTTGGAAGGGGAATTAGAGGCACTCATTAGGGACCTTCAGGCTCCCACAGCCCCAACCTCAGCAAACTTAGCAGAGTTAGAGGACTAGACTAGCACAGGGGCAGTAGGGATTCAAGCCCAAGCAATGGCAGGCATAGGGGCCTAGGCAAGATCACAGGTCACAGACACCATTCACACCTCCAGTGAGGACTCAATAGACCTCTTGAGGTGGTTTCAATAGTTCTATTAGGATAGGGGGATCGCAACACACTAGATCACAGGGGATACAGATACAGTCCCGAGGGCCTTGTTTCACATGTGGAGCCATGGGGTACTTTTCTAGGGATTGTCCCTAGGGTGGTAGTTCACGTCCAACAGCATTTGAGGCCATAGCTAGGGACTTGGGTAAGTTTCATAGAGTCTTTGTAGTGGTTGACAACCGCTAGGCTGAGCATCAGGACACACTGATAGAGGTAATAGGTATGATTCAAGGTAGTACCATCACTATCCTTTTTTATTCAGGAGCTACTAATTCTTTTATTTCCCCATTTTTAGTGGAGCGATGTGGGCTAGTAGAAGCTAGATAGGGGGTAAAATGGGAGGTGGAGTTAGCATCTGGTGCTAGGGTATCAGTTGATTCCTTAGTCAGAGATTGTGAGTTGCAGATAGGGGACATGAACTCCATGATTGACTTGTGTATTACCCCCCTTAGTTCTTATGATGTAGTCCTTAGCATGGATTGGCTTTGTGCCCATAGTGCCAAGGTAGACTATAGACAGAAGAGGTTCGAATGCATAGATGGCTTAGGTTCACCCAAGGTTATTTCAGGGGTCCAGAGATCCATATCTCTTTGATTAATCTCCACCATGTAGCTTAAGCACTACATGCGTAAAGGATGTCAATTATATTCTATTACTATCAGTGACAGAGAAGAGGAGGAGGAGGAGAAAGGAACCTCCCTTGATGACTTCCCTATAATACAGGGATTTGCGGATGTATTTCCCTTAGAGCTACCTAGAATGCCTCCACCTAGGGCAGTTGATTTCCATATTGACCTTGTGCTAGGAGAAGTGCCCATATCTAGAGCCCCATACAGGATGACTACCCATGAGCTTGATGAGCTCAAGGTTCAGTTGGAGGAGCTCTTGGAGAAATGGCACATTCGCCCTAGTGTTTCACCACGGGGAGCACCCGTAATCTTTGTTAAGAAGAAGGATGGATCTCTTAGGTTGTGCATGGATTATAGTTAGATAAATAAAGTAACAATCAAGAATCGGTATCCACTTCCTAGGATCAATGATTTATTTGATCAACTTCAGGGTGCCCGGGTATTCTCAAAGATTGACCTAAATTTTGGATACCATCAGTTGAGGATTGTGGAGAGTGATATCCATAAGACAACTTTCTGCACAAGATATAGACACTATGAGTTTACCGTAGTTAATTTTGTTAGAGTATCTATTTATCTTCACTTATTAATTAGATCATGTTGATTTAATTATTAAGTTATCTATGTACTCTATTTTCACTTAAGCTGTCTCTTAGGTGCATATAATTGTATACTCAGAAAATGGAAGCACTTCTATTGTAGATGTGTTTAGCCTTCTGAGTAAGTGGTTTGGGGTCATGGCAAGCACCTTGAATGGGTTCCTGATCTTGACATGGCTTCCCCCTATTCTATCCCTCTTTCCACTCTTGTTTAGCCCGATTTCTACATTCTAAACAATAGACTGGTGATTCTGGGCTTCAAGGTTAGGGTTGAACTTGTAGGTCTATGTTGACTTGACCCTAACCTAGGTCAAGGTTGACCTTGACTTTGACCCAGGGTTCAGACCTTGAGGGCTCACAGTTTTCGGAGGTCAGCCTTTGCAAAAAGTATTTCCTGCTTCTGGGTCGACTGTTTCGGGTTCCAAAGTGTTGATTCCTAAATTATATTTAATATAGGTCCTCTCTTAGGGTTAAAGGCTTTAATGGGAATTTAATCCTCCTATGTAGGCCTCCTTAGAAGATTGTGCCCTAATTTCATATAAAAGGGAAGCTTTCTCTCTCATTTTCTCTAAGTGAGACTAAGTCTTCTAATCATGATCAAGCATTCTCAAGCTATCTTCAAGTGTGATTCAAGAAAGCAATCAAGCAATATTTCAAGCAAGCATTCATCCATTCAAATATCCATTTTCATGAAGGAGATCCATTGGAGGCCATTAAAGGATTGAAGCTACATAGTGCCCTTTTTGGTGATCTCTCCATCCACCTTCTTCCAAAGCCTATTCCAAATTAAAAAACCCATTCAAGACTTGGTGTTGGTGATCTACAAGTGAGAGATTGAAGACATCTTACCTTTCTACATTCCACATTTTGAAGCATACTTGTGGATTCAAGGATTCAAATTTGCCACAAGGACTTTTTCAAGCAAGGTGAATTTATGCATTTACTTTGTCCATTTCTGCAATTTCAATTACACATATTTGAGGTTAATTCCTAAACCAGGGTTTGACCAAGGAAAACCCCTCCCCTAGAACAAACAATCTCCTTTTTCTTGTAGGTACAGGTTTAGAATAGTGGATTTGAGACCAGATTTGGATACCCTTTTTGGCTTTCTTTTAGATGGCGCAAACATATTTTCTGTCAGACCTATGTAGGTTAGGGTCGACATTATTGGGTCAAGGTTGACATTTGTGTGTTAAGGTTGACCTTTTTCATAAGATGACATCAGAATGGAAAAATAATTCTGGGTTTTGTTCATCTCTGTGTTCCAGTTTGGGATCAACTGTCAGTTTTTCCAGAAATAGTATATAGACCTCAGAAAACAACATTATTTGATCTGCAATATTTCAAGGTTAGTGCATTTCTCCCATTCCTTCAATTACTATCATATATCATTCTATACATATAATTAACATAATTTAAGGTATCTCCTTTGTTATTCTCCTTTTCCAAATAGTTGATTCATTTGTGCATTAGCCCTTCTTTGGCGTTGATCAACTTGGATCTCCCATTTGTGTATTTTGAGGATAAAAGGGAGCATCTTATCTTCTCCTTAATTGCAATACACAATCAATATAATTCAATTCAAATTAAGGAATTCAATACAATTTACACATCAACATATCTCTATTTCAACCCTCCTTATACCTTTTACATTTTAGTAAGAAAGAAGATATACATCATTATTTTCTTACCTTACATTTTGGTGAAACCGCGATAGACAACTCCTTCTTTTTGGTGTTAGATTTACATTGTTTATGCTAGATCTTGCATTTTCTTTCAAATTTCATTTCAATTCAATAGATCAAAATTTGGTGTTAGTTCATTTGCATTATATTGGTGTATGAGCTTTACCACATCTAGTCCTACTTATAGTATTCTAGTTAGAAGAAGCCGTAGACTTATGGGTTCCTTTGATCCTAAGTCTTCCTCTCCTTTCCTTAGGATCCCGGATGAAAATTTGATAACTCATGATTCCAATCCTTTAATGGAGCATAACTCTTCTGACTCATCTCATGATGAAGATGACACTTTAAGGGTTCCTCTGAACAAGTGCAAAACCTTTCAACCGAACTTGATAAAATGGGAAATTGGCTTATCCAAGAAAACCATAATCAAGATACTATCTAAGCTATAGAGGCTCTTAAGAAATTTCTCCATGATAATGATCAAGGTATTAATTTCTTGTGTAGCATTACTCATCTGGTGAATTTGAATGTTAAACCTTTAGCTCAAGAAGCTCAAGAGTTAGGGGTCACACCTACTGTCACTAGTATAGGACCTTCTTCTGTTCCTCTACCTAGTATTCCTACTTACACTCCTCCTTTGATAACAACTTCTCTCCCAAGAACATCTATTCCTGTGAGTGCTCCACCGGTATCTTTACCTACCTCACAACCTTCATATCATAGTGTGCCTTTTACTTATACTAATCCTCTTCCAACTGTGGTTCCTAATGTTCCACTAGTTGTGTCTTCTATTCCTGCTGCTTCTTACACTTTTCCTAGTGTTCCTAATATTGCTATGCCACTTGTTTCCTCTAATAATTCTACAATTATTAGTTTGGCTCAAACTTTTCCATCTTTACAACAACAACTTGCATCTTTAACTCAATCTAAATTTAGCATTCCTACATGTGATATGGGTAGTCCTTTATCTCTAGACATCATTCGTGCTACTGTCCCTCAGCAAGTCGATATGTCTCATCTTGAGAATTATAATGGCAAAGGTGATCCTATTACTCATGTTAAAACATTTCAAATCCTTTGTAGTGATTATGCTCATGACCATATGATTTTAGCTAAATTTTTTGCTAGAACCTTTCGAGATAAGGCTTTACAATGGTATTGCTCCTTACCTCCCTATTCCATTGATTCTTTTCCTAAACTTGCTAATTCCTTCATTCAACAATTTCAAAATAACATCAGACCACAAGTGTCCTTATCTGATTTAATGCATTGTAAACAAAATACTAGAGAAAAATTGACTGATTTTATTTGTAGATTTAAGCATTTGCATGCTCAGATTTCCTATCCTATTCCTAATATTGATATTCAACATATATTTATTTTGAATTTACAAAAAGATATTAGGGATAAAATTCTGCTTACTGAATTTACCTCCTTTCAACAATTGTGTGCAACACTTCACCATTATCAATTACAAGTGAGTTAGTTTGAGAGAAACACTCCAATGGCTCCTATTCCAATTGATAAGGGTGAAAATTCTCCTAATCCTAATAAGTTTCAAAAACCTAACAACTATGTCAATATTAATAAACAAAATAATATGGTTGCTAATCAAGTTGTGGCTACATCTAATAGTGCTCCTACATCCACTGCTTTCCGTATGAATAGTACATTTACTCCTCTCTCTGAAACTTTGCATTCAATAATGAGCAAGTTGTTAAGCGCTAGTATGATTAATTTGCCTCCTATTCGACCTCTTCTTCCTACCACGATAGCTTCAAAATCCTTTGATTCTAAAGCTTTCTGCCAATACCATCGCCAAAATGGCCATGACACTGAAAAATGTTACTCTCTAAAGCATAAAATTCAAGAGTTAATTGATTCTAAAGATTTTTCTATTGATAATTTTGATGGTAATGGAAATAAATCTATTTCTCCTCCTAATCAAAACCTTAAAATCTATACCAATCCTTTACCTACACATGATACTAATACTATAGCTCAACCATCTTCGGTAGACATTGTTTTTTATTAAAATATGGATGATCTTAATAAAATTGTTAATCATGTGGAGAGTGTTGCGCCATCTAAAATTATTGTTCAAGATCCTTCACCTCCACTTCAACTTCCAATTCCACCTAAAACTCAAAAACAAACTAAGGATAAGTGACCTAGGGAACTTTTAATTACCTTTGATGATTCTGAAACAATTAAGGCTCTCGATGGTCCCCTTTATATCTATGCTAGGATTGCTAAAATACCTACTCATGGTTGTCTAGTTGATCCCACATCTTTAATCAATGTCATTACTAAGGAAAATCTTTTTATGAAAGGCTTACAACATGATTTTTATGATTCATCTGATGCATGGATCCAAACTTGTAATGGATTTCTTTATCCTACACTTGGTTCTATTAACTTACCGGTTGAAATTTGTGGTAAGGTTATAGATACTACCTTCATTATTATTCCTACTTCTGATCAATTTCAAATCAAACTTGGCTTACCTTGGATAATTTCTATGCATGCTATTGCTTCTCCCATTCATAAATGTCTTAAGTTCATTCATAATGGTGAAGTCAAAATAATTAATCATAGTTTGTTTCAACCTTCTAGGCCTAGAGATTGTGCTACTCTCAATTTTCTTTGGCCCTCATTACCTAACTCATGTCCTTCTCACCCTGATAATCTCTTTTGCTCCTATCAAGCTTACAAACATCGCAAAATTGCTGAGTTAAGTATGCCTCAGATTGATTCCAACCGTGATCTTTTGCCTACTCCTGTAGTACCTCCTTTATATATTGCTTCTAATAAAATTGATCAAACTTATACTCTTCTATCACAACCTATTGAGACTCCTCCTATCAAACCTGTGAAGGAACCTATTGTTATTCCTCCTAGTTCTCAACTTGTGCCAAATAAAGATAAACGTAACAAATCTGCTAATGAACATCGTAAGAAGCATAGAGCTAATGCTAGAGCCCGTGCTTCTATGATTTGAAACTCATTACCTACCTTCGATGAACCTATGCCTGATGCATTGGATGTCAATATTCATGAGGTCAAGATGAATGAGTATGATGATCCTATTTGCATCATGGATCCTATTTCAATCAACCTTGATGAGGAAGACACTCTCGATGATCCTATTGATCTTAGTGATGAATATGAGACCATTGATCTTGATAATGATTTACCTCATATGCTATCAACTCAATTAACAATTACACCTAGTAATGAACATTGTGATTCTCAAGAGGATCCTTGTTTGGAACTGACTATTATTCCTACTATATTGGATATAGTCCCTCTTGCGAGTTTCCCACCTACCATAAATAACATAAACCAAGATGGGGAAGGTTGACAACATGCTTGATTGGCTTATCCTTTATGATAGCCCTTTTTGTGTTTGTATGTTGTAATGTGCTTCCCCCATAATGTACTTTGTTAAATGTTTGTTAGATTCTTTTATACGACCCTTGTTACTTTGTTGGTGCAAGGCGATAATAGAATCGCAACTATTGTTCAATTCCTCTATATGTATCTACATTCTTCTATATGTTGTTTCATATTATGTTGTAATTGTGATATTGTTTGTAACTATTTTCCTTGTACAATGTGCTTGGATCTATGACATGGTAGCACTAATTCTTTTTGGTCTCCATGATGTGGTCCTAAAAGATTCCTCTTCGTAATTCTTAGGTTTCTTTCCTCCTTTGTGATTGTAGTTCTACTTTCTTTGGGGAATGATGTCAATTTATTTGCAATAATATTATATTTTTTATGTACATGTTATCTTATGATCATACTGACCCCACATTAGGTAGATCCCTCTTGTGTTCTTATGTATGTTTATGTTTTATTTCCCTTGATTTGTCTTCCTTTGGGGGTATCTCGCAGTGGAAACATAATCCGTAGAGTTGCTGGTGTTTCCGTTAAAACCATTGCTCCTGTTAAAGTGTTAGCAATGACTTTAACATGGGGGCATACACTCTACTAAATTTTTGCACACACGCATGTTCAAAATAGATTTCAAGAATTAAAAACCTTTTCCCTTTATGGATTAAAAGAAACTAATCCTTAAAGCATGGTCATTTTTACTTTTTTTTTAGGATCTCTTGATCCCTCCAGTTTAAATTTACACGGATCTCTTGATCCCACCAGTTTTAAATTTACAATGATTTGATCCCTTTAAGAATGGATCTCCCTGATGGGTTGACTAGTGAGTAGCCACATTCACTAGGCAGTTCAAATCCATCTTTCCAGTTACACCTTTTGTGTGGTTCACAATGAGACATAAGTTCTCATTGGGCGAGATAATCACACCCTTTCTCTCTCTACTTAAATAAGTGATGTCTCTCTTATCGTGATCTTAGGGTTGATAAAAACTTAAGTCCATTGGGGGCTTGAGGGTTTCTTTATCCCTTTTTGGTTTCGATAAGATTGTCTTTTCTGTATATTCTCCTTTATCAAGAGTTTGTGTTGAGCTCATACTCTTGCTAAAGTGGGGGCTAAATGTATAGTCAGAAAATGGAAGAACTTCCATTATAGACATGTTTAGTCTTCCGAGTAAGTGGTTTGGGGTCATGACAAGCACCTTGAATGGGTTTCTGATCTTGACATGGCTTCCCCCTATTCTGTCCCTCTTTCCACTCCTGTTTAGCCTGATTTCTGCATTCTGAACTGCAGACTGGTGATTCTAGGCTTCAGGGTTAGGGTCAACCTTTTAGGTCTATGTTGACCTCAACCCTAACCTAGGTTAGGGTTGACCTTGACCCTGACCTAGGTCAAGGTCGACCTCGACCTTGACCCAGGGTTCAGATCCTGAGGTCTCACAGTTTTTGGAGGTCAGCCTTTGCAAAAATTATTTCTCGCTTCCGGGTTGGCTATTTTGGGTTCTGAAGCATTGATTCCTAAATTATATTTAATATAGGTCCTCTCCTAGGGGTAAAGGATTTAATGAGAATTTAATCCTCCTATGTAGGCCTCCTTAGGAGATTGTGCCCTAATTTCATATAAAAGGGAAGCTTTCTCTCTCATTTTCTCTAAGTGAGACTAAGTCTTCTAATCATGATCAAGCATTCTCAAGCTATCTTCAAGTGTGATTCAAGCAAGCAATCAATAAAGATTTCAAGAAAGCATTCATCCATTCAAATATCCATTTTCATGAAGGAGATCCATTGGAGGCCATTGAAGGATTGAAGCTACATAGTGCCCTTTTTGGTGATCTCTCCATACACCTTCTTCCAAAGCCTATTCCAAATTAAAGAACCCATTCAAGACTTGGTGTTGGTGATCGACAAGAAAGAGATTGAAGACATCTTACCTTTTTACATTCCACATTTTGAAGCATACTTGTGGATTTAAGGATTTAAATCTGCCACAAGGACTTTTTCAAGCAAGGTGAATTTATGCATTTACTTTGTCCATTTCTGCAATTTCAATTACATATATTTGAGGTTAATTCCTAAACTGGGGTTTGACCAAGGCAAACCCCTCCCCCACAACAAAAAATCTCCTTTTTCTTGTTGGTACAGGTTCAAAATAGTGGATTTGAGACCAGATCTGGATACCCTTTTTGGCTTTCTTTCAGACGGCGTGAACAGATTTTCTATCGGACCTGTGTAGGTCAGGGTTGACATTATTGGGTCAGGGTTGACATTTGTGGGTCAAGGTCAACTTTTTTCATAAGATGACATTAGAATGAACAAATATTTCTGGGTTTTGTTCGTCTCTACGTTCCAATTCGGGATCAACTATCAATTTTTTCAGAAACAGTCTACAAACCTCAGAAAACAACATTCTTTGATCTGCAATATTTCAAGGTTAGTGCATTTCTCCCATTCCTTCAATTACTATCATATATCATTTCTATACATATAATTAATAGAATTTAAGGTATCTCCTTTGTTATTCTCCTTTTCCAAATAGTTGATTCATTTGTACATTAGCCCTTCTTTGGGGTTGATCAACTTGGATCTCCCATTTGTGTATTTTGAGGATTAAAGGGAGAATTTCTTATCTTCTCCTTAATTGCAATACATAATCAATACATTTCAATTCAAATTAAGGAATTTAATACAATTTACACATCAATATATCTCTATTTCAACCCTCCTTATACCTTTTACGTTTTAGTAAGAAAGAAGATATACATCATTATTTTCTTAGCTTACAATAATTAATATTTTATATTAATTATATTGTGCAACCTAGCTTTTACCTTTTTAGGGTTTTGTTCACCTTTAAGGTTGAACTCTTGTAATTATTTTTCATTACCTTGGAATAGAATTTTCTCTCACTCCGCCGATATTTTCCAAGCCTTTACTTTTGTCTCTCTGGTTTCCTTTCAGCAACAGGTTTTTTTGCATGCAGGTGTTCTTGGCGATCTGTGAAGTTGGATTTCTCAACTTCTACATGGTATCAGAGCTTTCCTACTACTGCCTGGTTTGAGGGTTTTTTGAAGCCGTGATTCACAGATGAAAGCCATAGCTTCTCTAAGGTTTTTTCTATATTTTACAGGAGGCGCTATTTTTTTGAGCACTTTGAGCCAAAACGGACTCCACCATTGCGCTCAAAAGGCCCGAAGAGTCAAAATTCATATAAAGTTTGTTGTTTTTGGTCACAGTGACCCCTGAGAAAATTTTCTCACTCCTAGGCTATACGACACAAAAAATCTAGAATTTAAAAAAAAAAAAAGCATTTTCTTAGGGTTTTTTGGGCTCTGCACAGTGCAGTCACACCGTGCCACCCCTACACTACCCCAGCCTAGCCCGCGCCCGGCCCTAGCTGGCGCGCCGCCCACTGGCCACCATAGTAGCCCCTAGTGGCACTGCTGCCTAGGAACTGCCCAACCAACACCTCCATCAGTAGCCTACCACATGCCGCCACCTATCACCATCGGTGCACACAGGTGACGTCACTACTAACGTCACCTACCCAAAAAAATTTCCTGCGGTATTTACAAATTTTTTGGCAAGAATTTTTTTTCGGCGACGAAAATTTTTTTCTGGCAAGATGGGCCCGCGATGTGTAGACGACCGTCAAGATTTTTCCTAGGCTCTGGGATGGTCATTTGACCATCAAATTTTTGGCCGTGACTAGTTTTTTCCAGTGAGCTCATTTTTAGAGGAGCAGTTGGTTTTTTGGCCGTAACTTGTGCATACAGTGTCCATTTTAGGAAAACAAAATATTGTCAAAAAGGTGCTTCCAAGCTGAATACAATGGTGCTAGTCTTGATTGCTAATTCAATTGTTTGAGCTCTCAATTTTGGAGTTGAAGTAGAGGCTTTATTTTCCTCCATCTTTGCATCTGGAATCCAGGTTTTCTTCTCATTTTTTGTGCTTTCTATTGTTGTTTCTTTGTTGTATGGGGGATAGAATTATACATTATGGGGGGGGGGTACATTTTATTTCTATCATTTAAATTTAGAAATGACCCTTCTACTTCCATCTTCTTCTTCTCTCAATGTTAGACCCCTCTGTGGCTTGACTGACACCACACAATTATCACACCTAGAAAGCACACATGACTAGGCTACTCATGTCATGTGGCTTGTGGTCATATCTAGATGAACACCAACCTATCCTACAGTTTCCTTTTGAGGTTCTTTAGCACAGGAACAAAATGGATGAAGCCATGGGCTTGATTGCACTGAACATCTCTGATAGTCTCCTTTTTCACCTGGATGGTTTGACAACTCCTAGGGCTATTTGGGACAAGTTTTTAGATTTTTTTGGCACAGTGAAAGAGTTCTGGGAACTACAGCTTGATGTAGAGCTGACCACTTTGAATCCTACCAGCTTTCCCACTATGGAGGACTTCTTGATGAATTTCAAATCTCTGTGCTCAGTTTTACAGGGATGTGGGAGAAAGAAGATAGACGATGAGTGTATCTTCCTGATACTCTCAAAGTTGAGAGGACAGTATCAGATCTTTTCTTCTACTTTCTACTCCACCATAGATGGGTGCTAGACACACCATGCCTTCATTTGAGACATTCTATGATTGGTTGACATGGGAACAGGAAAAGATCCAATAGATGGATGCTTCTAGCTCTTCTAGTCAAGCATTGGTTGCTCAGTCTTCACAGGGTAAACCAAAATAGAAATCCAAACCAAAGAAAGATTCAGTAGGTAATGAGTATTCCTCCAAACCTACACAGAAAACTAATTCAAAACCTCTAGCTAACCCTCCCACGGGTAAATCTTCTTTGAAGTCTACTGAGTCTAACTCCAAGACTAAGAAGAAATCAGTTGAGACCTGTAGCTTTTGTGGAGAGGATGGACATCCCATTTCTAGGTGTTGGAAACATTTAGAGGCTTTAGAGGAAGCCATGTAGGAGCATCACATTTCAACTCCTCAGTCCACATCCTCCCCTACAGGGAAAGGTCATCCTCTTACTACAAAAGCAATAACTTTTGGGCCCACCTGGATCTTGGATTCCAGTGCCTCTCACCACATGACTCACACTCAGCAGTTGGTCACGTCATTGGCTCCTTATGCTACTTCACAGATTACTATTGGGAACTCATCACATCTTTTAGTTTTGGGTTCTGGTTCTATTGCACTAGCTGGGGGTTCTCTTCAAGATGTTCTTTTTGTCCCTGACATTTTGATGAACCTATTATCTATCTATCAGATTTGCCACTCTAGCTCTAGTGTGACAGTTGAGTTCTCACCACATGATGTGGTTATTTGGGACATACATGATTCTGATATGATTGTGGCTACTGGGAGTGTTGACACTGCATCCCGCCTATACAGATTTGATGGATTCAGTCTTCTGATGGCACAGGTTCCTGTCTTATAGCACATGCAGATTCAGTGAGCATACTTTGGCATGAGCATTTGGGCCATGTCAATTACAGATATCTTTAGAAGATGAGCACATAGGCACTTGTTCTTGGGCTTCCACAGATTACTTGCACTGATGGGGTTTGTTAGGGTTGTGTTCTTGGCAAACAACACAGGGATCCTTTTCCTCACGGATGAGCTACTCATGCTTTGGTACCATTGGAGTTGATTCACAGTGATCTCATGTCATTTCCTACTCTGTCTTTTTCTGGTGCCAAATATGTGCTTACTTTCATTGATGACTTCTCCAGGCACACATGGGTGTACTTTTTGAATTACAAGTCTGATGTCTTTGATTCATTTTAGGTCTTTAAGAAATTTGTGGAGAAGCAATCTAGTCTTTCTATTCAGCGGATACACATAGATAATGGGGGGGAGTATGTGAACTAAGATTTTAGGGATTTTTTCTCTAAACATGGTCTTCAACATCAATTTTTAGTGCCCTACACCCCTTAGTAGAATGATGTGGCAGAGAGAAAGAACAGAACACTTCAGGAGATGGCTAATTGTATGATACAGTCTAGGTCCATAGATTCATCTTTTTGGGCAAAGGCAGTCAATTGTGCCAACTATATTTAGAATCGAATGCCTCACAAGGTAGTTTGACATATGACTCCTGAGGAGGCTTGGTCTCATGTCAAGCCTGATGTATCTTCATTCTTAGTTTTTGGTAGTGAAGCATGGGCATTTGTGCCTGACACTCAGAGGAGAGAAATGGAGCAGAAGAGGTGACACCTCATTTTTGTTGGCTACTATGAGGATGTTAAGTCATACAGGTTGTTTGATCCTGATTCTAGAGAGGTCCTATTTTGATGGGATATCCAGTTTGATGAGTGCCTTCATGTAGTAGATACCCTACTTCTAGAGTCTACTTCACTGACCACTACTCCCTCATCTCTTCCAGTTTCTTTTCAGGATGATGAGGATGATAATCTTGATGATCCCCATTTACCTCTACCATAGGATCCTCCAAAGATGCCTAGATGGGCTCATGTTATAGTTAAGGCTCTAGGATCTCTGGCTGGTGACCCTTCCACTTCCCATCACACTCGGTCTCATATTGCAGGTTCTAGTCTTTTGATCTATGCTATTTGTGGTGATACTCAGACATTTACAACATCAATAGGACATACTGAGTGGGGAAATTCTATGGAGGAGGAGTATTCTTCTTTGATGAAGAATCATACTTGGGATCTTTGTTCTCTTCCTAAGGGAAGAAAGTTAGTGTGATGCAAGTGGTTGTATCATACTAAGTTTGCTACTGATGGTTGTATTGATAAGTACAAGGCGCATCTTGTTGCAAAGGGTTTTTCACAGGTTGAGGGTATTGATTACACTGAGACATTTTCCCCTATCACCAAGATGAACTCTATTCACCTTGTCTTATCCCTCACAGCTTCTTAGGGATGGCCCATTTTTTAGATGGATGTGAAGAGTGCATTTTTGCACGGTGATCTTATTGAGGAGATTTACATGGAGTACCCTCAGGGATTTGTGTAGGATTCTTCCTTGGTTTGCAGACTTTGGCATTCTTTGTATGGTCTCAAATAGGCCCCTTAGGCTTGGTCTGAGAAGATGGACTCCTTTCTACTTTCTACAGGATTCATAGGCTGTCATTCCGATCCTCCAGTCTACATTCAACATTTTGAGGATGAGGTTTTGATCCTTATGCTATATGTTGATGATCTTCTCATCATAGGTAGCTCATCTTCTATGATTCAAGATGTTCAGTACGTATTGATGGAGCAGTTTGAGATGACTGACCTTGGTCCATTACACTTCTTTCTGGGTCTGCAGATTGTTCAGTCCTCTACTAGGATCTTTGTTTACTAGCAGAAGTATGCTCTTGACATGCTTCAACACTTTGATATGCTTTATTTCAAGCCTACTCCCACACCTTTTCAGTCGGGTGTTACTCTGTCTACCTCTTGCACTTCACCTTCAGTGGATCCTACATTGTATTGGCAGTTTGTTGTACCTGACCCATAGTCGTCCTGATCTCTCCTTTGTAGTTGGTCTAGTCTCTCATTTCTCACATGAGCCTCATGAGAGTCATTGGAAAGTTTCCAAGCATATTTTGAGATACATCCAGGGTACACTTATGTATGGCATTCATTACACATCAGGGGCTACTCACATTCTTGGATTCACTGACTTAGATTGGGCTGGTGATGTTGATGATCAGAAGTCTACTTATGGATTTGTCTTTTGTCTTGGCTTTGGTCCTATCACATGGTTGTGCAAGAAGCAGAATGCTCCCACACTTTCATCTATAGAGGCTGAGTACAGAGTAGCAGTGCATGCTAGTCAAAAGATTTTATGGCTTCGACATTTGATGACTAAGTTTTTCTTTCCTCCTGATCATCCCACTATTCTATGGTGCGATAATTAGAGTGCTATTCACATTTCCCACAACCCGGTGGAGCATCAATGCACTAAACACATTGAGCTTCATATACATTTAATCCATCAGCAAATTTAGGATGGTGTTCTCACTTTGGAGTACATTCCCACTGATGCATAGGTTGCTGACATCTTCACCAAATCTTTTGCATCCCCGCACTATCTTCAGTTGTATTCTATGCTTGGGGTGATAGAAGTTGTCCTTGGGGGTCTTGTTGAGGCCTTCATGTTTTTTCAGCATGTTTGTTCTATATCTTTTTGGAGAGGGGTTTTTCCCATTGGGTTTTATCCTTTATCTCTGGTTCATAAAGATTTCCTTGTATTGGGTACCTGATCAGGCCTTGTTGCCGGGACCCTCTTTTCCTGCTTTCATAGCTATGCTAGGTTAGCTTACCTCCTGAGCTTCACTTAAGGGGGGGTGTTAGAGTATCTATTTATCTTCACTTATTAATTAGATCATGTTGATTTAATTATTAAGTTTTCTATGTACTCTATTTTCACTTAAGCTGTCTCTTAGGTGCATATAATTAATATTTTGTATTAATTATATTGCACAACCTAGCTTTTACCTTTTTAGGTTTTCATTCACCTTTAAGGTTGAACTCTTGTAATTATTTTGCATAACCTTTGAATAGAATTTTCTCTCACTCCGCTGAGATTTTCCAAGCCTTTTCTTTTGTCTCTCTGGTTTCCTTTCAACAACATAATTTTTTGCATGCAGGTGTTCTTGGCGATCTTTGAAGTTGGATTTCTCAACTTCTACACCTTTTGGCCTCATGAATGCTCCAGCAGTATTTATGAGTCTTATGAATGGAGTGTTTCATACATTCTTGGATAGATTTGTTATTGTGTTCCTTGATGACATCTTGATATACTCTCATAATGAGGAGGAGCATAAGGAACGCCTGAGATAGGTTTTGCAATTCCTAAGAGAAAATCAATTATATGGAAATTTTTTGAAGTGTGCCTTCTTTAGGGTAGAGGTCCACTATCTTGGTCACATTATATCAAGTGATGGTATCATAGTCGATCCATCAAAGATTAGAGCTATCATGGATTGGCCGACACCTACCACTGTTTCAGAGGTTAGGAGCTTCATGGGGTTAGCAGGCTACTACAGGCATTTTTTTGAGGGATTATCCAGAGTGGCACAACCTATCACATCCCTTCAGAGAAAGGGAAAGAGGTTTGAGTGGACAGAGAAGTGTGAGATGGCATTCCAAGAGCTTAAGAGAGCTCTTACTAGTGCACTTATCCTAGCAATGCCAGATCCTTCACCTGACTGTATGGTTTGCACAGATGCATCCTTAGATGGAATTGGAGAAGTTCTTATGTAGGATGGACAAGCCATTACCTATGATTCTAGGAAGCTCAAGAACCACGAGCTTAATTATCCCACACATGACCTTGGGCTAGCCGCAGTGGTTCATGGTTTAGTGAGGTGGCATCACTTTATTTTGGGGCACTATTTTGAGCTCCATTCAGATCACTAGAGCCTCTAGTACATTTTCACCCAGCCGAACCTTAGTGCCCGATAGAGGAGATGGATGGAGTTCCTTTGTGAGTATGACTTTGGTGTCCACTACATCAAAGGTAAGGAGAACACAATAGTAGATGCTTTGAGTAGGAGGTGACATACACTCTCCTCTTTGACTACTGGTACAGATTTGAGGGATCACATTCTTCAGCATTTGCTTGAAGATGAGTTCTATTCAGAGTTTGTTTGGTTGGATCGAGAACAGGGACCCCTTAAGGGGAAATTTGATGGATTCTCCTTAGAATCTGATGGACTTCTTCATCATAGGGGCCACATATACATCCCAACACCCAGTGGGCTGTGTGACTTCATTATTCTTGAGGCTCATAGAGAACCATATGCAGCACACCCTGGGGTCAAGAAGTTGCATGCTGATCTGAGGCAGCTCTATCACTGGCCGGGTATGAGGTTGCAGATTTCTAGTGTTGTGGCCAAATGTTTAGAGTGTCATAGAGTTAACGCAAGGCACTGTCACCCAGGAGGACTTCCTCACCACATGAGATACTGGTATGGAAGTGGGACACCATTTCCATGGAATTTATTGTTGGGTTACCCATATCTTCTCATCATCATGATGCCATCATGGTGACAGTAGATAGGTTGACCAAAGTTGCACACTTCTCACCTATACGTACCACTTTCAAAACACCTATAGTAGCATAGGTATTCTTGCAAGATATTGTTAGACTCCATGGCATCCCTCAAAAGATCATTTTGGACCGTGATTCTCTCTTTACCTCTTCATTTTGGAGAGAATTGCAGACAACATTGGGCACTAGGCTCAATTTTAGTACAACCTATCATCGTGAGACAGATGGGTAGACTGAGAGGGTGAATCAGGTTTTGGAGGATATGTTGCAGATGTATGTTATGGATCACCAGTCTAGATGGGAGGAGTACCTTCACATAGCAAAGTTTTCCTACAATAATGGGCATCACACATCCTTGGGTATGCCTCCTTATCAAGCCTTGTATGGGAGGCAATGCCAAACACCTTTGAGCTGGGACAAGATTGAGGATAGGGTTTCAGTTGGGCTAGAGTTAGTCAGGGACATGGAGAAATAGGTTTTCTTGATCAGAGAGCATCTTAGAGAGGCACAAGGTAGACAGAAGAAGTATGCAGATGCTAAGAGGTCTGATAGAGTATACTTAGCCAGAGATAGGGTAGTGCATCTGCATAAGAGTCTGATCCAATTCAGAAAGGGCTCTAAGCTTGCACCTCATTTTGTGGGACCCTTCAAGATTTTGGAGAGGATAGGACCAGTTTCTTATCGTCTAGCACTGCCACCTAGCCTATCATGTATCCATGATGTATTTCATATATCTGTGTTGAAGAAATATATCCATGATGAGTTTCATGTTATTGATTGGGATGTCTTACAAGTAGAGTCAGATGGGTAGCTGGCTCTGGAGCCAATCTGTATTTTAGCTCAGCAGACGATGGCCCTGCGAGGGCGAGAGCTGGAATAGGTTAGGGTCTATTGGGATTGCTACGACGAGGTCACAACCTCGTGGGAGGATACAATGCACATGAGGTAGTAGTACCCGCACCTTTTTGGTGAACTCCAAGAGGAAGTTCATGCCAAGAGGGGGAGGATGTGAGGTCCTACCCCGACTATCTGATTCAGAGCTGACACTATTATATCACATTTATTTGGATGATATGATTGTTTTGATACATTTCATTTTGGACCTTCTATAGTATAGATTTCTTATGATGACTCTATTTTTAGGATGCTTAGATGTATTTACATATATGATTCTCAGATCTTGTTGACATGATTTAACTATTTTTATTTTTGTTTGATATAGCATTATGACCTTTTGACATGTAAATGAGAGATTGGTTTATTTCTGCAAATGTTCATATTGGTAGATAATCATTTCAATTTCTTATAGCAATGAATAAAATTTGGTTAAAGGAATATATTATAAAGTAATTATCATGAATATCTATTTTTTATTCTTGGACTACTGATACTTTGTTCAAGTGTGCAGAAGGAATAACCATGGTTTCAAAATCAGGGAAACAAGATTGGGATAATTGTGTATCCACGTGAAGCCAAGGTTAGCCCTAAAAGGGAAATAACCTAAATGTAAATGTTAAATTTGTTGTAAATGTGATATTTCATGATTGTAAATTGGTTCTTTAAGTCAAGCCATGTTGTAAATGTTTGGTGCTTATGTAGTGTCAATTGATACATGTGTTGTGACATTGCATGCCTATGTGGTTTTTTTTAGTTGAGTTTACCTTAGGTTAGTTTGAAGTGTTATCATGTGAGGTAAGTTAGCCTTGATAACCCAAGTCTTGAGTGCAATTCTTGATTTTCGAATGCAAACTAAAAAGGGGTTTTTGAAGGGCTAAATTGAGTCCTTTGAGGTAGTTTGAGTTAGGTTTTTCTATTATTGATGTAGTAATTTGGGTTAGGGGCTATTTTTTATTGTTTTAAGTGCCATAACCTCTTTTCTAGGTCTTCTTAAATGCCCTTCTTTGATAGTGGTGAAAATTGGGGAAAAGGGAAAGACCCTCACTTCCTCCAAGTTAGTGGAGTCCTTTCCTTGCATGAAATTTGACATATGTATGAAGGGAGGACACATGACTCTATCTACTTGAGGGGAAAGAGGTGGAGTTGGGAAAGGGGGCCTTTTAGGAGAAATAGAGAGGAGAGTTGGGGTTGATTTCCCACTCTCCATTTTTGGAGACTTAGAAGATTTTTTTTTGTTTCTTGGGAGCTTTGGCTTGTTAAGGGAAGGGAAGGAGAGCTAGCTTCACAAAGGGTCTTCCCAAAAACATCATAAATTTACTTGGAGTAAGGTTGGTACACCTAAGTCCATGTGTGTGTTTTTATTTCTTTCAATTTTGTTTAGTTTATTGTTGAAATTCACTTGATCTTCATGCTTCATGTTTGTGCAAACATTGTTGAACTATTATGTTTTGTTGAAAGATAATTCTCCTTGTTCTTTATTTTCTATTTTGTTGTTGTTGTAATTGGGAGTGAATTGAATTATCTCTCCCTTGGGAGGGAGGAGATAGTTAATTGTGGGTGAAGGGAAGAATTGGGATACCATGTTAGTTGAGACTCTCTTCTTGGGAAGAAGAGGGATGTCATGGATGTTATGGGCTCCATGTTGCCAATGCTATTTTATAAATTTATCTTGGGGGTGATAAGGGAAAAGGTTGTGTGAATTGTGCTCTTGGTTTGAAATTTAAAGCCTTGGGAAGGCATGTGTATATTGTGCATAAAGAGGAATTTTGGCTTGGCATTTTCCTTCTTGTGTATTTCCAGCTTCACCCTTAAATTGAGTCCATCTTAAGACCCAATAGTGCATAAACTTGGGAGGGATGTTATGTGTTGTTCTTGAGCTATTGTGTAGTTTTTTTCTTGTATGTCACCCTACCCATCTTGTTTTCCCCTAGCTCGGGGGTGGCCTCATAAGAGGCCTAGGTTGGGAGGTAAGCTCCCATGGGTTATTCCAAGATTTGTTTTGCAGATTAGTTGTTGTTACCCTACCTAGTGGGTTTTAAGTTTTCAAGCTAGAAAGTGAAGAGATCATTTGTTAAAGATGAAGAGTGAGATTATTTATTGACCCCAAGCCATAGGGCTAAATCATGTTAAACTGTTAAATTTGGAAAATGGTTTAAAAAAAAAACTGTGTAGAAAAAACTTTACAGAAATTGTAATTTTTATGTGTTGTATATTGATTACAGAGAGTAAATGTTTTCCTTATGAGAATTCCATATTCAATTACTGTATATGAGTAAGATTATTACCTATGTATGTTAACAGAATTTTAGGGATGTTTTTGATTGTAATGAAATGAGAAATAGGATGCTAATACTTTCATTTTAAATCATTTCCTATTATGAAATTTTGTGTTAATTCCATGACCTAAATAAAATGTATTATATTTCTTTTATGCACATGCAGTTTGTTATATAAACTTAGCCTACCTATGTCTTCTTTAACAAATCATAAATCTTATATTTATAAAGTAATATGCCATTGTTCAGTATTTAAATTGTTATTGTTAAATGTGCTTATTAAAGTTAGGTACAAGATAACATATTTAGTTGAAATGAAGTTAATTGCAACATATTAGAAAATTTAATCTTTTACCATTCAAATGCAATAAGAAGAAAATGTTAATATCAGCAGTATGCAGGGGAAATTTATAACAAACATCCACGTTTATGTGCTTTTCCTAAAGGAATTAAATTAGGCTACTGTCGTGTTTAATCTGTAAGCGAAATGTATTAAATTACATCTTTTATTTAATACATTTAGAGAAACTAAATCTGAGTCTTACCATGAAATTTCTTTACATCTGTAATTACTGTAAGACTTATACAACAAGAGTAAACATATTATTTATACAATTATAATGAAACCCTATTTGTGCATAATAGTAAAAGATATCTGCAATGTATTTACAATATTTTTTTCTTTTACACATTTATATATAAGATATATATTTTTACATATCCGTATATATATTTATGTAAAATACACATCTTATTAAAATAAATGATTTAGATGAGCAAGAACTTTCAACCTAAGTTTTAAACAGAAATAAATCAATAACATAAATTTAGCTATGAGGCATAGTATAGAAATGTTGTTGTTGTTTTTATTTTATATATTATTATGTATATATATGGAAGCCTATTTATGTATACATAATAGATATATAAATCTGAAGCAAAATAGACCTTCCTAAAGACATAGATTTCTTGCAATCTATTCAATAAGATATATATATATATATATA
>MU223774.1:1712787-1754808 GCA_018584345.1 Thuja plicata | reverse complement strand
TATATATGAAATAAAAGGAAAATAAAATAGAGATTTAAGAGACTAAATCTGTTGTTGCTATGTATATGACAGCAAGAAAATATTGTATATATATGCTTGGATATTTATAATAAAATAAACATATACATCTATAACATATTCATATAAATAAATAAAACATAGCAAAAAAGGGATTTTAGACATATAAACAATGACATTTAAAGTATAAAAATGCATAACCCTGTATCAAATAGAGAAAGATCCGTGGATTTTAAATATACATATATGTATACTTTTATATATACACTCAGTGTATGTATATATTTATATATAAGAGTGAATATATATAACTTCATCAAGCTCCCTCCATGGCTTCTACTTCCATACCTGCAAGAAAATTCAAGATGAAGAGAGGAAAAAAAAAGATTAGGGTTTAGATTTTTGGGAAAAATGAAGAGAGAAAAAGAAATAAGGATGAGATTTTCTTTTTAGGGCTTTTGCATTTGGGCCTTAACCCTAATTTTGAATTAGGGTTAGGGATTTTTCAAATAGAAAGTTGATTATTTTTTCTTTTTATATAATATTTTATTTCTATTAGAGTTATTATTGTGCCTTTTGGTGGGAATATTTTTTTTTAAAGTCTATCTTGTAGGGATTTATTTAGTTGTTATTTAATCTTTTGCTAAAATATATTTAGGTTAATCAAGGAAGATAATAAATATTGTTTTTACATTAAAATTGGATCAATATCATGAGGCTACTTAAATTAATTATTTTAATGAAATTTATTAGATCGTTTTTTTTTAAAATAACCTATGGTAATTTAAGTTAAAATTTTATTATTGTCCTATTCTTTTAATTTCTTATCTAGTGGGAAAAATCTTTTATATTATGCATTCTTATTAAGTTATTAGTCACACCTTTATATAGGGAAATAGATTAAAGAAATAGTTTATTTAGTTTAATAAATCATAGAGGATATTTAATAAATGAGGTATCAATAGAGTATACTAATTTTTAAATATTGTAAAGAATGTAGTGATCGAAATGGATAATTTTATCAAAATATGGAAAAACTATAATATTATTATTATTAATTTCTTGATATAATTAAAGTTATATCTAGGATCTTCTTAGAGACTAATTGATCCATTAGTTGTATTAAGTATCCACTATTCCATTATTTATTTCTATGTGCTTGACTAGGCAATGTTATTTTTAATTGGTCAATACATGTGGCCAGTGTAAAAATAATATTGTGATTTAAATTAAATAACTAATAAAGTAATCTCAACTTAAAATTTTAAAATCTAGAGTGGAGGGGTAGCTGTGGATCCTGAGATTTGGATTTCAACTCTAGATAACTTTCGTATTCTTCGATTAAATCTAGACCATGTAAAACTAATGCAAGTATTGATCAATGTAAACATAATGTTATGATGAAAACTAGATTAACTTAGGTCTAAACCTAGACTTAGTATTAAATGTATTTTGTTAGGAGAAAGTTTAGTATCAGTTATAATTTAACCCTAGGAAAAAAAAACATAGAAGTTGATTAGAACTTTGATCCTAGTACCCCAGGGTATGAGGGATGTTGACTCCTATCATGATCTCCCCTCAAACCCTAATAGCGGCATTTGATCACCAACCCCCTTGTGAGTTCCTTTTCAAAAAAAATTTGTTGCATTTTTTTCATGCAGTTTTGGGCATGACAAAGATATTAGTATATGTCTTTTATTTGGAGAAATAAAGTTTTCTATTGTTATTGCATCTACTTTAGATTGGTGTAACATTTTGAGGCAGGGCCCTTTTATTTTATACTAGTATGATACATGTTCGCCACCTAAGGTCCTTTAATAGAAAATGTTAATGCCATCGATATTTTTATTGAAAATATTTCAATTCTGACATTTGATGTGAACGCTTAGTATTGGCCACTACGTTCAAATATTGGAAACTAACATAATTCATTGGCAAATGTATATTTGAAGGTAGCTTTGATAATTGTATGAAGCTAGATATTATTTCTTTTTGGTGGATCAATATTTCATTTGAAGCACATTAAAGAAGATTATCATGGACTCTCTATTAAGTCTTCTGATATTGATCATGGATTTCTCCTGTAGCTATTACTTCAAGAATGAAATAGAATTATTTTGGAAATTGAGTCTATATTGTTGCTGGTGTGAGCTAACTGTAAGTGTATACATGGTTGGTGTAGTTGTAATACCCTTTTTCTTGGGTGGTTATCTCCATATTTAGCAAGAGTTGTATTTGCATTCATGGGAGATTTCTATTGACTAGTGATTTATTTGGCCGAGACATGGTCCTTGATTCTAACCAAAACTCTTCCAGGATTGGCATTGGAGAAATTTATGAGTTGATGAGTTTATTGTTGGAGTTGATGAAGATTGTAGAGCTTTTTGGAGTACTGAAGTAAAGATTAATGCTTAGTGCAATTCAAAACACAAGCATTCATATCTAGTATCGCTCCTAATTTATCACTAGATTGATTGTAAGGTCATAGGTCTTAATATCATTGTGACAATAAGTGTTTAGAATATTTAGTCCATATTATTTTTTGTCAAATTATAGATCTGCACTAAGTTTATTGTCAAACATGTGAAACAAACCTAAACATGTCCATCTGAAAGTAACAATTAAAACTGGTAAGTGTTTTTTATAGAAACACTAGTTGGAGAAAAGCGTATTAGGTATAGAAACAAGGATGTTTTGCTAAGGAAAGTGGTAGTCCCAGATTGAGGATATTACAGTCACACCTTAATTGTGGGAGCTTCCTAGATTGTTCATGCCTTAATTTTAATGGTGCCAACTGAAAGTAGCTGAAAGAACTAATGGATACTAAAAAAATCAACTGCAGCCTTACTGAAGAACACAAGAATTGCCACTTTATTTGAAAAAGTAACATCAAACGGAAGGAACTATAGTATTACCCATCTAACTGCTACTCCTACACTATGAGTAATGTCACTCAAATGGATACCTTATTCTATTATTCCACTATTCTAACTGAAAGTGCTTACATTCCTATCTGACTACTAAAAATAATTACACTGGAAGTAAATCAATCCTACATATTAGAAAGGGTACATAAAACTCTGAATTAGATTTAATAAACAAGCCTCAATCCATGCAACCATTGCATCTATCAGCTTTAGGAAATATCGATCTATTTATCCAATCTTCTCTTTGGCCTTCTTTGAGAGCTCAATTTAGCATTGTTGTACACATGTGAAGTATTTGGGAAGGGTAACAAATTGGAAAACTATAATTATATTCTCCTACCAAAATATTCCCTTGTACTCTTTCTTCAAATTCACAAATGGGTTACTGGCTTTGTTGTACCAAAGAATTAGGTATTTGGTATGACTAAAAAGAATGATGTGAAGAAGCTTCGTGCCACAAAAACATCAATATTGGAGTTTGACTCCTAAAATGAAATGAAAACTTTATTTGTTAAGCATATGGATTTCAAGATTACTTCACTACAGTATCCCTTAGAAACAATGATGCAAAGGCTCAAGGCTCAAATAAGAAATTCACATAATTGACCTTCAAGCAAGGAGCTAGGGAACATATATGCTTGGCTTCACAAGACCTTCAGGAAAGCATAGGGAAATGGAACATCCTTCCATGATAAAATCTCTAATAATCCCCCATTTTCGTATATATAAGGATTAAATTCAATTTTAAAAAAGTAAAGGTGATTCACAAACCTTCCATTTACAAATTTCATGAGTCAAGGTGAATCATGGTGAGGCAAATTTTAATGTGTTTCCCACACAATATGATACTTGATATTGCATTTTCTCAAGGATAGAATTTTTAGAGATTTTGTTCACTTCAAATGGATCTTATTGGAAACAGGAATTTGCAGTTTGGTTGAACACGGGCTCAAAATTTTGGCTTAGTTGTGAGGATAATTCATTTGGATTTTTGGACCACTTGCTTGTTGTACTTCAAGGTAATGTCAACACTGAGTTTTGATTGATTTCAAAATGTAGAGAAAAATAATTCAAACTCTGACTGAAGCATTTTCTTGCTAGATGGCATAATAAATTAATAATATGTTAAATCTGTAGGAGAGGAGAGCTTACAAGAATGGATACAGGATCCATCAGATCCTCACTTAGGGCTTTTGAGGCTTAAAATAAGTGGTATGATGATTCAGCCCCTTGTTATATAGGACATTGATTGTTATCTCCAAAAGCTTTGTAAATTTGAAAGCAAGCTTTAGAAGTCTAATTTACATCTTATGTTTTAGTGAGACCTTACATTCTCCTCTACGCTTTTAATCTTCCTATATCACAACTCTATTTTCTTGACTTAAAATTTATTGTGTTTGGATCTTCTCTTCATTGGTACTCTCCTTGAACATATAACTTGAATACAAATGGTGCCTTATAGACCACATATTCTATTCTACTACACTTAGGACATCTGCTATTTTATTGATTATAAAAGTTGTTCTCTTAGAAACCTCCTCTTCTATGTTGTAACAAAATTTTTTTAGGACCTCATCATGTAAGCTACTATCCATTGGGATTCTTTCTTGATTACAATTTACCTTGATAATCTTCTGTTCTATACTAGGAAACTTTAAAGTTCTATTGTTTTATTGATTGCAAGAGTTGTCCTCTTAAAAAATTTCTCTTCGATGTTGCTACAAAGGTTTTTTAGGACCTTATCTTGTATGTTACTATCCTTTTGGCATCTTTGTTGATTACAAATTTTACCTCCATCGCTTCTATTTTGTACTATTACACTTTCTATATTTATTGTTTTATTGATTGCAAAAGTCGTCCTCTTAGCAACCTCCTCCTCTATGCTGTGAAAAAAGCTGTTTAGGACCTCATCTTCTTGTCCTTTGGAAATTTCTTAGAAATTTAATACTCTTTGCTACATCTTCCAAATCCATTTTTTTTTTATTGATTGCATAAGTTATGTTCACAAAATCCTCTTCTATGCTATTGTGGAGTCGGTTCTAATCACAAACCTTGTATTCCGTTCTATCAAGATTGTCATGTTTGATGTTGTATTATGGATTATTATAAAGTTATAAACAATGATTGTTGTGTTAGAAACCTCCTCTTCTATGCTACTATACTCAGTGATAGAGAGACATTTGTTCTTTTGATAACATGTGGCATGGTGGCTCTATGTATTTATGCCTTCTATATGTGACAATCAAATTAAATCCATATACTTTTTGTTCTTAGGCCATGGGGAGACAGAATATGTAGTGAAGGAGGATGGGAATTATTATTTTGTTGTGGGAAACTTCAATCAACATAGTGCAGAGGTATTGTGTGCCTTTATACATGGGAAAAATTATTTTGTCAAATGATTTTTACTTATTATGTTTTTCCAGTGCAACATTACATAGTATCATAGTTTGAGAATAAGTCGTATATAAATATCAATTAAATCTTCATGACTCATCATTCAGTAGTAGTGATTCACAAGAACTTGGGAAGAAATATGTGTTCTTGCAAGCACATACTCATGAAATATTGTTCGTGAAGATTGAATCATATTAACATGGATTCCCATAATAGATATTGAACATTTTTTCAAAATTGAAATAGTGAGGAATTGGATCTTCTTTTTGCAGGTTGTGAATGAGGTTAAATTTTACTTCCAAAATGTACAACACTCGAACTGCCAATTATAAGTGTTCAATGGGAAAGGGCTTATGTGCTGTGAAGTTTTCAATCCTTTAAAATAGTTATGCACTTCTAACAACTCCATCTCGAAGAAATATAACGGTATGACACTTCTAATCATTTTTAACCTACATTTTTAGGCATTAGGAAGAAATTTATGTTAAAGAGGGATAATTATTAAGAAGCATTCCAAGTAGACTTTTAAGCTCTAGATTTTTTAAAAACAACATTCCAAGATGAGTACTAAAAAAAAGTATGCAAAGTAAAAAAAATACTCAAAGATAAATATCTAGACTAATCACCGACCAAGATTCTGTTGGTGATTAATCTGGATATTTATCTTCAGGTGTTTTTTTTAACATTCCATATTGGTCTAACTTTTGACTAACTTTGGTCAAAACCCTCACCAACAATGGTCTACATATCGACCATTCTATGTCAAAATTTAGCATCATGGGTTTGGCATCCTGGTTGGATGGCCCAAACATTTCGACCGACATTGGTCAAAAGTTCATCGAATAACCTTGTCAATTGCAGATATCAATTTCGACCAAGACTGGTGTAGATCACTCGACATGAACAATGATGTGTCACAATTTTGACTAGTAAAATAGCGATGAAACTATTGGTGGATTATTCGAAGCACCTGGGTTGACAAATCGACTAATTAAAGGTTGAAAATTGACACAAAATGTATTAGTGGGCCATGGAGATGAGAGTATCACCTAGGCTTAGTTTTCTTCTTTCCCTACTCTGCCAATAGTTTTAGGTGTATTGATCAGTGAAGTTCTGTTACCAGATCATCGTGGTCATGGTTTCACAGTTGGTTGGGGCTACATCATTAAGGATATGATTTTTGATCCTCACAGATTTGATTGGGTTTCCTACGTACTAGCACAGTTGTATCATGAGTTGTACCATGTAGTGTATAGGGGTAGTGCTTCATTATGTGTTGGAGAGATGTTGTTATAACTATGGACATGGGAGCACATTCCTGTGTCAAGACCTATAGCTACTCAATAGAGAGATCCTGGTTGGCCTTACATATTTCTGTATGAGGGTATGGTTGTTCAGCCTCAGCTAGGAAAACTAGAGTACTAGCATCGTATGCTCGATGATATTGATCAGGTCATTTGGAGACCATATGTGGGTTGTGAGGCATGAAAAGAGGATGATGATGAGTTTCCATACATGTTTTCTCCTTTATGGATGATAGGATAGTCACCTCTTGTGATCAAGAGATTTTTCTGTTACAGAGTATCTCAAAAGTTTGGTAGGATACAACATATACCATAGGGATTGGCACTTTATGCTCGGGCCATGCTGAGAGATCCATTTGGGGTGCACAGGTAGATTTTCATTATGCTTGTGATCAGATCGATAGATTAGGGTACATGCAGTGGGATATGCGAGAACATATAGCAGATGTAGGGATGTTGAAAGATTACTCATAGTGGTTTTCTTGTCATAGATTCCCTCAGTTCACTAATCCTAGTGAGATGATACCTGATATTGATGATACCTCAGATGATGATGATGGTAGGGGTGGTCATGGAGGTGGATGACAAAGAGCTACATGGAGATAGAGAGTACCTCAGCAGGCTAGAGGCAGAGATGGGGGTCATGGAGGACCACGGATGAGGGGTGATCATGCATGGGGGAGAGGTGGAAAATTTAGGGTGAGACTAGTATAGGAAGTATGGATAGTAGTATGGGGCGAGTGACAATAGAGAGTCACTAGACATGCTCAGATAGCTATTTCTAGATATATTTTGGCACAATGGGTGCCTATAGCTCAATAGATTTTGGCATAGTAGGTGAATCAGATACCAATACAGGTGCAGCCATAGATTCAGCCAGGTACTATTACTAGGTTAGAGCAAGATGTGTAGGGATTGCATACTATTCTGGTTACAGTTACTAGCATGATAGATTAGGTGGCTAGCATGATGTAGAAGTTTATGACTATGATGGCACATAGGCTTAGTATAGCTAGTACTAGTCAGGTACCTTTGACTACACAGGCCAGATAAGTGGATAGAGATCTAGATGGTACAAGTGGTTCAAGTACAGAAGATGTATCAGGTGTCCCAGGTGGGTCATGATTGATCATTGGATTATATGTATTGTATCATATTTTGATTTGATCGAGACTTTGATGTACCATTTTGAGATGATGTATCTTTTATTATTGTAGACATTTGATTTATATTTATGATGACTTGATCACTTTGATGCTATATGATAGACTTTCTTTGATGTTATGATTCTATATGATGTTTATGCATTTTATTTCTACATGTTATGGATGCAATTCCTTATGTATGACATAGTTTAGATAGATGAATATGTATGCAAATCTATTTCTATATGTTTTATAATTTATGATGGATGCAATCTTAATGATAATATATATGCTTTCTAATTTATCATGGATGCAATCTTAATGATAATCTATATTCTTTCTAATTTATGATGGATGCAATCTTAATGATAAATGCAATACAATAGATGTTATGAATGCATGTTTTTTTTTTTTTTGATAATGCAATATTTCAAAGATATGCACCTATGTGAATGATGAAATGTTTAATTTGCTTGGATAAAGAATAATGATGTAATGATGTATACCTTATGAATAATGAGTAATGTTGAATGAATGCAATTGTAAATGCACAAGAAAGTCTTCATTATTGATTGATTTGAACCAATATAAAGATATCAATTTTTTGAATAATTAAACCCCTTGAACTTAGGAAATTCACTAAATATAATTAATCTAAGCTTGAAATGCAACTAACTGTCACTTTTGCCTTTGCAAAAGAAATGAAAAAGGAGATACATTTTCATCATTGAGCGTTGTGGAACTAGGAGAAAGTACAATCATCACTGACCACATCATGATAATATGAACACCTCTTTCATTGCTTTTGTAACCATTAGAAAATAGTACAACCCTCACTAGTTGAATAATCAACTATGGGAGTCTGAATACCGGTTTCATCTGATTCAATGTTGCAATTGGATTTTGGTATTAAGATATGGAAGATCTAAATATCCAAGGTATCCTTTTGTGTAAACAAACAAAGGTAAACCCTCCTTCCTACATGAATTTCCTCAATGATTCTTTGATGACCATGTCCTTAGAAAAATTCACATAAGTTGGTGGATCTTCCTCAAAAGAGTCACACAAAATCAAGAAAAATATCATGTATTCATCATCACCATTCTAGTCAAAACATCATCGATTAGCTAAAAATAATATGATTCAATGAACATCATCAAAAAAATTCAAGTGTTTTGTATTGTATCAAGATTTTCAATAGAATTTCATTCATTTTGATCATTTAAGTTTTGTCGATTTCTAATCCTGATAATAAGTTCATGAAGTTCAAGGATCAAGTTGCAAGATCGAATGCTTGGTTTGAACAATGATATCCATCAAAGGTTCAAAAATATATCTCCTTTGATGTTCGAAAAATCTCTCATGTCATGTGACCAAAAAGTAGCACTTTCAAATCTGTTTGTATCAAAACCAATGCTTTACCCCCAAGTGAAAATGAGATCATGTGTAAATCTTGGGCCAATGAAACCTAGTATGTGACAATGATTTGACAATGTAGCTCAGAGACTTTATTATGACTATGCACAAAT
Source organism: Thuja plicata (assembly GCA_018584345.1). Classification (NCBI taxonomy): domain Eukaryota; kingdom Viridiplantae; phylum Streptophyta; class Pinopsida; order Cupressales; family Cupressaceae; genus Thuja; species Thuja plicata. Next base: position 1,745,488 of record MU223774.1, on the reverse strand, counting down.
GACAGATGCAATGCGGATATACAAATGAGATGATGCAAAGGCAATATGTACAAATGCAACTAGGTAAGACCTAAGAGATCAAAAAGCACATGTTTCCTAGGTTTTCACCTTTTGAATTTATTGCTATTTTTTCTCTTTTTCCTTTTTTTTGCTACCAAGGCGCATATTGCTAGGTTTTCACCAAGGCACTTTTTTTTTTTTAAAAAATTTTTTTCTCCTTTTTTTTTTTTTTTTTTTTTNTACCAAGGCGCATATTGCTAGGTTTTCACCAAGGCACTTTTTTTTTTTTAAAAAATTTTTTTCTCCTTTTTTTTTTTTTTTTTATATCATCAAGGTGCCTATTTGCTAGGTTTTCACCAAGACAACCATTTTTTGATCTTTTGAATGTTTTTTTTTCTTCATGAACAGTTTTCCTCTTTTTATGCTTTTATGCTTTTCCATTTTTTTGAATTTTTTTATCTTTCTCATTTTTTTTTGTATTTTGAACTTTTTCTCATGTTTTTAGATTTTGAAATTTTTCTCATGTACAAAGAATGATGCTAAAATCATCAGATACACTCTCATCTGGTACTCTTTCAACCTATACTCTCTCATCTGATTAGGTATAAAACCTCTATAAATGGATGTGTTAATAGGTTCTTACAACTCATCACCTTCATGTCCCCGTTCCAAAAGAAGAAGTAATCACAAAAGGTCCAAGCCAATTTTACTCCCATTTTCCTTTATTTTCTCTCTCTTCTTGGTTTTTAAGGCTTTCTTGTAACACTAAGTCTTCCACTTGAAATGTTCTAGGTTTGATTTGTTTGTTATAGTTCCTTGAGATTCTATTTTGATACACTTTCAAATGCTCATAAGCTTGTGTTTGATGTTCCTGTTGGAAAGTAATCAATTTTGTGTAAATGTGATTTAATTTTTGGTTGTCATTTATGGTAACACATCTGGGTTTCAGACCGATTCCAGAAATGATCAGATAAGTTTTGGTGATTCAGAAATTGACTAAGTGTAGAAATAGAGATATAGAAGTGTTTTGGATGTCGAAGATTGAGATTGATGATTTAGGGCAAGCGAGCTTAGAGGAAGATAGTATGGGGTATGTATGACCTCCACCTAAGATAAATTTTGTTTTGGTTAAGTCTACGGTGAGTTAGACAGAATTGAAGATAGACACACTGCAACAGAACAATGAAACATAGCAGTTTGACAGTAGCAAAGATTGAGGGAGTATGGCTTGGACTCCAGACAATCAAAGTTGTATTTTGGTTGTTGATAACCTCCACATCAACTATGAAAGAGTGCTAACTATGCATTTAATGTTTACTATATTAGATGTATTTTGTATTGAAGGTTGACTTAGTAATATTTGTAATATTCATACTGAGAGCCGACTTTGTAAAGTTGTGAGATATATATGTAAGACCTTTTTGATAAAGGTTGTGATGGTGTTGCAAGAGAGTTTGTTGGACAGTTGGATGAGTTGTTGAGCGAATAATAGATCAATGAAGAACTATAAAGGAACTATCTAAGCACTAGTGTTTCTTGTTTTTGTTCATGACTGAGAACACTTTGTAACTTGAAAATATATTGTAAGAGTTGTAAGCTCAGTTTTCCCCTAACAGGGTGTTGTGAACCTTTAACATGGTTTTTATTCCTCTAACAAGGAAATTTACTATGTAATATTCAGCTCCTAATAGGGCTAGGTCTCCTTATAGGGACATTATACTTTAGTGCATGCTTGTGGGTACCATCCCCACCGGGGTTTTCCCTTGCCCAGGGTTTCCTCAAAAAAAAAATATGGTGTTATGAGTATTGTGTCATTTTCTTATGCTCTTTTATTTACAGAAACTTTATGGTTGATATTTAAATAGTTGAAAAATTTAATTAAGTACTATAATACTGATTCACCCCCCTCTCAGTATTATCCAATCCTAACAATTGGTATCAAAGCTTTTGGCCCTTGGAGATAAAGTCTAACAGCTTGAGGGAGATCAGAATGGATTTGGACAGTTTGCAAGAAAAGTTTGATGCTACACTTGAAGACCTTGATAAAGAAAAAGAAAAAAATGGAGAATTGAGATTCAACATGCAAAGAGCTAAGAAATTCATAAAGAAACTCAAAGATCAACTTAAGCTTTCCATAAATCAAAGACAAGATCTTGTGGTTTAGATAAAAGAGGATTCAGCTGAAGATAGTTCAAATAAGGTGAAGCAACTAAAAGAAGAGAATGAAACTTTGAAACTTGAAAATGAGACTATGGCTATAGAAATAAAGGTATAGAAGGATGCAAAGAAGAAATTTGAAGAAGCTTTGAACAGTGCATTAGATCAAATGAAGAATGAGGTTGACAACTACAAGAACAAGTATCTAGAAATGGAGAAATACAATCAGATTATAAAAGGTGAACTTGTTGAAGAAAATAATCACATTGAGAAACTTCACACTAGAAGTGACTTGATTGATGAACAGAGAGACAAACAAAAACCTAAAGGTGATATGACTGGTATTGGCTTCAATGAAGCTGAATGTTCAAAGAATCAGGAAGAAAAATCAAATGAGAAGATTGATGCTAAGAAACCTTCTATTGAAGAACCTAAACAATAGATTAGACCCTTCAGAGGTAGATTCTTTGGCTACAACAGATTTGGACACATGAAGAGAGACTGCAGAGGTAATGCCCCTTTTAGAACTTTTTCTGGTTATTATTTTAACTCTAATGGATATGGGTACAAGAAAGCAGAATGCAAAAAACCTAATCAATCAGGATATAGCCAAGACAATGGAAGAGAACCTACAGTGAAACCTACATGCTAAAAATGTAATAATACTAGACACATTGTGAAGTACTATAAACTGCAAGTCAATTAGGAAAGAAGACCACCTATATGTTACAAATGCAATAATCCAGGACATATAGAAAAATTTTGCAGGTATAATGGATCAGACAATAGAAGAGTACCACCTCCTATGAATTCATAGAAGAATGGAAATGATATTGGTAAGAGTGTTGCAGATGTAAAGAGTGATTTTGAAAGTTGTTTCAAGAAGGAAGAAGACAACAGCAGTGGTAAGATATGGAAGATCAAAGAAACTAGTGAGACATTAGTTTAGGGAGAGTCAGTAGAGGCTACTGGATCTTTGCCTGATGGTAGCAAGACATAATCAACCTAATTGGTTGATCATGGCCTTATGGGGAGCATTGGATACAGTTAACAGAATATATCCTACCCTGAAATTCATGGATTGAGCTTGTGCGAGCTTGGGTATAAGCTTGGCCAACATCATGAAGTACACATCTAAGAGTGCAACATCAGACAACACATGTAGTTTGTTTGCAAGGTCTAACAATAGACTAGACTATTTTAAGTGAAAGTTAAATTCATAACTTAACTTGTATAAAGCACCACTTTATGACTTGTCTCTTTACCATTTGATGAAGAGTGAGCTAAGGAAATAACAGAGCAGAGAACTTTAGATTATTCTACATTGGTCGTGCGTGATCGATTGAAGGATAAACTCATAATTCAGCAAAAGAAATGTATTTTACATCATCTAGCCATGGATGCACCTATTATTTTTGATGTTACAGATAGACCTAGGTATAAGTTTAAGAAACATCCATTCAAATCATGTGAAGAGGATCTAGAGGGAGAATTTTCCCAAACCTCGTATGACGTGTTACACATAGAAGATATTAGGGCTTACATACATTGTAAGTATGACATACTGGGAATTGATGATATATCAACTAAGATGGAGTATATGAATAACAATGGAGTAATGAGGTAAGAATACAAACATATCAATCAAATGAGAATAATGAAAATTATGGATTTATGTGAATTCGATGAAGATGAATGGTTCAAAATACTGTTAAGTAGGGTTCATGATCAGTTTATCTGGATTGGTGATCAACCTGTGAAGATTTGTAGTGACCTAATCCATGAAATCACTGGATTGGACAACACTGGAGTCATCCCTATTACAGATAAACATGTGAAGAAATAAGTTGAAACCCTAACTCATTCTAAATGGGATAGATGGGCAATGACAATAAATGACATCTTTCAACAAGATGTAAGATTGATTATGATGATACTTGGGTACAAGTTCTACTACAGTGGAAAACATAATTCAGTATTCACTGGATTCATCATGATGACATGGAGAATGGTGCAAGAAAATATACAGTATAACCTATGCAAAGGTTTAGCACAACAATTCCTTGAGAATGTGAAACTTGTGAAGAAGGACAAATCGAAAACCTTCAGATTTGGTTCATTGTTGATGCATATGTTCATTCATATAAAGAAAAAGTTTCCTGGTTTACATCCTAGTGGTTGGAAGTTGGGAGTACCCACTGGCATATTGATTTCACAAAGCTACAAAAGGCAGAATGCTACTTGGGTTGATGGTAGAGCTAGTAAAATTGGCCTTTAGTGCTTTGAACAAAGAAAAGGAGAGATCATAATAGAAAGGAGACAAGAAGGAAAAATTCATCACAAGAGAAATTGATACTATAAACAAATTTCTTCCAACACCTATTATTTTCCAGAATAAAGATGACATTGAGAATCTGAGAATCACACTTGATGAATTTGATGGACACTATGAGAACCTACTAAAGATAGCAGAGGAAAAGGCAGAGAAGACCTACTTAGAGAAGAAGCTAACAAGAGTTTGCAAATCTATAACATGGGATTTAGGCATTGTGAAGACTTTCTTAACAAATTCAAGAAGATACATTCAACATGGGAGAAAATTGTTCAGTTATTACATGAATCCAATAAGGCATATTCAAAATGTAGAAGACATTATTTCCAAAGAGAGGGAAACTCTGAATAGTATGATGGATGGTTTTGAAACATCTTCATAATCCAAAATAGAGTTATACAAAGAAGTCACAAGGATCTTGGATAAACTCAGTGTACTGGATAATGATAAAGGGAGAGTATTGACAAGATTCAATTTGCTGAAAAGTTTTATCACTCCTAAGTTATCAATACTTGAGGTTCATCTCTCAGACTTGGAGAAAGTGACATATTCATTGGATAAATATTTTCCCACAAAATTGAAAGAAGATGAGACCACATTATTTGTACTGAAAGGCTTAATTCACATTAGCCAAATTTTGTTCAAGACATGGACTGCAGAAGTGAAGATCTTGGAAGATTCCTTTCAGGGTATTTTGAAACTGGTGAGCAAGAATTAAATCTTTTGTTATATATGAACCTTTGTCATTATTGTCAAAGGGGGAGAAGAGAATATATATATATATATAGATATATATATATATATATATATAGAGAGAGAGAGAGAGATTAGTTGGAACACTTATTCATTTTTTTTTACAAGTATTGCCATCAATGCCAAAGGGAGAGATTTTTGGAAAGTAATCAATTTTGTGTAAATTTGATTTACTTTTTGGTTGTCATTTATGGCAACACATCTGGGTTTCAGACCGATTCCAAAAAAGATAAGTTTTGGTGATTCAGAAATTGACTAAGTGTAGAAACAAAGATACAAAAGTGTTGTGGATGTCGAAGATAGAGATCGATGATTTAGGGGAAGCGAGCTTAGAGGAAGATAGTATGGGGTATGTATGACCTCCACCTAAGATCAATTTTGTTTTGGTTGAGTCTATGGTGAGTTAGATAGAATTGAAGACAGACATACTGCAATATAACAATGAAACAAAGCAGTTTGACAGTAGCGAAGATTGAGGGAGTATGGCTTGGACTCTAGAAAATAGAATTTGTATTTTGGTTATTGATAACCTCCACATTGACTATGAAAGAGTGCAAAATATGCATTTAATTTTTACTATATTAAATGTATTATGTATTGAAGACCGACTTAGTAATATTTGTAATATTTTTACTGAGAGCCGGCTTTGTAAAGTTGTGAGATATAGATGTAAGATATTTTTGATAAAGGTTGTGATGGTGTTGCAAGAGAGTTTGTTGGACATTTGGATGACTTGTTGAGAAAATAGTAGAGTAGAGAATGGAAGAGATCAATGAAGAAATATAAAGGAACTATCTAAGTACTAGTGTTGCTTGTTTTTGTTCATGACTGAGAACACTTTGTAACCTAAAATATATTGTAAGAGTTGTAAGCTCAGTTGGCCCCTAACAGTGTGTTGTGAACCTTTAATAGGGTTTTTATTCCTCTAAAAAGGAAATGTACTATGTAATATTTATCTCCTAATAGGGCTAGGTCTCCTTACATGGACATTATACTTTAGTGCATGCTTGTGGGTACCATCCCCGCCAGGGTTTTCCCTTGGCTAGGGTTTCCTCGAAAACAAAATATTGTGTTATGAGTATTGTGTCATTTGCTTATGTTCTTTTATTTACAAAGAGTTTATTGTTGGTATTTAAATGGTTGAAGAATTTAATTAAGTACTATAATACTGATTCACCCCACTCTTAGTATTATCCAATCCTAACAGTTCCTCCAACAATTTCAAATGTTGAAGTCATGCAACCCTATAATCCTCATCATTTATTAATCCTTGCAATGAGACTCTTAAGGATGGGATCTCAACCTCCAAAGGTAGAATAGATTCTACTCCTTAAAACAAATAAAATGGTGTCTCTTTCATTCATTTTTGAATGCTTGTCTTGTAGGCCCACAATCTTGGGTTTATTTGTATGTGTCAATCTCTTCTTGATTTGTCAACAGACCTTTTTAATATTTTGAGGATATTCTTATTTGTAGCTTCAGACTGTCCATTTGCTTGAGGATAATAATTGGAGGAAGGATAGTGTCTTATATGAAAGGTCTCACATAATTCATCCACATCTTTATTCTTGAACTATATTCCATTGTCCGTGATAATGGAATGAGGAATACCATATCTAAAAATGATGTGATTGAGAATAAACATAGAGATCTATTTTCCTGTTGCAGTTGTTAATGGCACGACCTCTACCCATTTTTTAAAATATTTTGTTGTGGTTATGATGTATTTGTGACCATTGGAAGAAGGTGGATAAATCACTCCAATAAGATCAAATCCTCATTGGTAAAATATGTTAGAATAACTAAAAGGGGGGGGGGTTGAATCAGTGACCTCAAAAATATTCCAATAAATTAACGCAAAAACTTATTACCACAATTATAAGCCTCTAGTTATCTTCATTCCTAAAATATAAATGCCTTCAAATAATCCTGACAAATAACTATTTCTCGGAGTTATTTGTTAAACCTTATTCTTACTATTTACCGATTAGCATTCTTTCATTCACCGAAATGCAGTAAATTACTTAGTGTCTACCGATCAATCCATATTAGTTATGTGTAATGAAAAACACTAAAGTAATGACTCATAAACACATTAACAAATGGATTTTTAACATGGAAACCATTAAGGGAAAAACTACTTGGGACCAGTAACCCAAAATTTTCACTCTTCTAAAGTGAGCTTGATGAAGAGCCAACCCTGTTAAAGGTTACAAGCACACTGTTAGGTGTGACCTTGTTAGAGGATTTAAATAGAATAGTCTATCACTTGATATCTGGAATCTCTATGCTATCTACATGACCAAACCTTTTGATACTCCTTGGGATATATCTCAATATATAAAGGATTGTTAAGTCCTGCTCGGTTAAGAGAATTTATGATCCAATGGATAAATTGAAGAAGTAAATGATCTGTTCACATATACAACTATACTTTGTAGATTTTCAGATCTATTGTAAAGATCATAATACATTTTTTATCAATGTATATTTTCAATACCTTTGCTCCACTTATTTCTTCTTAGTGATGTTGTGCTTCTTTGTTGCTCGATGTCCACATAATTAGCTCTATACTTCAGCTTGATTGATGAGGTCTAATTGAAGACTTCTTTCTTCACCAATTTCTCTTCAGTATCTTCTTTATCTGTTCAACCCTAATTTATAATGAATTATCTTGTCTCTTTATAGACATTATTTCACCATTTCTCAGTTATTGACTTTCTTTTTCTTGGTGTGATCCGCAATTCTAGCCAATCTTGATTTAAAGCTTTACTTCATTTTTATCCCGTAGATTTCTCTTTGACAACTCAAATAAAATAGCTTTAAATATTTCTCTTATCTCTGGATTTTAAATTGTCAATGAAACAATATTAACAACTATTTAACTCCTTCTTTAGCTCTTTCCAGCTAAGTCTTTTGTCAATTCTGAACTTCAGTTCCTTTCGATGTTTTAACTCCTTGTTAACTTTGGTCAACACTTCAGTTCTCCTCTAGCATCTTTGTCGGGGTTGTATGTCTGTCAGGGTTGTTTGTCTGTTGGGCATCACTGTGAAGTTCTTCTCATCGGTAATTTTTGTGATTCTTCTTATTGGTAATGCTTTCTTAGGTTTCGTGCTTGGGTATCACTGTGACTTTCCTCTCGGGTTTATGTGCATAATGAAATTTTATGTATTACTGACAGCATGACCTTTATCTTTCTGGTTCTCTAAATTCTTTGACACTTTATATATAACCAATCAAATTATATCAAGTTGACATCAATGACAATACAATACACTAACTGATTTAATGTCTTGCATTAACTTTCTGTAGCTTGGTGATCATCAAATTAACATCTTCAAACATTCAATCAGTTATAGTTCATCAATCTCTCCCTTTGGCATTGATGGAAACACACTAAATTATCACACTATATTATTACTAATACAATATGAAATATATCAGTTGTAGTTCATAAAACAACCAATATTTTTGTTCTATAATCAATACAAATGTCTGGCTCTCAATAAGCTCATATAGCTTAGATTTTTTTCTTGCAGAGTTCTTTCTTCAATCTTCAATCCCTTCATTGGATGGATGTAGTAGCTTCTGATTCTATCTCATCTCTAATGCTGTCTCTCCCTTTGACTGTTCCTCTCCTTGATCATCTATTTTTCCTTTGACAGTAATATAGTCATCTCTCCCTCATGATACTTCTCTCCCTTAAATATTACATCTCTCCCTTAGGATATCTTCTCTCCCTTTAATGGATATTTCATATGTATATATAATCTCTCTCCTTTGGATCTTCTCAGGATAATCTCTCCCTTCTTGATATGATATTCTCTCCCTTTGAAAACAATGCCAAAGTAAACGTTGATCATGCCAAATTTATATCCTTTCACCCATTTTATAATATACTCCTTGAATTTCCCTATCGATCAGCAATACAATGACTCTGGTGTTTGGTGTAGATATGTACCTTGTCATGTACAAATGTATCTTTGTATTCCATCTCTTTGCTTGCATCAACATGAATGATCTTCTGATTGTGTGTAGGATGATGCAGCCACCTAGTCAGCTTATTGACCAATAGACAAGGGTCAGACCCCTAGTCTCTTTCTCAGGTAGTCAAATGTATCTTTAGGAAATTTATTTATGAATATGTCAGCTAATTATTCCTTTGATTGAACATATTCCAGTATCACCTCTTTCTCTTGCACTTGTTCTCTTAAGTAATGACACTTGATAGAAATATGTTCTGTCTTAGCATACATGAATGGATTATTAGAAATGTTTATTGCACTAGTATTATCACAATAGATAATCACTGGTTCAAGAATTTTCATATTCATACCTTCTAGTAGTTGTTTGATCCATGCAATATTAGAGCAGTTTGCAACAACAGCCACAAATTTTGCTTCTGCAGTAGATTGTGAGATCCATCCTTGCTTCTTGCTGGTCCATGTAACAAGTCTTTCACCCATGAAGAATGCTTCTCTATTTGTTCCATTTTGGTCATCTAAGTTTCCAACCCAATCAGCATATGTAAAGACTTGAAGCTAAAATTTACCTTCTCTTTTATACCATAAGCCATAGTCTTCGATGTTCTTTAGATATCTCAGAATTCTCTTGACAATAGTCATGTGTGATTCTTAATTGGGATTACCAGAGAATCTTGCAACTATTCCAACTGCATGTTCTATATCTGGTCTAGTATGAAAAACATTCATTAGTTTTCCAATCATTGATCTATACAAGGTATGATTTACCTCATTTGAATTGTCTTCTTTTGTCAGCTTGAATTCAGTTTCCATAGGTGTTCCAACTGACTTGGAATCTTCCATCTTGAATATCTTCAACACTTCCTTGATGCATATGGATTGTGTGATATATATGCATGCATCCTGTTGAATAATTTGTAGACCAAGAAAGAATTTAATCTCCCCAAACATTGACATCTCAAAATCTTTTCTCATTTCATTAGGAAAAGATTTACATAACATATCATTACCCTCAAATATGATATCATCAACAAATATTTTAGCAATTAGAATATTTTCATCAGAATCTTCTTTTAAGTACAAATTGCTATTTTCACTTGTTCTTACAAATCCAATGCTTATGAGATAGGAGTGAAGTCTTTCATACCAGGCTCTAGGTGCTTGTTTCAATCCATACAAGGCTTTGTGTAGTCTACAAACCATGTTTCTCTTGTCTAGATCAAAAAAACCTTATCATTGTTCAATGTATACCTCTTCTTCTAGTATTCCATTTAGGAATGCAGATTTGACATCCATTTGGTATACCTTGAATCCTTTGAATCCAGCATAAGCAAGTAGGATTCTTACTCCTTCTAGTCTAGCAATGGGTGAAAAGGTTTCTCCATAATCAATACCTTCTTCTTGTGCATACCACTTGAATACTAACCTTTCTTTATTCCTTGTAACTTCTCCATTCTCATTTAGCTTGTTTTTGAATATCCATTTGGTACTGATGACATTCTTGGCATCTGGTCTCGATACTAATGTCCATTTTTTGTTTGTCTCAATCTGTTCTATTTCTTCATTCATAGCAATGATCGATTCCTCATTTTTAAGTGCAGTATTAACAAATTTAGGCTCAAAATCACAAACTAAACATCTAGTGTTCAGTGCCTTACTTCTTATTCTCATTTCAGCCTTCTTGTCTCCTATGATCTGGATCTGTGGATGGTGTCTTCTAACATACTTGGAAAGTATCGATTCATCTCTTTGTTCATCATCTTGACCTCCATTATGATCTTCATCACTCACAACATCATTTTGAGGATTTTCTTGATTTTTGGTATTTGCAGCCTGATGCTCAGGTGTAATGTTTTGTTTCTTGGGTAGAGTGTCAAGTTCTTCAGTGTAAACAAACCTATTGTACTCTTTTGGTTCTTTTCTTCTTTCCTCATCATTTTTCTCTACATATTCATCTATTCTGATATTTGCACCTTCAATGATTTTGTTAGAGGATGTGTTAAGACATTTATAAGCCTTGCTCTTGGTGGAATACCCTAGAAAGATACCTTCATCAATTTTGGAGTCAAGATTTCTATTTCTATCATATTTCAAAATATCACATTGACTACCAAAATTTCTAAAGTAACTTACATTGGGTGTGTATCCATACCATAACTCATAGGATGTCTTATTGGTATTTTTTTTTAATTGTACTCTATTCAGTGTGTAGACAATAGTACTGACAACTTCCATCCAGAAATTTTGAGTGATGCCTTTCTCTATCATCAATGTTCTTGCACAATCAACAATGGATCTATTTCTCCTTTTAACAATCCCATTTTTGTGTGGTATTCTTGGTGCAGAAATCTGTCTTTTAATTCCATGCTCATTGCAAAAGTTAGTGAATTCATTATAAAAAAATTCTCCTCCTCTATTTGATCTTAAGCATTTTAGTTCCTTACCACTTTTTTTTCCTACCATAGCTTTATACCATTTAGACATCTTGAATGCTTTTGATTTTTCTTTTAAGAACATAACTGTCATCATTCTAGAATAATCATCAACAAAAAGAATGAAATATCTATCACCATAGTAATTATTTGTTCTCATGGGTCCACACAAATCAGTATAGACTAATTCTAGAATAACATTAGATTTATTGGATTTTCTCTTGAAACTAGACTTTGTCATTTTACCTTTTTGACAATTCTTACACATGATATGCTCGGGCTTTGACATGCTTGGTAGGCCTCTTACTTTCCTTTTATTTCTTATCTTAATCATGTTGTCAAAATTCACATGACATAATCTCTTATCCCATAATCATATGTCTTTGTTTCTAGCCATTAAATGAGTGGTGTTTATATCATCAAGATAGAATAGGTTACCTTTTGTCTATTCACCAGTTCCAATCAAACTTTCTAATTCATTAAAGATCTTTGCCTTTTTATTCTCAAATGCTACTTGGTGACCTATGTTATTCTGATGTGAAAGACTCAATTTATTATAGTTAAGTCCTTTTACCCAGTATTCATTTTCATATTTGATCAGATTATTCAACATTATGGTTCCTTTATCTTCAACTGGACAAGGTGTGTCATTACCCATTCTTACTAATCCACCATTATAGTACTCAAAATTTTAAAACTTTTGTTTATCATCGGTCATGTGGTGAGTGCACCCACTATCTATAATCCATACATCATTCTTAATAACCTTAGATATGAGTGTGATCTCTATATACCTTTATTCTTCATCTGAATCATCCTTTATGGCCACAAATACCATCTCAATGTCTTCATCAGATTTGGTATCAGTATCTCCATCTCTATACTTAGCTAGGTAACAAGCTTTCTTCCCTTTGTCCTTGTAGTCTTAGGTATCTCTTCTGTCAGATTGTCGGTTTCTTCAGTAATCTCTTTTGTCACTTCTATCAAAATTATTTTCATATGAAACATCATTACTTGTGTCATCTTTTCTTCTGTTAGGACATCTAGCAACAAAGTATCCAATCTCTTTACAATTAAAACATACAAGAGGTAATTTAACTTTGTATCTACCTTTGCCTCTCTGTAATCCTCTAGCCATTAGTGCTTCAATTTCATCAAGTTCTTGGTCATCACTGTCACTTTCACTATCATTTCTCATAGTGTGTTTATGACTTGACTTACTTATTTTCAAAGAAGATTTGAATGTAGGCTCAATAGATGGTAAGACAATGTTATCAAAGTTATTCATCTCAAATGAAATCAGTCTACCAACTAAACTATCTAGAGTGACATTATTTTTTCTACTGCTCTCTTTTCTTGTATAGAAGATACTCTAATAACATATACATGTAGTAAGGTTCTTAGAATTTTAACTTATCACTATCTCTTCTTCAAGTATGCCTCCAACTCCTCGGATAACATTCACTACTTCTTTTATTCTGCAGCTATACTGAGTGATATTCTCTCCTTCTTTCATGCTTAGGTCATCAAATTTACCTCTTAGGCTTTCTGCCTTAGCTCTTAGTACATTAACATCTCCTCCATGTACCATCTTCAATTTATCCCACATTTGCTTTGTAGAGGGGCAAGTTTTGACATCTTCAAATTTAGCATCAGAGAGTGAGGAAGCAAGGTCTATTATCATAGAATTATTCTCATACTTTTCTCTTAATTTCTAAAGTGTGTGAAGTCCTATAGGAAACACATATTCAGTATCCAAGTATTGAGTAACATCATTTCCAATACCTGATAGGTCTATTCTTATCCTGCTTTTCCATGATGCAAAGTTTTCCTTATTCAACTTGGGCACATCTCGTTTGCTCATCTTGTGATCTTTTTCTTAGGTCTTGAAACCTTCCTTATTAGCACACAAATCTCTGATACCAATTGTTATAATAACGTAGAGGGGAGGGGGGGAGGGTGAATTAGTGGCCTCAAAAATATTCCAATAAATTAACCCAAAAACTTATTACCATAATTATAAGCCTCTAGTTATCTTCAGTCCTACAAGATGAATGCCTTGAAATAATCTCAACAAATAACTACTTCTCGGAGTTCTCTGTTAAACCTTATCTTACTGTTTACCAATTAGCAGTCTTTCATTTACTAAAATGTAGTAAACTACTTAGTGTATACCAATCAATCTAGATTAGTTATGTGTAATGCAAAACACTAAAGTAATGACTCATAAACACATTGACACATGGATTTTTAATGTGAAAATTCTTTTAAGGGAAAAAACACTTGGGACTGGTAACCCAAAATTTTCACTCTTCTAAAGTGAGCTCAATGAAGAACCAACCCTATTAAAGGTTACAAACACACTGTTAGGTGTGACCTTGTTAGAGGATTTAAATAAAATTGGTTGTCACTTGATATCTAATATCTCTATGCTAACTTTTATGACCAAACCCAGTGTAGTTTGTCAATTGGTATCTGGCATATCTATGCTATCTTCATGAACAAACCTTTTGATACTCCTTGGGATGTATCTCAATAAATAAAGGATTGTTAAGTCCTACTCGGTTAAGAGACTTTCTGATCCAATGGTTAAATTGAAACAGTAAATGATCTGTTCACATATACAACTATACTTTCTAGATTTTTAGATCTATTGTAATCTCATAATACCTTTTTGATCAATGTATCTATTTAATACCTTTTCTCCACTTCTTTTTGCTCAGTGATGTTGTGCTTCTCTTTTTCTCGGTGTCTGCAGAATTAGTTCTATTCTTTAGCTTGATTGATTAGGTCTAATTGAAGACTTCTTTCTTCATCAGTTTTTCTTCAACATCTTCTTTCTCTATTCACCCCTAATTCATAATGAATTAGCTTGTCTCTTTATAAACATTATTTCACCATTTCTTAGTTCTTGACTTTCTTGTTATTGGTGTGATCCACAATTCTAGCCAATCTTTCTTTAAAGCTTTACTTCAATTTTATCCCATAGATTTCTCTTTGACAATTGGAATAAAAAAACTCTAAATATTTCTCTTATCTCTGGCTTCTAACTTGTCAATGAAAACAATATTAACTCCTTTAGATCTTTCCAGCTAAGTCTTTTGTCATTTCTAAACTTCAGTTCCTTTCGGTGTTTTAACTCCTTGTTAGCTTCGGTCAACACTTCATTTCTCCTCGAGCATCTTCATCAGGGTTGTCTATTTTTTGGGGTTGTCTATCTATCGGGCATCACTGCGAAGTTCTACTCATCGGTAATGCTTATGATTATTCTCATCGGTAATTCTTTCTCAGGTTTCATTATTGGGTATAACTGTGACTTTCCTCTCGGGTTTCTCTGTCCGTCGGGGTGCACTGCCCATCAGTGTTTGTAGTCACTTAGTGCATACTGAAATTTTATGCATTACTGATAGCATAAACTTTATCTTTTTGGTTCTCTAAAGTCTTTGACACTTTGTATATAACCAATCAAATTATATCAAGTTGACATCAATGAAAATACAATACATTAACTGATTTAATGTCTTGCATTAACTTTCTGCAGCTTGGTGATCATCAACTTATCATCTTCAAACATTCAATCAATTATAGTTCATCAAAATGGCCATGGTGTAATGAATAGGTGAAACTCTTGTGTAGGCACATGAATTATGTATCTATGATGTTGGCATTTTGAACACACTTTGACAAAGTGGCAAGCATCCTTTCCTAAGGTTTTCCAAAAATATCTCATATGAAGGATTTTCTTGGCTAGGTTTAACCCACTCGAATGAGACCCACAAATACCCTCATGAATATATCTTAAAGATAAATTTGATTCCTTGTCCTATAGACACATAAGTAGCATTCCATCAAGACTTTTGTGATACAATGTGTCAGATATGATAATGTAATGAGCTGCTTGGTGTATGAAGTGTCATTTTTGGGTGCGAGTTTGGTCTAAAGGTAAAAATTGGTCTTTTAGATAGGTAATAATGGGTGCGTACCAAGGTGAGTCATGCCCATTTAGAAGGAAAATGATTTGAGTTTTAGGTAGGTCAAAAGAAGGTTTCACCAACTCTTCCACCAAGAAAATGTACCTAGCATTCTGATCGGGCATTTGAAGTAAAGAATCCAAAGTAGCCATAGCATCTGCTGCTCTATTCTTATCCATCGGTATTTTCTCAAATGTGATCAAGATAAAATATTTCTTATAGTCATCTACCATCCTATTATATGGCAGCAATTTGTCATCCTTAGTTTGATACTCATCACTAATTTGATTGATGATCGATTGAGAATCCCTATATACTTGCAGCTTTGTGACATTCCATTCTAAAGCCATTTTAATGCCTATGACTAAAGCTTCATATTCTGTAATATTGTTGGTGCATGGGAGAAAAAGTTTGTAAGACTTAGGAATGGTGTATCCTTGTGGTGTAGTCAATAGAATTCTGGCTCCTAAACCTTGCTGAGTGTAGGATCCATCAAAATATAACTTCCATGCTTTGGCTTCCACACTTACTATCTCTACATCTAGAAATTCTAATTGAATTGGATGAGTAGAAACGAAATTATTTTCAACCAATTGATCAGCTATGACTAATGACATGTAACTAATTAAATGTTTGAAGATGTTAAGTTGATGATCATGCAAGGCATTAAATTAGTTAATGTATTGTATTGTCATTGATGTCAACTTGATATAATTTGTATGGTCATGAAGATACTGCCAAAGAATTCAAAGAACCGATGAATCAAGGCTATACTATTAGTAATGCATATAAGTCAAGTATTCACTAAGTGAATGCATACATCGACGGTCAAAATAAAAGAGCAAAGTCACAGTGTTACCCGATGAGCTAATGCACAACATTACCAACAAGCAAAGTTACAGTGTTGCTCGATGAGCAAAACACAGAGTAACCCAATATAAATAATTTCAGTGTCTCCTGATGGAGAAGACAAGGATGGAGATCCCGATGACAACTAAAGTCACACTAATGTAACTCTCAGTTATCACCAATGACTGACTGAAGTGTTGACTGATAGAACAGAGAGTTCAGAAAACAACAAAATACTTAGCTGTCAAGAAGCTAAAGATAGAATTAATAAATACTTATCATTGTTTTAATCATCTAGATAAAGATGGAGATAAGTAAGTGATTTAAAGCTGATTTTTCCAGTTGGCAAGAAGATCTCTTTGAGATAAATCAAGAGTTTTTTTTAAATCTATTGGCGATAATTATGGAACACACCAAGAATCAAGAAAGCCAAGAAAAGGGGAAATCATGTCTATATAGAGACAAACCCAATTCATTACGAATGAGGGAATTAGGTGAGGAGACAAAGAGAAGAGGAAAGGTGCTAAAGAAAATCTGAAGGAGAAGAAAGTCTTCATTCGGTCCTTATCAACAAGCTGAGGAAAGATCTAGATTCTACAGACACTGACAGACAGTCACACAACCATAACAGAGAAGAACAGTGTGGGGAAAAGGTATAAATGATTATTTTGATATGAGAGGTAATGGACTTACAATAGATCTAAAAATATGCAATTGAGTTGTATGTATGAATAGATCATTAATGTTTCAGTTTAACCATTGAAGCATAAAGCCTCTTAACCGAGCAGGACTTAAAAGTCTTTTACAATTGAGATACATCCCAAGGAGTATCAAAAAGATTGATCAAAAAAGTAGCATTGGATATGCCCGATACCTATTGATAGACCAAGATAGTTTGATCAAGGATGGAAGCATTAGATGCTAGATACTAGTTGACAAACTATTTCTAAATCATCTAACAAGGTCACACCTAACAGTGTGTTTGTAACCTTTAACAGGGTTGGCTCCTAACAGAGCTCACTTCAAAAGAGTGAAAATTTGGGGTACCGGTCCTAGTGGTTTTTCCCTTAAAAGGGTTTCCACGTTAAAATCCTCGCGTTATGTGTTTATGGTTTATTAATTTACTATTTTACATTTCACATATGCTTTTTTGGATTGATCGGTATACTTTGCATATTTACTGTGTTTTGGTAAATAGTTAACTGCTTATCGGTAATCATACAGAAGAGAGATTAGAAAAGCAATTCGACAAGTATAAAATTGATTAAATTATTTCAAGGCATACATCTTTTAGGACAAAAGACAACTTGATACATAATTACTGGTTATAAGTTTTAAGGGTTGATTTAAGGATTAAAATTTGAGGCCATTGATTCATCCCCCCTCTCAGTTATTACTAACAATTGGTATCAGAGCTTGTGTGCTTAGAAGGAAGGTTTTAAGACCTAAGCTAAAGATCACAAGATGAACATATGAGATGTCCCCAAGTTGAACAAAGATAATTTTTCTTCATGGCAAAGAAGAATAAGACTCCACTTATCAGGTATTGGTAATGATGTTACTCAATACTTAGATGTTGAATATGTGTTTCCCATAGGAGCACCAACAGTTGAACAATTGAGAGAGAATCATGAGCACAACTGCATGATGATAGAGCTTTCTTCCTCACTCTCCGATGCTAAATTTGAAGATGTCAAAACTTGCAAGACTGCAAAGAAGATGTGGGACAAATTGATGCTTGTACATGGCGGTGACAAGAATGTTTTGATAGCCAAGGTAGAAAGCCTTAGAGGAAATTTTGATGATCTCAAGATGAAAGAAGGTGAAAACATCACTCAGTACAACACAAGAATCAAAGAGGTAGTACATCCTATCTTAGGAGTAGGAGGTGTACTAGAAGAAGATACAGTGATAAGTAAAATTATAAGAACTGTGTGTGTATATTTGTGCACCTGCTATCTGCAACACAACACTTCAATAAGTCATTCTATTAGTGAGAAACAAGGGTTAATGAGCATATCAAACCCTAACATCAACTTATTTCTTTCTAACTAGGATAAGTGTAGAAAATAACATAAAAGCCCTCAGATTATGCTAAATACCAGTGACATAAACAACCTAGCATGAAAGATTTAGTTTAAAAACAACTATTTAACTACTTGGAAAGCATATTAGTCTAAAATAGACATTATAAACATGTGAGAAAGTGATTAATGGAGTGTGTATGAAGCTAGGAAGGAATGGTTAGCATAAAAATTCTTTGATATCCCTTCAAAATCTTGGCATTACAACACTACAATTTGAAATTTTTAGGCTTATTATGAGCTCTAAACCCCTTCAATTTATAGAGGAATCGGAGAGAGTAAGGGGAGACAAGGTTCATTAATGGAGCCCCTAAGGTCATTAATGAGGTGTAAGAGTCATTAATGCCTTGGGAATTAATGAGGGATGGGCAAGAGGGAATATCCATTAATGGGGAATTAATGAATTTTATGTAAGAGGTATGGAGGGAGTGTAACGCTCAACTTGGCAAGTTGGTCCTTTAGGAAAGTCATGCTTGAGAAAGTTGACCTTCTTAAGTGGGTTGAGTTGTTAATCATTCCTTAATGGAATGTGACAACATTAGGAGGTGGGTTAGGGTAGAATTAGAATTAGGATTAGATTAGCAAGGGTGGAATAGGTTGAGATAGGTTAGAACCTAGGGTAGAAGTGGTTGAGATAGGTTAGATTGGGGGTTTAGGGGAATATAAATGAAATGAATTAAACTTATTTAATTCATTTAAAATATAGGAATTAATTATTTAAGCATTTTATTGCTTCTTAATAATTAAGGGGACTATAGCCATTTTAATTAAATTAAATAGGCAAGGGGAATGGGTTATTTGCAAGTGGGTAATTGATTCAGGAGTTTATTTAATTCCTTTATAATTAAATACTATAGCCATGTTTGAATTTGATTTGATTTAATTGGTTTAAAATTGATTTGAATTGTATGGCTATAATAGTTAATATAATTGAGTGATAAAAATCACCTAGGACATTAAATTTGATTTAAAATAAATTATGCCAAAGTAACATTGTTATGACATAATTGGGGGTATGATCACACTTAGGGAAAATAAGGTCCATAGTCGGAGCAGACCAAATTTAGGTGGTTACATTTTCTCCTCTTTGAATTGATGTGCAAGCAGCGCATTGATTCAAAGAAAGTTTTTGATTTTGACTTCAGAAAGATTGAGAATTCCATTCTTGGTTGTCAAACAAAATGTTGATGAGATCAGTCTCGCACTTAATCGAACCAAACTGATAGAATTGATTTTGGACTTGGTTGTTGTCCAAATATCAATAAAATATCTTTAAAGGTACCAATTCTGAACTTGGTTGTCGTTCAAAGATTGATAATATTGATTCTAAACTTGGTTGTCATCTAAAAGCTAGTATTAAGCTTCCAAGAGCTTAATAAGAATCTTTTAAAATGAGGAAACACAAGATATCCAGCTTATGAGAACCAAAGCTTTCTATCTGACAGTTCTGACTTAGTCAAGGAAATTGTCATGCCCTTAGTTTGTTTGATAACGAAGTCATTTTAATTTTGTTTCAAGCAAAAATTTAATTGATGATAGTGTGATCATGCCCCCTCGAGAATGAAATCGAAGGAAAAGAATAAAATCCCTCTGTTGAAATGATGTATCACTTACAGGAAGCGGGTAGGAAAAGAGAGAATAGAGTAGAAGAAGTGGAAAAGATGGTGTGTTTAAAAATAAACACACTAGTTACAAGTTAATTATGTGAAAATATGAGTGGTGAGACTGATAAAATGATGTCAGACCAAGATTTATGATAAAATGTACATTCTGACAGGTTCATGGAACAAATGAAGCGAATCTGCAGGTTTTTGAAATTATCGTAAGAATGGTATTGTACTACTGAAAACACCCTAGGCACCTTCAATTTGGTTCCTGATTGATCAAAAAGAGAACATAAATGCATTTGTAATTGTCTGGGAGGAGTTTTGGAACTCCTAAATGGCTCAAAAGACCAATATAAGCCTCAAAAATTACCATTTCACTATTCATTTTCACTTTCATCCATAGTAATTCTAAGAGCTCTGGAGAGAAGATGGTAGTCCTTGTGAGGAAACATCATTTCAAGATGAGTCATCGACATTAGCGCCTAGCCGACTACCCACCACCGGTAAGTGCTCGTAAAACTACCTCATAAATTTTGCAAATTTCAATTTCATACATTTTTGTAGGTTTTATAGCCAGTTGAATTTTGAATCGCATCCAAAATTCTGGATCGCAACTTGTAAAATCCATGTTACATTTGGTTACCCTAGATTGCATTCGGTTTCTCTAGATTTCTGCGTCGCATCCAGTGTACTCTAGATCACATCCTATTTTCTTGTTTTAGTCTTGTTTTGTATGCTATTTCAACTGTGTTTCATACCTAGTCATTTTAGGCTCGCACCCTATTTTTAGGGTCACATCCTGTATGTCAGGGATCACACCCAGTATTCTCCATCGCATCCAGTATACCCCGGAGTGCATCCTATAAAATATATCACACCCTATTGGTTGAGGATTATATTTGGGTTATAGAGTTAGGATTTTTATCCTTTTGATCTATTTGTGTGTTGCGGACCTTGAATCACTTAGTTGATCAGGATACTACATCTCTTTGGTAGATAGAAAACTAATTTCACCTTTGTATGTGTTAAAAATAGGTAGATTTCAAGGTAGTTGCCTTTAGAGACACATATCTAGGTCGTGTGCTTGCATTATCTGGACTAATTTTTGATGGTGAGTAGTCTACAGTGATTTGATGTGGATTATGTTCATTGATAGGTTTACCCAAGATAGGGGTAAACTGAGGGTTGTTGACTACTCTGGCCGAGAGATGGTACTCAGATCACAACACCTTCCATCTTTCGACTAGGGAGATCATAGTCACTCCAGAGGACTTATGGAAAATAATGCATGTGTTGATTATGGGCCAGGAGGTATACTTTGAGTTGAGAGGTGGCGTGGCCATTGGTGTTGCACGTAGATATTTCCAGGATGACACCATCAAATAGAGATATCTGTCATGGGAATATATGGTAGATCATTATGATTGCTTATCTATGTACTTAGTAGGTCTAATAGGTGGCATCCTGATGCTAGAGATAGGTCAACATGGATTCATGGTCAGCTAGGTAGGTATGTTAGAGCAGATGGTTACGTAGAGACGGAGATTTGCATGGGGTAGTTGTATTTTAGCCCATATGTATCAAGAGTTGCACAAGATAGTATACCATTACACTCAGAGCATGACTGTTGGGATTTTGATTCTTCAGATCTGGGCCTGGGAGCACATCCCTATTACACAGATGATTATAGATAGACAGAGGGTACTAGAGTAGCCTTATGTATACATGTATGCCAACCTTATTTAGCAACCCCACCTGGGCAAGGTCGAGTACTGGCACCGCCTTTTTGATGACATGACTGAGGTCATTTGGAGACCATATCTATATTGTGAGGAGTGGACCTCAGATGCACGATAGGTACAATTTTTTTTTAGAGCAGATACCTCATAGGGAGGACTAGATATGTTATAGAGCAGTTTATTCACACCTGAGTGCTGAGACAGTATGGCTGTCAGTAGGGCAGGATACAGGATGTCACTGTGTATGCATGGGTTCGAGATGAGGCACCATTGTGGGGTGCTCAGTTACAATACGAGACAACTCACGAGGAGATTCAGGATATGGTCAGAGTAGACTATGATCTCCACCTTGATGTTGCTGATGTAGGTGTCTTTGATGGATATGCTACGGAGATGCTTTAGTACCCATTTCCTCATTTTACTATACCAGAGGACATCATTCCTCGCATAGAGGAGCCTTTGGATTATGATCTTGAGGATCATCCGGCCAGAGGGAGGGGAGGAGCATAGAGAGATAGGGCCCCAATTAGACATGGAGTTAGGGATGGTGGTAGGGATGGAAAAGATGGCAGGCATCCTCCTCCTGATGATGGCAATGATGGTGGAGATGATAGGGGTGGTGGCGTAGTGGGTGGCCACATGGATGTTGCTAGTGGGAGTGGGGAGGGTTAGCATATCTGATTTATATTTGTAGCCCCATAGAGAGATCCTAGTCTACTCCTTACTAGGGATCAGTAGAGATAGAGGCAGCAGAGGTCACAGGATAGACCATAGGATAGGGGATAGGACAGGTCTC
Source organism: Thuja plicata (assembly GCA_018584345.1). Lineage (NCBI taxonomy): Eukaryota > Viridiplantae > Streptophyta > Pinopsida > Cupressales > Cupressaceae > Thuja > Thuja plicata. Next base: position 1,722,785 of record MU223774.1, on the reverse strand, counting down.
AGGATCAGGATACATGTATGGACAGAGATCCTCTTTTGAGATGTGAGCAAGAGAGAGAGAGTATCTAAGGGCTCAGACTATAGCATTAGAGGCTAGAGCGATAGTAGCAGAGGCTAGGACTATAATAGCTGAGTCCAGACTTGCTATATCAGATGCTTGATTGTTAGACAGGGATAGGTAGAAGGAGAGACTCCGCGTAGAGAGAGATGTACAGGCCCATACAATGACTCATCAGGGATAGAGGGATACCTATTATTATGCTCTTTACCATGTAGTAGTGCTAGAGGGGTAGATGGCAGTATGTTTTTCATGGTTTGCCTAGCAATCTGAGGGAGCAATGCTTCCACCACCTCCATTTGTACCTCCTCCTCCTCCTCCAGATCAGGGAGAGGGGGGAGCCAGAGTTGATGTATTTTGTTACATTTTGCATATCTGAGTTCACATTGTATATCGGGATCCTACTGAGATCCATTTTTGTATATGAAATTCATACATGTATATCTGATTCATTCTATCGCACTGATACTCTGATACTCTTTATGCATACTATTCCATATTTTGATCTATACCATATATATATATCTGATGCAGCTTCCTGATTCTGACATGTTTCATGAGTTCTCTTGTCTTTGATAGATGTAATTAACACATGTGATGATATCTTGGTCTCTTGATGAGTTAGATTTAGATGATGACATCATTTTTTATTTGAATACTGATATAAAGATGTTTTAAATGATACTTATGTGAAGATGCAAAAGTATGTTTTTGATTTTCCATTATGAAAAATAGATGTATGGATGCACTTTATGATGTAAAAGTAAAAATGCAATACATGGATGCTTTGTATTGGTATTTTTCTGGTTTCTTCGCTTTATGAATGCAAAATGTATGTTATGGATGTGCAATGATAGATATATCAGTAATATGGATGTTTGTATTTAACTTGATTTAGAAGAAGAAAATTGAATTAATTTTGAGCTCATAATGCCTTTAATGCTTCTCCTTTTTTTTTATGTTCCATGCATTTGTCAAAATGTAATGATATGAAGACTCTTAGGACTTTGTCACTGGTATGCAAATATATAGTGTTTTATCATCATTGGGCACTTTTGTAGAATGGATACCTCCTGATAGTACAACCATCACTAATACCCACTGATATTATGATAATATGAATACTATGTTTTATTGAAATGTCAGAAATAGACTTAGGCATCAAGGCATAGAAGCCAGGATAACAAAATATTCACCTTCCTTTTAATATACTAGATTCTGAGTAAGGCAAGATATTGAACCCGCAATGACCTTGAAAATTCATATCCTTGGGCACATTATGATTTGTATACCTTATTGAGAATCTGGATCAGAAAATAGACAAGGAAATTGTTGCAAATTCACCATAGTTTACACATAACAAAGATCGAGATATATGCGGCTATCCACCCATAGTGGTAGTTCTTACCATAAACATCGAAGTTAGGTGAAATTTATAGGATCATTTGAAACAATCACCATACGCAGAAAAGCAAGAAAAAATTATGCCCCTATCCTTGTCACTCTTTGTCTTTTCACAAACATCATTGAGTAACTCGAAAAGCAAAACAAATCATCAATTGTGAATCAAGAAAATAAAACTTATAATTACTTAGATGCCCCTAGTTGAATACATCATCTAGACATAGAAGAATAATAAGCAAACCAATACCAAACTATGTGTTTAAGTAGTACTTTCTCATTCATCTATCAAACACAGTAAAGATTCATCAATCAGAAAATTGGAATATAAGCAATATGGTGTTCCATGTGCATGCATTGATAGGATAATCCGTTCATGTTTGTGATCCAACATAGCCTTGTAGGAACTTTGTTATTGTAAATTTCATGTCTGAATATGTGATATTTGAAAAGACACCCTTGTTTTGGAAAGTGACATCATTTTGCATGTATCAAGAAACATTGTGTTCATGAGGCAAACCATCCTAGAGCAACCTAGCAACCGTAACCTACCATGCCAAAAAATATTCCTTTAGTGTAGAATGACTTATTCCTAAGACGTAAATGTAGACAAATCCCAAGAGAGGATAAGATAGTCATTTAGGAAATGAAGTCAAAGTTTGAGCATATGTAAAATTATGAAGGCTTAGTATTAGTAGTGCATTGATAGATGGAGCGCAAAACACAAGTGACGCCTGATTGCTAGGTTTCACCACTTGGAAAGATTATTTTCTTTTCTTCTTTCTACCAAGATGCCTATTTTACCAGGTGCCCATCAAGGCACTTTTCTCTTTTTCAAATTTTTTGCTATTTTTTCTTTTTTGAATGTTTTTGTAGTATCAAGGTGCCTGTTTGCCAGGTTTTCACCAAGGACACCCTTTTTGTAGGACCTTTTCCATTGTTGTTGGATTTCTTCAGGATCAATTTTCTAAATGTTTTTGTATTTTGTGAGACCTTTTCACTGTACAGCCTCTACTAGCCAGACATCAAGCGTAGAACCACTTCAAATGTAGAGTGTTGATAGGACCTAAAAGAACGTCTCCCTCAGGTGTAGTCAGTTGATAAGCTCCAATCCCAAAAGTAGTAGTGATAACATAAGGTCCCAGCCAGTTAGGTTCAAATTTTGCTTTTTTCTCTGTTAGGCTAGTTCTTAGGATTCTCTTTGAGGACGAGATCTCCCACTTTAAATTTGTGTGGTTTGACCTTCTTGTTGTAGCTTTTGGACATACGTGCTTGGTACACTTTAAGGTGGTCGAACGATTATTGTCTGCACTCATCTAGTAGGTCTAAAGAATTTACCCTATCAATGTGGTACTGCTCATCAATAACCAGACCATGTAAAGATATCTGCAAAGATGGGATCTCGACCTCAATAGGTAGTACTGCTTCAGCACCATAGACTAAAGAAAATGGTGTGGCTCTAGTTGGTGTTTGAATGCTTTTTCTGTAGGCCCATAGTGTCAAATTTAGTTGTAGATGCCAGGCTCTGCCAGACTTGCTCACAATTGGGTGTAGGATCTTGAGAATATATTTTTTTTATGCCTTAGCCTGACCATTACCTTGAGGGTAATAGATTGAGGAGCAATGTTGAGTGATATGGAACTATTCACATACGTCATCAATGTCCTGATTTTTAAATTGGTCCCCTTTGTCTGTTACAATTGAAGAGGGTATCTCATATCTACAAATAATGTAGTTCAAAATGAACATAGCCACCTATTTTCCAGTGGCTTTGATTATCAGCATGAATTTGACCCACTTTGTGAAATATTCAGTGGCCGTAATGATGAACTTGTGTCCATTTGAAGAGTTGGGATATATTTTTCCAACCAAGTCAAAGGCCCATTGTTGGAATGGCCAATGTGTTATGAAAGGTATAAGTTCTCTGGTAGGAGCATGGATAAGATTTCTACATGTTTGGCATTTATAACATATTTTTGAAAACTGAATAGCATCTTTCTCCATGGTAGGCCAGTAATAGCCTACTCTGAGTAGTTTCTTTGCTAATGAAAAGTCATTTGAGTGCGATCCACATACACCTTCATGGACTTCCTTTAATGCTAGATTCAACTCTTCGAGTTCTAAGCACCTAAGAAGTGTACCATCGAGACCTTGTCGATATAGGTTGTTAGTTATGAGGACGTAACACAATGTTGTCCTAATCAAGGATCTCTTCTCATTTTTGGATAGATTGTTAGGGATGGTTTGGTCAGAAAGGTAAGCAATGATATTAGCATACCGAGATGGGTCTGGGGCATTCAAAGCACATATTACTTGGTATTTAGGAGTATCAAAGGCAGGATAGGATATTTCTTCCACCAAGAAGTCATAGTGGAACTAATGTTCTTCCAGTTGTAACATGGATGCTAAGGTAGCCATAGCATCTGTAGCTTTGTTCTCTGATCTTGGTATCTACTAGAATGTGACAAAGAAAAAGTATTTCTTCAGGTCATCAACTAGTTTCTTGTAGTGCATCAAATTCTCATCCTTCATTTGATACTCTCCATTGACTTGATTGATAATTAGTTGGGAGTCACCATAAATATGTAACTCCACAATCTTCCATTCCATAGCTAACTTAAGACCGTTTACGATTGCTTCATATTCTGAAATATTGTTGGTGCATGGAAACATCAATTTGTAAGATTTGGGAATCTTGTAACCTTGAGGAGTTATAAAGAGAACTCCTTCTCCAGAGCCATTTTGAGTGAATGAAAATTCAAAGTATATCTTCCATGGATATTCAGTTATATGCATGATTGTTTCATCAAGGAATTCAATCATTAAGGGTTCATCATCCTGGAGTGGTGAATCAACCAATTGATCTGCAAGGACCTGTCCTTTAATAGCTCTCCTTTCTACATATTCAATGTCAAATTCACTTAGAATTAGGACCCATTTTTCCAAACATCCTATCAATTCTATTCTGCTTAGGAGATATTTTAAAGGATCTATTTTAGCAATGAGGTTTACTATATGAGATAGCATGTAGTGCCTCAATTTTTGTGATGTGAAGACGATTGCTAAGGATACTTTTTCAATAATGTTGTAATTGAGCTCATAGGTGACCAGTGTTTTACTAATATAGTAGATAGCTCTTTCCTTTTTTGCTTCATCTTCTTGTGCTAAAAATACTCCTATGGATGTAGCTGTAGTTGAAATGTAGAGTAGTAGGGGATTTCCATGAATAGGTGCCATAAGAATAGGAGTAGCCAGGTATCCTTTCAATTCTCTGAAGTTCGCTTCACAGTGTTCATCCCATTTGAAGCTAACTCCTTTATGTAGTAATTTTGTAAAGGGTTGTGCCCTATCTGCAAGTTGGGACATGTATCTCCTAATGGACTAGAGTCTTAATTGTAGTGTCCTCATTTGACTGATGTTGCATGGAGGAGCCATCTCAAGTATAGCTTTAACTTTAGCAAGATCTGCCTCAATTCCTTTTGCTGAAACAATGAATCCTTATGGGAGCTTCCCTGATTGGACCCCAAAGGCACATTTCTTAGGGTTGAGCCTAAGTTGGAACTATTTTATTTGATCTAATATCTTTCTTAGGTCATCAATGTGAGTACTTCTTTCTTTGGATTTAGCTAACGTGTCATCCACATAGTCCTCCATGTTCTTGTGCATCATGTCATGAAATATAGTTGTCATGGCTCTTTGATATATTGCACCGGTATTCTTTAGCCCAAATGGCATGATGTTCCAGGAAAATGTGCCCCATGCGCATGTGAAAGCAGTTTTCTCTTGATCCTCAGGGGCAATTTTGATTTGATTCTCAAGCTATAATCAGCTAAAACAACATGACCTCACACTTCAACTGCATTCTTTGACTATATGTGTTCCCGAGTCGACCACACATTTGTCAAAGAGGGGCAAATGTATGCACCCTAAAATGGTTGCCTAGACTTTGGGCCCCATTTATCATTTTATCAATTTATCAAATTTCTAAATCAATGCTTTGGAACATTTTCAATTCAAATCAATTTCCTTGAACAAATTATAATTAATTCAATTATTCAATTATTTCAATATTTCCTAAGATTTGATTATTTTTATCTAATTAAAAGATTTAATCTCTCTTTTAATTAAATAAAATTCCTCTTATTTAATTAAAAGATTTAATCTCCCTTTTAATTAAATAAAATTCCTCTTATTTAATTAAATTCAATTTCCCCCATTTAATTAAATAAAATTCTTCTAATTTATTTAATTTAAAGAAAACCCCTCTTTTAATTAAATAAAGAAAAATCTCCACTTAAAACACTTTATTTGATGAAAAAAAGAAATAAATTAAATAAAAATCCATTTTTCATCACATCTTCCTAAGTGGTGGGTTTTTGCCTCTTAATCTCAACCATTGATTATTTATTTTTGCCTCTTAATCTCAACCGTTCACATTCCTATAAAAGAAAACCTCTCCTCATTTGGATAATCATCAATCATCAATCATATATTAGGTTTTCATAGTATTGTTATGTTGCAGGTTTGGAGAGCAATTTTAGAGGAGGATTTGAGTACTTAAGCTTGGATATTGCAACTTCTCTATCTTCTTGTCTTCTTCTTCTTGCATTTATGGCTACTCATTTATATTAGATTCATGTTTATTTTCATAGATTAATCTTGCATTTGTATTTCCTTTCATAGATTTAGCCATGCATTGTTATCATTTAGATTAATTTGTTTTCATGCATTGTTATCATATCGAGTAGATCTCATTTTTATGCATTTGAATCTCTTGTTTCATGGTGTACTTGCATAGGCACTAAATAGGTCAATCTGAGGGCCTCCATTTTAAACCTTTGCTCTCCATGACTAGAGAGCTATGGATCGATATTTGAGGCCTCATTCTTAAGCAACCTTGGATGGAATGATTCATAGAAGTGTGTCAACATTTTAGCACACATTTCTTGGCGCCCGTCGTGGGGCATGATGCTCCTGATTTTCCTTCATTTTATCATATTTTCATATTTTCTAATCTTTACATGGTTATTCTATTGAAGTTTTTCAAGCCTAACCCTTGTGCAGATTTGCTTAGAGATGAAAACCCTAGATTTTCAAAGATTTGATCATATCTCCCAAATGGTTTGCAGTTTTGGTTTGAAATTGTTTTTGCGGGTTGGCGACATATCAGAGACACTCTAGTAAAAAATTTAGAATTTTCCAAGGTATTTTGAATTTTTAATAATTTTTTCTTTATTTTTCATAAAATCTTAATTTTCAACACAAATCAGCAAATTTTTTGGAAATTTTTACATTTTTGGAAATTTCTTTAAATTCTATAGGGAGTCCATTCTTTCAGTTTTAAATTTAAATGCAATATCATAGCTCATTTGGTCAATTTATGAAAACTAGTCTATTTTAGGAAAATGGCTCCCTAGGACACAAATGAAAAGATATTTTTAAAATTCTAACATTTTTGGAAATGTCTCTATTTTTTAATGGTGGTCTCTTTTCTGTATTTAGGGTTTGGGATTCGAATTCATAAAAAACAAATTAGATCTTGTTGACTAGGTCAAAAATCAAAATTAAAAAAAAGGGTATTTAATGATTAGCTTGCACTTATTTTTCACATGGTTCAATGCATGATGTGAGTTGTCATTTAGATTATTTGCTGGTTATTATTGCTCCTAACAATTGATTTTCAGATCTAACCCTAGGGTTTGATATAAGTTGAATATACATTGCATATCTTGTTTGTTTGTTTGCTTGTCTTGCTTGTTGGAGAGTTCGTGAGGATTGCTTGGACTTGCTTGGATAAACAACAAAATGATTCACGTTGCATTGGATTTGAGGTATTTTTTTGATCTCTATAACATTTAGATTTTGGAAATAAAATGAACATCTCGTGTCTCGCTTGAGTGTTTCTTTCTTTCATAGATCACATTTCCAATTGGTGCTCTAAAAATAGACCTAGATTTGCTTTATTGCATAAATATTTCACATAGTAATTAGGCCCTATGAACACTATTTTTGGAGATCTTGAGAGAGTGGGCATAATTTTCTTGTTTTACATGTGAAGCTCTTCATGACGATAGGTCCCCTTGTAGGTAGGGAAGGATTTTATTTTCATCTCATTGGTCAACTTGGTTTGGACTTCAACTTTTGGCAATACTTTCTCTCTTTGGGTGATTGGTGTCATTTGTTTTTGTGTGAATCTTGAATGAGGTGATTTCAAATTAGTGGGTCAATGAATCATTTTTTCTATGTTTTGGTGAGTTGAAGAAGCTAGAGGATTATGCTCTTTTCCCTTTTAGGAGAATCAGAAAATTGGAACCCTTGAATCTAAACTAATTCCCCATGTGGTCCATATTGTGAGTCTTCCTTGTTAGAGAGGGTTAACCATAGTGGACACTCCCTTTATTGGGTCAACCACGTGGATAGAACCTCAAGCAGTAATAGCCATTTTGTCCATGGTAGTAACAACCGCTATATAAATGTCCTTGTGGAAGAAATTTCCATGGGTGTAGTTTCTTGTGGGTTGTCAGATCTCCTCAACAGCTCCTGATTGATTAAATTCTCAAACTTTGTCAAAACCTCAGTGTGCCAGGATTGGATTTTACCCACTTTAAATTGCAAAAGTTACAGAGTCAAGCCATTACTAAGAACTATAGTGCAACAAAAATTTTCTTTTCTAGGACTATGTGTGTGATTGGAAAATACTTTGAGAACATACACAAGTACCATTCTTATGGAGTAGAAATACTATGACACTATCTATGTTCATGTGCAAGGTTGCTTTGTCCCTTGCTCATTGTTTGAAGACATTGATTGCTTGAACTCCCTGGTTGCTGTCTTATGTTCTTGATTCATGATAAAATTTGTTAATGCATCTAGTAGGTCAATTAAAATGAACAAATCTGAGTTCCTGAGTGATAAAAACTTCAATGTATCTCCCCAAAGAGTGTTATAACATGTTGCTCAACATCACAATGAAATTCAATGGTATCAAATTTCAAAAAATGACTCTTGGTCTTCTTTCTTCCACATCTCCCATGTCTTCTTAGTATTCCATTCCCATTCTTTCTCTTCTTCTTTCAGGCTTCTTCCTCTTCTTCCTAAGATCTTCACATCTTCTTGATTCTTTTCCTCTTATTATCTAGTCTACTTTCTTCTATTCATCTCTTTTGTCACTCCCATTCTTGATTCCTCCTCTTCTAGAGCCATGAATTTCAAATATCTTGTTATGGAACCTCTCTTAAGGATAGATGATCTTGAAGTTATTGCTCAATTTGAAGAGTGTTGTTTTTCCAACAAGTTCATGGATGATAAATTGGAAAAAGTGATATATAAATGAGCAAATGAATTAGATGCCTTTTCTAGAATCATAAGCATGATCTTGTCACAATGATCTTCTTCTTCCAAACACATTTCATCTTCTAAGTCATCTCATCATTCTTCATCATCCAAATATTCTTCTTCCACTTCAAAACATATTTCTTCCAAACATATTTCATCTTCTAAGTCTTCTCATCATTCTTCATCATCCAAATATTCTTCTTCCACTTCAAAACATATTTCTTCCAAACATATTTCATCTTCTAAGTCTTCTCATCATTCTTCATCATGCAAATATTCTTCTTCCACTAGGTCTTCATTTTCCTCTTCTTCACATTCTCATTCTTCTTCTACTTCTCCCAAGAGTCATGATTCTCTTCAAAATGCATACCATAATGAGCAACATGATAATCCTTGTGATACCTCTTCCGTGAACAATGACATGCCTGTTTATGATGACTATGACTTTGATGATCCCACCTATTGTAATTTTGATGACTTTGAGGCCTATACTAATGATGGCCATTATGATGAAATGCATAGTCATATCTATGACACCTTTATTCCTTAGGGTCCTCCTTGTTGTGTGCTCGTACTTACTAAGGATGGGGGTTCAGAGTAGAGAGATTTTGATGGTGATCCCTATGATTCTGATTTTGAAAGAGACTTTGATGAGTTTTATGAACAATACTTTGATGATAGATTTGAGGAAGAGAAAGCTTTCCACGCTAATTACAAATGTCAATTCTATCCCTCCTCTAAGTATTCTCGAGCTAAAAATAAAGATTACCCTCTCAAGCAAGATCATGTTAGTGATGAACCGTTGTTTTGTAATGACTCCCTTCCATCCTCTACTTCTTCCAATACTTATACATCTCCTAAAGTTGCCAAACCTTCCACAAATCCTTCATCTGACAAAATCCCTAATGCTTTTCATGTAGTTACCTATAGTTATCCTCAAGGGCTACCTCTTAAAGAAACTCAATCTAACCTTCACTTGGCTGCAAATACTTTCAATAATACTAAATCTAAAGAGCCTAAGCCTTTATATGCTATAATGCCTACTTCATCTAATCCTTCATCATCTCTTCCCAAGTCACCCATACAATTCCAACATGCTTCCTTGTCCTTAGAAGTGGCTCCATGTCAAGAGGACTCTAAAAATGATAAAGAAAAGAACATAAAGAAAGATCAAGATCAAGAAACCTCCATGTCATACAATCCTT
>MU223774.1:1653928-1684892 GCA_018584345.1 Thuja plicata | reverse complement strand
GTCTAGTTTCAAAAGAAAAACCCATACATCTGATGCAATTATAGAATTAGTCCATACTAATTTATGTGGACCTATGAGGACAAAGAGTTATTATGGAGATAGATATTTTATTCTCTTTATTGATGATCACTCTAGAATGATGACAGTCATGTTTCTAAAAGATAAATCATAAGCATTTAAGATGTTTAAATGGTATAAGGTAATGGTTGAGAAGCAAAGTGGTAAGGATTTAAAATGCTTAAGATCAGATAAAGGATGGGAATTTATTTCATATGAATTCACTAACTTTTATAATGAGCATAAAATCAAAAGATAGGTCTCTGCACCAAGAACGCCACAACAGAATGGAATTTCTAAAAGAAGGAACAGATCCATAGTTGATTGTGTAAGGACACTAATGATAGAGAAAGGGATCACCCAAATCTTCTAGAGAGAAGTTGTCAGTACTTGTGTTTACACATTGAACAGAGTACAATTGAAGAAAGACACCAAGAAGACACCTTATGAGCTTTGGTATGGTTACACACCCAATGTAAGTTATTTCAAAAAATTTGGCAGTCAATGTTATATCTTAAAAGATGATAGAAATGGAAAACTTGACTCCAAGAGTGATGAAGGAATCTTTTTAGGGTATTCTACCAAGAGCAAGGCTTATAAATGTCTAAACAAAGCCTCTAACAGGATTGTTGAAAGTTCAAATGTAAAGATAGATGAATTTGCAGAGAAGAATTAAAAGGAAAGCACTAAAGAACCAGAGGACTACAATAGGTTTTCTTACAATGAGGAACCTGACACTCTACCCGACCAACAATGTAGAGCTCCCGAGAAACAAATCATCACACCCGAACATTAGGCTGCAAATACCCATGATCAAAATATTGCTCAAAATGATGCACAAAGTGATGGAGAACAAAATGATGATCAAGATGGTAGACAAAGAGCTAAACCTGTACTTGCAAGATATGTCAGAAGGAACCATCCACAGAACTAGATCATAGGAGACAAGAAGGTTGGTATGAGAACTAGAATTAAGTCTCTAAATACAAGATGTCTTATTTGTCATTATGATCCCAAATCTATCAATGCTGCACTAGATAATGATGAATGAATAAGTGCTATGAATGAAGAGATTGAGTAGATAGAGAAAAACAAGACATGGACACTTGTACCGAGACTAGATGACAAGAATGTCATCAGAAAAAAATGGATATTCAGGAATAAGCTCAATGAGAATGGAGAAGTAACAAGAAATAAAGCAAGACTATTATGCAAGGGGTATGCACAAGAAGAAGGAATTTACTATGGAGAGACCTTTTCACCCATTTCTAGGCTAGAAGGAGTGAGAATATTACTTGCTTATGCTACATGTAAAGGATTTAAGGTATATCAATGGATGTCAACTCTGCATTCTTAAATGGAATACTTGAAGAAGAGGTATACATTGAACAATCAGAAGGGTTTGTTGATCCAGACAAGAGGGACATGGTATGTAGACTACACAAAGACCTATATGGTTTGAAACAAGCACCCCGAGTCTGGTATGAAAGACTTCATTCCTATCTTATAAGTATTGGATTTGTAAGAATTAGTGAAAATAGTAATCTTTATTTGAAGGAAGATACTGATGCTAACATTTTGATTGCTGAGATATTTGTTGATGACATCATATTTGGAGGCAATGATATGCTATGTAAATCATTTGCAAATGAAATGAGCAAAGAATTTGAGATGTCTATGTTTGGAGAGATCAAGTTCTTTCTTGGTCTACAGATCATGCAACAGGGTGAAGGTATTTTCATTACACAATACAAGTACATTAAAGAAGTACTTAAAATATTGAAGATAGAAGAGTCCAAACTAGTTAGAACACCGATGGAAACTAGATGCAAACTAACAAAGGAAGACTAGTCATCGGAGGTAAATCAAACTTTGTACAGATCTATGATTGGAAAACTCATGTATGTTGTACATACTAGACCAGATATTGCACATGCAGTAGGAATAGTTGCTAGATTTTCTGCTGATCCCAGGGAATCACATATGACTGTTGTCAAAAGAATCCTAAGATTTCTGAAGAATACCAAGGAATATGGCTTATGGTATAAGAGAGAAGGAAAAATTGAACTTAAGATTTTTACTCACACTGATTGGGCTAGAAATATTGATGATCAGAAGAGCACAACTGGAGGAGCATTATTTATGGGTGATAGACTTGTCACATGGATCAGCAAGAAGCAAGGATGCATCTCTCAATCTACTACAGAGGCAGAATATGTTGCTACTGTTGCAAAATACTCAAATATTGCATGGATCAAACAATTACTGGAAGGTATGCATATGCAAATTTTAGAACCAGTAATTATCTATTGTGATAATACAAGTGAAATAAACATTTTCAAGAATCTAGTCATGCATGCTAAAATAAAGAATATTGCCATCAAGTATCATTACTTGAGAGAACAACTTTAGGCAAAGGATGTGATACTTGAGTATGTGAAATCAAAGGAACAATTGGGAAATATCTTCACCAAGCCACTTCCCATGGATTCATTTGAATAGTTGAGAAAGAGACTAGGGGTCAGACCCTTGTCTACTGGTCAGTAAGCTGACTAGAAGGCTGCATCATCTTGTATATTATTAGAATACCATTCATGTTGATGCAAGCAGAGAGATGGACTACAAAGATACATCTATATACTACAAGGTATTTATCTACTCCAAGCACCAGAGTTATTACCGATGGATTGGGAAATTCAAGGAATATATTATGGATAGAAAGCACCTGTTTAACATTTTTTTCAAATATTTGTTTGAAAAGATGTTTGTTTGGCATTGTTGTCAAAGGGAGAGAGTTTATCCATTATCATCTCAGGAAGTGATCATATCCATCAAAGAATCCAAAGGGAGAGATGTAACAAGAAAGGGAGAGTACACACAAATGAAGAGAATTACTGACAAAAGACATCACAAGAAAGGAGAACAGTCAAAGGGAGAGAGTTTGACATAGAAGGAGAACACATCACATTAGAGAAGGAAAGATTCTACATCTATCCAGTAAAGGGATTAAAGATAGAAAGAAAGCTGCAAGAATCAAATCAAATCTATTTGAGCTTACCAAAAGCCAGACATTTGTATTAGTAACATTAGGAAAGATTGATGAAATTGTATATTACATATTGTTGTAGACACCTAAAATTGACCAGGTGTAGCTTAATCATCAAAATTTGCAAATCTCAGCCAATTGCCCTAAATCTCATCAAAATGCATCAAAATGGATTAAAATCATTCAAATGGAAATTTATCAAGGAAATTGGACAAAATCAATTAAAGTCAAAGGATTAAATAATCATGAAATCAAATAATCAAATTTAAGCCTAAAAGGGATCAATCAAATTATATAATTGATTTTAATCAATTAATTGTATAGTTTTAAATCAAAAATCAAATCCAACCCATTCACCCATATATGGCTAAATTTAATTAAATGATTGAATTAAATAATTCTTAATTTCTTCCAACTCCAATTGATCAACCAATGAGAGTTGAGGATTTTTTCTTCTTATCCCACCCTTTGAGGACAACCATTTAAATGGTCCCCCATTTGAAACCATTTGAGGGATCAAACTCAACCAAGCATTAACCCATGGTTAATTCACTCTACCCCCTACCCTTGGAAATTTTCTATAAATACAAGTCATTTTCTATGCATTTCATATCCTAGAAATTCAAGAGCAAAGCATCCTTATTATAGGAAATTTGTTAGTAATTGAGAGTAATTGAGCAATTTTCATAGCATTTTGATCAATTAGGAAGAAAATTGTTGATTTGAGGAGCATATCATGAGCATTTTGAATTAGAAGCATACATCATTTGAGACAATTGAGCTAGATTAGAGCATATTTGTTATCATTTTCTCATTCTAGGATTGTCCTTGAGAGAGATAAAGGCTGAGAGCTCTCTTAGAAAAGCTTAGATAGAGAACCATGAGATGTCATGGATTTAATTACAATTCTTAGATTAAATTGATTTTTTCTTTCTATAGAATTGTTTTTATTGATCCTAATTTCATAAAGGTGTAATCTCACACACACAAATGGCACCCACCGTGGGGCTTTAGGCCTCATTTCTAACATTTTTATCTTAAATCTTGTGTGTTTTGCATCATTTTCTTGTTATTTTACAGAAAATAGGAGAAGAGCCACTTACGAAGCATTCAGAGCTACCTGTGATCAGTAAAGAGCCGTGTACAAAGTTCTTCTTTTTTGTCTTTCATTCTTACACCGCCTGTGAGCTAAATTTTGCCGCTTGGATCTATAAAGGGCCGCCTGTCAGACACTAAAGACCGCATGTGATCTTCCAAGAGCTGCATACTATCAAATTTTAACCACACTTTGCACTTTCTGTGCCACCTGTGGTTTTTCTTTGGCCACCTGTGGAATTTCTAGAGCCGCTTATTAAGATTTAAAAGCCACTTTAGAAGTTTTAAATTATTCTTGCTAACAGTTAAAATCCGCGTATTAGTTGTTAAATGCTGCGTAGATCTTTTTTCTTTGAATCAAGTTTTTAATGATTTGCTCACTATTTTAATTCTCTATGTTTTTAATTGCTGCAGATGAAAAAGCATCTGAAAGTCTAGAAACCAAAGAAGAGAGTCACAAGGCCTAGCAGTGGTATTTGCCTCTCAAAAGTTAAGACATTATATGTTAATGCATAAGGTGAAGCTCATAGCCAAAATTGATCCATTAAAATATTTACTTAGAAAAATAGCTGTAACTGGAAGGATTGAAAAGTGGGTGATGGTACTTAGTGAATTCGACATTGAGTATGTTGATAGGAAAGCAATCAAAGGTCAAGTTATTGTAGATCAATTGGCTGATTATCCTCAAGAAACTACACATCCCATTCAAGTGGAGTTTCCAGATTCTGAAATTGTTAATGTGGAAGCTAAGACATGAACTTTATACTTTGGTGGATCTTACACCCAAAATGGTAGTGGGGCAGGAATTCTTTTGATTACACCACAAGGTTACACAAACCCAAAGTCTTACAAGTTATTGTTTCCTTGTACCAATAACATAGTAGAGTATGAAGCTTTGGTCATAGGCATCAAGATGGCCTTAGAATGAAATGTCATAGAATTACAAGTCTATGGGAACTCTCAATTAGTTATCAATCAAGTTAATGATGAATATAATACCAAGGATGAAAAATTGATGCCTTACAAAAGATTGGTGGATGATTGGAAAAGTACTTTGCTTTGATTACTTTTGAAAAAATTTCAAGAGACAATAATAGAGCAGCGGATGCAATGGCTACCTTGGCATCTTTACTTCAAATGCCCAATCAAAATGAAAGGTATGAGTTCTTGGTGGAAGAATTGGTTAAACCAGCATTTGACCTACCTGATACCCAAATTATTGCCATTTCAAATAGACATGACTCACCATGGTATGGACCCATTTATGCCTACCTAAAAGACCAAACCTTACCCATAGACCAAACATGTGCTCAAAAGAAAAATTTCATAAGACAAGTGGCTCATTATACCATCCTTTACGACACATTGTATCGTAAGGGTCTTGATGGAACACTCCTTATATGTCTAGAGGAAGATGAATCAAAATTATCTTTAAAAGATGTGCATGAGGGGATTTGTGGGTCACATTTGAGTAGTTTAAACCTAGCTAAGAAAATCCTACGCATGGGGTACTTTTGGAAAACCTTATAAAGAGATGCTTGTCAATTTGTCATAGTTTGTGCAAAATGTCAATACCATGGAGACATGATCCATGCACCGACACAAGAGTTACACCCATTTTTCACACCATGGCCATTCTACCAATGGGATTTTGATTCGATTGGCATGATCTATCCACCTTCTTCAAATGGACACAAGTACATCCTCATGGCAACAGAGTATTTCACTAAATGGGCTGAGGTCATTCCTTTAACAACTACAATGGGGAAAAAAATTTCCATGTTCATCCTTAATCATATTATTTGTAGATATGGCATTCCTCACGCCATCATCATGGATAATGGAAAACTGTTTAAGAACAAAAATGTTGATGAAATTTGTGATACATTCCATATTACACATCACTCTTCATCCATTTACTATCCCCAAGGTAATGGACAAGCAGAAGCTACTAACAAGAACATCCTCAAAATCCTTAAAAGATCAGTTGGCAAGTCAGGAAGAGATTGACATCTTCAAATCAATCCAACATTATGGGCCTATAGAACTAGTATTCGCACCCCGACAGGAGCTACACCTTTTTCATTGGTTTATGGAGCCGAAGCTATTCTACCTTTAGAAGTTGAAATACCATCCCTAAGAGTGTCATTACATGGATTAATCATGGATGAATATTATAGAGTTTCCCAAATTCAATAATTAGAGATGTTGGAGGAACACCAAACTCAAGCCTATGACCATTTGAAAGTGTATCAAAATCAAATTTTAAGGAACTATAACAAGCACATTAAACTAAGAACTTTTCAAGTGGGAGATTTAGTGTTGAGAGAGAATCCAAAAAATTAGGTTGATAGATAAAATAAAGGAAAGTGGGAAGAAAATTGGCTTGGTCCTTTTTTCATTGTTTCATCTTTTGGAACAGGGACCTACAAATTGGCCGATTGTGATGGTGATGAATTGCAAGAACCTATCAATAGCATTGATCTTAAGCAGTTTCACACCTGATTAGATGAAAGAGTATTAGAGGAAAGAGTATCAGTTGAAAGTATCAGATGATTCAATATCACCTTTGTACATGGAAAAATACAAAACAAAAATAATGGGAAAAAGATAAAAAATACAAAAAAAAATCAAAAAGTTCATAAGTCAAAAACAATTGAAAAAGAAGAAAATAAGAAAAAGGAGAAAATTAAGCATGAAGAAATAAAAAACATTTGGAAAATCAAAAAAATGTTGTCTTGTTGAAAACCTAGAAAATAGGCACCTTGATGATTAAAAATAAAATAAAATAAAAAATAAATAAATAAAAAAAGAGAAAAGTGCCTTGGTGAAAACCTAGCAATAGGCGCCTTGGTAGCAAAAAAAAAAAAAAAAGAGAAATAATCCCAAAAAGTGAAAACCTGAAAATAGGCACCTTTTGTCCCTTAGGTCTTTCCTAGTTGCATGTGTACATATTACATTTCATCATCTCATTTGTCTATATCCTAATTGCATCTATCATTTGTGCATAGTCCTAGTCAAGTCTCAGAGCTGCATTTTTGTCACATTCTAGGTTGAGTTGCCGAAAGTTTCACATCGATCACATTTATCATTTGGGGGCACGCATCATGGATTTTGGTACTAAATGGATTCAACAGTGCAACATCTTGGTCACACATCAGAAGTAGATTTTCAGATTCATAGGAGAAAGATACTTTGTAACCTTTGATGAATATCATTGTTCAAACCTAAACAGTTTGATTCGATAACATGATCCTTGAGCTTCATTGCCTTATTTTATCAGGGTTAAAAATTGACAAACCCTAAATGATCAGAATGTTTGAAGTTCTTATTTGAAAATCTTGATACATTTTACAAATAGTTGTAAATTTTGATGAGTTTGACCTTTTTCGAGTCATGTTCTTTTTAGCTAATCAATGATGTTTCAACTAGATTGGCGATGATGAAGACATGATGTTTTTCTTAACTTCTGTGTGACTATTTTGAGGAAGATCCTTTAAATTGTGTGAATTAGTCTAAGGATATGGTCATCAAAGAACCATCGAGGACATTCATATTGGAAGGAGGGTTAACCTTTATTTGTTTGCGCAAAAGCATACCTTGGCTATTTAGATCTTTAATATCTTAATACCAACATCCACTTGCAACATTGAATCCTATTAAACTGATATTCATATTCTCATAGTTGATCATTCAACTAGTGAGGGTTGTACTTGGTTCACAAATGGTTACCAAATGAGAGAAATTCATATTCATATTCTTATGGTCCCAGTGGCACTAGTAAGGATTGTATGGACTCCTAGTTCCACAACGCTCAATGATGAAAATATATCTCTATTTGCATTTCTTTCACAAACCTCAAGGACAATTAGTTGCATTGCATTGCATTCATGTTAGATTAATTGCATTTATTTAGAGGATTTTTCCAAGTTCAAGGGGGTGAAAGTGAATCATGACTACATCATCAAAGTCCTAATCAATGTCCTCAAATATCTGATCCATCAAATTGATCAATGCTACATCAAGGATGTCATCACTATACATTTTCTCAAATCATCCAATTGATCATCTAATGTCAATCATTTATCCTATCATCCATTTTCTTATTTTGAGCACATCAAATTTCCTAACTCTAGCTCTTGAGGAAGGAATATCAATCCATTTGTTCATCTCCCTAGATATTGAGAGAAAATTATCAGTTTATCCAATCAATCCATTTGTTCGTCTCTCTAGATCTTGAGAGTGAATTATCAGTTTATCCAATCAATCCATTTGTTCATCTCTCCAGATATTGAGAGCAAATTATCAGTTTATCCAATCAATCCATAAACTTACCTATCCTATTCGATTGACATAAATACAACATCAACCAAGTAATTCCAACTCACATCAAGTGATATTTGATCATCATCACCTTATCTCAAACATCAACACCATTTTCTCAATCATAACTGTTATCATCAAATTCTCTTCACACTGGGGCATGTTTTGCTTCTAGGATTATCATCAATGTTTTTCAAAAATGAAATCATCTTGGATCTATTCATCATCAGTTTCATCAAAATTTTGGCATTCAAAACATCAAAATGTTTTCATTTTTGAGGGGGCATCATCATATCATCAAACTGGGATTCTGCATCACATTTTACATCAAATCTGAGGCATTAAAAATTCAAAATTTATCAGTGGAGCATTCTGCATCAAGTTTCACATCAAGTTCTGCATCGGGGTTTCACATTAGGTTTCGCATCAAGTTTCATATCAGGTTTCGCATCAGCATCATCATATCAGGTTTTGCATCAGCAATCAATATCAAATCAATGATCAGGACATCAATTTTTCTTTGAATCAATGTCCTTCACACATCAATTCAAAGAGGGGCATTTGTAGACACCTAAAATTGACTAGGTGTACCTTAATCGTCAAAATTTGCAAATCTCACCCAATTGCCCTAAATCTCATCAAAATGCATCAAAATGGATTAAAATCATTCAAATGGACATTTATCAAGGAAATTGGACAAAATCAATTAAAATCAAAGGATTAAATAATCATGAAATCAAATAATCAAATTTAAGCCTAAAAGGGATCAATCAAATTATATAATTGATTTTAATCAATTAATTGTATAGTTTTAAATCAAAAATCAAATCCAACCCATTCACCCATACATGGCTAAATTTAATTAAATGATTGAATTAAATAATTCTTAATTTCTTTCAACTCTAATTGATCAACCAATGAGAGTTGAGGATTTTGTCTTCTTGTCCCACCCTTTGAGGACAACCATTTAAATGGTCCCCCCATTTGAAGTCATTTGAGGGATCAAACTCAACCAAGTATTAACCCATGGTTAATTCACTCTACCCCCTACCCTTGGGAATTTGCTATAAATACAAGCCATTTTCTATGCATTTCATATCCTATAAATTCAAGAGAAAAGCATCTTTAATATAGGCAATTTGTTAGTAATTGAGAGTAATTGAGCATTTTCCATAGCATTTTGATCAATTAGGAAGAAAATTGTTGATTTGAGGAGCATATCATGAGAATTTTGAATTAGAAGCATACATAATTTGAGAAAATTGAGCTAGATTAGAGCATATTTGTTATCATTTTCTCATTCTAGGATTGTCCTTGAGAGAGATTAAGGCTGAGAGCTCTCTTAACAAAGGTTAGATAGAGAACCATGAGATGTCATGGATTTAATTACAATTCTTAGATTAAATTGATTTTTTCTTTCCATAGAATTGTTGTTATTGATCCTAATTTCATGAAGGTGTAATCGCACACACACAATTGTATTAGTAATAGTATAGTATGATAATGTAGTATGTTGTCATCAATGCCAAAGGGAGAGATTGATGACATGTAACTGATTGAATGTTTGAAGATGTTAAGTTGATGATCATGCAAGACATTAAATTAGTTAATGTATTGTATTGTCATTAATATCAACTTGACATCATCTATAAGGTCATGAAGATACTGCCAAAGACTTCAAAGAACCGATGAATCAAGGATATGCTATCAGTAATGCATACAAGTCAAGTATTCACTAAGTGACTGCATACACTGACAAAGTGCACACCGACAGTCAGAGTATAAGAGCAGATTCATAGTGTTACCTGATGAGCCAATGCACAACATTACTGATGAGCAAAGTTATAGTGTTGCCCAACGAGAAAAACATATAGTAACCCGACGGAAAGAATTTTAGTGTTTCCCGACGGAGAAGACAAGGATAGAGATCTTGATGACAATTGAAGTCATACTGACGGAACAGTTAGTTATCACAAATGACTAACTAAAGTATTGACCGAAAAAATAGAGAGTTCATAAAATGACAAAATGCTTAGTTGTCAAGAAGCTTAAGATATATTTAATGAATATTTATCATTGTTTTAATCATCTAGATAAAGCTAGAGATAAGTAAGTGATTTAAAGTTGATTTTTCTAGTTGGAAAGAAGATCTCTTTGAGATAAATCAGGAGTTTTCTTTAAATCTATTGGAGAGAATTTTGGAACATGCCAAGAATCAAGAGAGCCAAGAAAAGGGGAAATCATGTCTATATAGAGACAAACCCAATTCATTACGAATGGGGGAATTAGGTGAGGAGACAAAGAGAAGAGGAAAGGTGCTAAAGAAAATCTGAAGGAGAAGAAAGTCTTCATTTAGTCCTGATCAAAAAGATGAGGAAAGAGCTATATTTTGTAGACACCGATGAACAATGAGACAAGAATCACAGAGAAGAATAGTGCAGAGCAAAGGTATAAGTGATTATATTGATCTTAGAGGTAATGGACTTATAATAGATCTGAAAATATGCAATTGAGTTGTATGTATGAAAAAATCATTAATGTTTCAATTTAACCATTGAAGCATAAAACCTCTTAACCGAGTAGGAATTAAAAGTCTTTTGCAATTGAGATACATCCCAAGGAGTATCAAAAATTTTGATCACAAAAGTAGTATTGGATATGCTTGATACCTATTGATAGGCCAAGAGAGTTTGATCAAGGATGGTAGCATTAGATGCCAGATACTAGTTGACAAACTATTTCTAAATCCTCTAACAAGGTCACACCTAACAGTGTGTTTGTAACCTTTAACAAGGTTGGATCCTAACAGAGCTCACTTCAAAAGAGTGAAAATTTGGGGTACCAGTCCTAGTGGTTTTTCCCTTAACAGGGTTTCCACGTTAAAATCCTTGTGTTATGTGTTTATGGTTTATTACATTACTATTTTACATTTCACATATGAATTTTTGGATTGATCGGTATGCTCTACATATTTATTTTGTTTCGGTAAATAGTTAACTGCTTATTGGTAATCATAAAGAAGAGAGATTAGAAAAGGAAACCGACAAGTAGAAAATTTATTAAAGTATTTCAAGGCATATATATTGTAGGACAGAATAAAACTTGAGACATAATTAGTGGTTATAAGGTCTAAGGGTTGATTTAAGGATTAAAATTTGAGACCACTGATTCACCCCCCCTCTTAGTTATTACTAACAATGACTTGTCCCTTGATAGATTTTCAGTCCACATACTCAATGTCAAATTCACTTTGTTCCATCACCCATTTAGCAATTCTTCCTGTAAGGGTTGTTTTGTTAAGCAAATACTTTAATGGATCAATTTTGGCAGTCAACTTAACCTTGTGCATCGACATGTAATGTTGTAGTTTTTTAGATGAAAAAACTACTGCTAGACAATCTTGCTCCATGAAGCTATAAGTTAACTCACACTTGATCAAGGTTCTGCTTAATTAATAAATAGCTCTTTCTTTACCCTCATCATCCTCTTGTGCCAATAAAACCCCTAAATATTTCTCTATTGCTAAAATGTATAATAGTAAGGGTTTTCCTTTTTTGGGAAGCATCAAAATGGGTGGATTCACTAAGTATGTCTTCAATAGGGTAAAATATTGTTCACATTCATCATCCCACTTAAAAATGGTATCCTTGTGTAGAAATCAGGTAAAAGAGTGACACTTTTTCGCTAATTGAGAGATGAATCTTCTAATAGATTGAAGTATTTATTGTAGTGACCTCATTTGAATAATGTTTTGGGTGTCTCCATTTCCATGATTGCTTGTACTTTTTACAGATCCACTTCTATCCCTTTTTCTCAAACTATGTACCCTAATAGCTTGCCGGATTAACACCAAATGCATATTTTTTTTAATATTTAACCTTACTTTAAATTAATCCAATCTTGTAAAAATATTTTCTAGGATAGGTAGATGGTCTTTTCTTTCATGTGATTTTTCTAAGATATCGTCCACATAATCTTCTAGGAAAGTATGCATCATGTCATAGAAGATGGTTGTCATTGCCCTTTGATAGGTTGCTCTGAAATTTTTAAGGCCAAAGGGCATAACATTCCAATTAAAATTACCCCAAGGGAAAGTGAAAGCAATCTTTTATTGTTCCTCAGGTGCAATTCTAATATGATTATAGCCACTAAAAGCATCCATCAATGAAAACATGAATGTCCTGCCGTCAAATCCACTATAGAATCAATGCTAGGTAATAGAAAATCATCCTTAGGGAAAGAAATATTAAGATTTCTAAAATCCGTGCATAATCAAATGGATTTGTCATGTTGAGTAGCATGTACAATATTGGAAATCCATTCTACATAAGCTATGACTCTTATGAAGCCAAATTTTAGTAAATTTTCCAATTCTTCCTTAACTAATAAAGCCACACAGGGAAGCATTTTTCTCACTTTTGCTTCACAGGTTTTACGCCAGGCTTCATATTAAGGTGGTGCATTATAAAACTTGGATCTAATCCTGGCATGTCTACATAAGACCATGCAAATTTGATTTTCTTTGCTTGAAATAATTTAATGAAATCCTTCCTTTCTGTTGGAGTCAATGATGTTGCTAAATGAATGAATTTAGGTTCCAATTTTGTGCCAATCTTGATATTTTCTATTGGCTCAATGAGGATAGGAGATCTATCTTCTTCATGTTTTGGTAAAGTATCCAATCTCTCTTCCTTAGGTGCCAGAGTTGGGTTTTCACCTTTGGAAACATGCGTTATTTTTACCTTTTTGGGGTCTAGTATTGCCACATGGTGGTTTTCACCACTAGAACTTTACATTTTTTACTTTTATATTTTGGATTAAGAGATTGGACCCTTTCCTCCATCATCATGTTTGGATTGAATTCATTGCTGGAAGATGGCTCAACCGCATTAAGGTATTGGGCCATAACATTGCCATTGGGAAAATAGAGTAGGTCATTAGGTTTGGTTAAGTCCTAATCAATAAGATCAGGATGAATAAGGGATACCGAATCATTAGGTAAGGTTTCATTTGAAGGGTTTAAGGACATGACTTCATTTGAGGGTTTGTACATTGTATCGCTCAAGTCAATAACATGTGCTTGTTCGAGGCATTCCATAGAAGTCAGATCAAAATTTTCTTCACTAGACTCCTGATTGGTTTCCATGGGAAAAATGTGTGTGTATTAAATATAACATTTGAATCAACCCCCCATGAAGGTACCCAAGGTTCACCTATCCATTGGTTGTCACTAGATGTTTTTCCTACATTTGATTCTTGAGAAACAATTAGCACATGTGTAGAACTCGACCCTTGATCCATATTGGTTTATTTTTTGCATTAGGTATAGTAGCATAGGTATGAATGAAATCTAGCTCTTTGTCATGAAAAGAATATTTGGATAGGGAATCTCATTCATATTCTCTAGATTCATCTTCACTCTTAGATTCTAACATATGTACACGATCATAATAATCATGCATATAACTTGAAACAACTCCTTTCTCTTGATACCCTATTCTTGATTTTTCATATTTTGACCTCCAAGGATGTTGAATAGGTTCTAGCAAGCCTTTATTTCAGATTCCTAAGGGTCCTCTTCCCTTGTATCCCATTTTTATTATTATTTGAAATCCCTTTCCATATTGATCAATTTGGATGGTGACATGTTGCACTCTTTCAACGGGATTATTTGAATTCTCCTCATCTTTATAAAGCCATTGTAAAACTTCATTATCTTCTTTTCCCATGGCTTATTGGTCACTCTCTCTCACAAAATGAGAGTTGTATTTTTAAGGTGGATGTGAATTTTAAGGTTTCCCATGTGTCTTTGCGGAAGTAGATAAATCAAACAGGGATACAAAATATTCCCCCACTCCTTTTGAATTGATTCTGCATTATTTTTCAAATTTACACATCATCTCACTCATCTTTTGATAGTTGTCCTTTTTAGTTTGGTCTATTTCATCCTTAGAAGGTCTTGAAATTTCTTCCTTTGGTGTAGAAACTTTTACTAAATTTTCATTGGAACTTTGACCCTCATAACTAACTTTCTATTTTCCCTTAGCTGATGTAGGTAATTTAGTTTCATTAGGACTTGAAGTAGATGTAGTATTTAATGTTGAATTAGGAAATTCTTCTTTGGTTTCTTCAATGATGACACTAGGAATGACTCCTTCCCTATTATGTGGAATAAATAACTCATGAAGAGGTTTCACCATATTGCAATATTGAAAGGGATTTGAATCTCCTCCAATAGTTATTTATTCACCCATGTACGGAAACTTGATACATTGATGATAGGTCGAAGGCACCACTTGCATCTCATGAATCCATGGCCTTCCCAATAAAATATTATAAGTTAATTTCATGTCAAGGAATTGAAAAATGGTATCTTTCTTGATAGGACCCCCTTGAATTGGAAAAACCACCATTCCTTTAGAATATCTTTCCTCCTCATCATAATATTTTATAGTGATTTGTTTCTTGGGATCAATAGATGACTCAGAAAACCCTAAAGCTTTGACTAGGTTCAAGGTACAAATTTTTAGACCGGCCCCTCCATCAATGAGGACTCTTTTTAACATGGTGTTTATGACTCAAAATCTCTATATGCAAGGGGAGATTTTGAGGATGGTTTATGGACATGTCATCTTGCTCTACAAATGATAAGAAGTGAGGTGCTATGAGATGACCCACCATGTTTGAAAACCTTTCTTCTTTCAAATTTTTAGGAACGGAAGTTTCCACAAGAGATTTCTTTGTGATTGGGAGAAAGTTTCAATAGCTCCAAAATGGAAATTTGAGCCAGTCTTTTGTAGTTGATCTACTAGACTATAAGGCCTTATTGAAGAGGATGCTTGTTTAGCCAAAATAGTTTCTTGTGTAGGACCAAAATTTCTAGGGGTACTTCCTTGTAAGGTAATTCTTGCTGCTTTCCCCCTAGTAACAACATTTGAGGTCTCCTTGTTAGGTTGTTCCTTTACTACCACAACATTGATAGTACTATCATGTCTGGATAGGGCATTAATAGTATTATCATAACAGTCAGTAAAGTTAACATTATTATTACCTCTTGAGTTGTTTCCATTGTTACCTCCATTGTTAGCATTTGCAGATTCACCTTTCTCATGCTTGAAGATGATGACATTAATTTTTCATTATTATTCAAACAACACTTTTGGTAAGCTTACATCGAAAGACAGTAAAGGGAAAACCAAAGATCAGATTGGAAGATCACCAAAAATGACTAAGTAAAGAGAGAACTGATGACACAATGTAGCGTGTAAACCAAAAACCACAATATAGAGAATTAAAGTGGAACCCAAAATGCAAGTTACAGTGCATACCGATGAAATAGATTCAGTGCAACCGACAGTAAAAATCAAAGGACAGTCAAGCATGATTGAAAGACAGAACTGAAAGTCAGTTGCAGCCCGCAAAAAGTGGATCTAACATCCACGTCAGATAAAGAAATGGTATTCTATTTATAGAGTATTTAATTATTTTTAAATCCATTTCTTTAGGGAAAAGAAACATTAATGTAAGTGTTTTAATTAGTATAACTTATTTAAAACACATAGACTAGGAGATCTAGGTGCAAGTTGTAAACCTGATCTTAGAGTTAACATTGTTTTTATCATCAACTCGATGAAATCAATCCATCTATAAATAGAGGATGTAATCATTCATTAGAATGTGTATGGAAGAGAGAGGAGAAAAAAATGAGCACATCTATGGATTGAATTGAGAGTTTCAAGAACTAGAGTAGAAAAAGAAGAATTTTGTTAGCTGAACCAAGAACAGAGGAAACCGATAATCAGAGGTATTATTCAATCATAGTTAAGGTGATATTATTTTGTATGTGAACTACATAGGATCTATATCAGCAATAGGAGATTGCATTTACCAAGTCAATTTGTAATTTTCTGTCATTCTAACAAGTGAAGCAAAGTGTAAGAAATCCTTTTAAGAAAGGTGGATTTAACAGTCCTATATCAAATCTCTTAACTAAGTGCACACTTAACAGTGTTTCTAAAAGATCCTAATAGAGTATACTTTAAAAGGTCTCCATCGATACTCCTAACAGGGTAGATCATCAGAAGTGATCAAAATTGTAAGCCTTAACCGGCCTCTTCCATTCTGCAGATAGTGAAGTTTTGTGGGTGCCATCCCCACCGTAGTTTTTACTTCCTAATAGGAGTTTTCTATGATATCATATCTTGTGTTATGTGTCAATTATGTTCATGAATGTTTCTATGAATGATTCATATATTTATTAATGTTATGAAATGATATAACTCTCACAAAGATAGTGTAGATTAGATTGAATGGATATACAATTTATTACAAAGGTTAATTGATTAAAGAACATTAAAAAGTTTTAGAGTTACTTTTTCACCCCTCCCCTCTCAGTACTACTTCCCATTAAACCCAAAAATTGGTATCCTAGCTAAGTCTCTTCTTGGAAAATCTTAAAGGCTTAAGAGAAAATATCATACAATGGAGAAGTACAAACTTGATAAGAATATTGAGAATGAAAAGCTTGAGATACAGATGTTCTATGAATAGTATAAAGAAGCCAGAATCAAGATGAGAGAACTGTTGGATGAGAGGAAAGGAATGGAAACTTGAAGTAATGAAAAAGATTATCAAGAAGAAGATATTGTATATTTCTTTAAGTCTTCAGGATCAAATACAAGCAAAGCATCAGATACATCAGAAGAGAATGTTACAAATCTAAAGGAGATCAATCAACATCTGACAGAGAAAATAAAGATGTTGCAAATCGGTCAATATACCTAGATGGTTAGAATGATTGATGTGATGAGCTCTGCTAGAAAAGATGAAATAGAAAGAACACTAGCTACTAATGACAAGAGGAAGATTATAGAGAAACTACAAGAAAAGGAATTAGAAAATCAAAGAAATGCTGAGCATCACCATGAGCTCACAAGTCAAATCATTCTCATGAGTCAATAAGTAAACAAAATGAATGTTGAACTCATTGAAATAATATAGATTATTGGTGAACTAAGAGAATAAAATGAAAAACTAAATCATGAGGTTAGAATTCAGCAACAACATAATGAAGTTATCAGAAAGGCCGAAGAGAGAAATAAAAGAATGGATGACTTTCTAGAAGGACAATGGAGAGTCAACAACAACAACGGTCTAGGCTTTACCAAAAATGGAGAATCATCAAATCAATCCAATCCAAAGAATATTTATGAAAATCCAAGACCAAGAAAGATTACATGCAAAAACTGTGGAAAGAAAGGTCACACAACAAATGTGTGTAGAGGCAAAATGAAAGGTATTCCTAAATCTACACCTTCATTCATAGGATTCTATTATAAATGTAACAAGAAATGACATAAGGAATATCAATGTAAGTCTAAGATAGAACAGCCAAGGAAGGAAACCTACATGGACAAATATTTTCCTACATGCAAGATGAATGGGCACACAAGTCTTCAATGTTGGAAAAAGAAAAGGCATGCATGGAAGCCAAAAGGTCAAGACACTCCATATCAACCAAAGCATATCGGTAATAAATATGTATGGCACTACAATACATGGACAAATTGTACAGCATGTCGAAGGTATGGTCACATTGCTACAAAATGTATGAGACTATGGACTAGAAAGTATAGATGATGGACTAACCCCGGAATGGCATGCTTACACTGTCACAAAGTTGGTCATCTCAAAAAGGACTATGGAGACCGAATGACAGAGACAAACACATACCCCAATGGAAACACCATTGAAGATATACAAAGGGCTAGAGACAAGATGTGGAGAAAAGATTTGAGCAATGATGAAGATGGAATGAGAAATGAAAATGGTGACACCCCATCCAATGGATCCGGTGACATCACCAACCCCACCTAAATAGAACAAGTATGGAACTGCATTAACCCTAAGCCATTACTTTACATCAGTTCCGTAATATGATGAAATAATTCCAAATTAGTATAAGATAGATGCATCATGGTTATACTTGTTGAAAAATGTGAAAACAATATCTTCGGGCATATATACTAAAACCTGTCGGTATACACTTAAAGGAAAGACTACCTATATTTACTGAGAGATGTCGGTTAAAAAAATAATTTGTTAGTATTAACTGAGACACATCGGTAAACAAGGCACATGAACAAGCTATCTATTTTACCGAAACCTATCGGTAAAGGGTAAGTCAACTTTGACTGCTCAGAAATGTTGAAAGCATAACCGATGGTAATAAAGTCTTCACCAACAAACTCAGTCTTCAAACATCGACAAGTTGGTGAGCATTTATCACACACTTTTTAGGGAAACAACTATAAATAGGGCATCGGAGTGACTCATTTATCATGACACCGAGAGCAGAGTGAGCAAAGATGATTTTGAGCAGAAAGAAACCAAGTTGCAGAGCGATCACAACTTGACCACCAAGCACTCCAAAATAGTTCAGAGATCTATGCAAACACAATAGTAAGTTCTATAGACTAATAACTCCGTTCTTTACACATTTATATAGACACCCTAATTTCTAAAAATGGCATCAACATCACGATCCATAAAAGATAAGAAGGCCAAAAAGGATGAATTCAAACTCATCAAAAACAATGCATGTGAGGAACCCAAATATAAGATTCATCTAGAGGTTTCCTCATAACCTGATGATGCTGGTACACTCTCATGCATACTAGCTAGGGTTTTTCTAGTTGAGGACATTAGATCCTTCATACACTGCAAGAAATCACCCGACATCACATCCATGCGGTCATCAATTACCCCATAAATGATAAAGTAAAGGTGCTCAAGCATCCACCAAAGAAAGAGACCAAAAAGATGATTAGAGCCAAATGGGATGGGCGTGGACTGAAAGTGACAACCATAGCCAATGATGAAATTAAGTTTGGTGCATGTGTACTGGGTTACAAATTCTTCTAGGCTAGTAGATTAAATAGTATTTCATCAGGTGATGTGGATACAACTTACAAAATTGTGAAGAAAGGTACACAGTTAGACTTGTTTGAGCTACTACTAAATCAATTGAAAGAAAATCTCAAGACAATCAGAAATGCAAATTCAAACACCTATAATTTTGGCTCATTAATCATGTGCATTTTCTTTTACTTTCAAGAAAAGTTCCCATCTATTGGAGATGTAAAATGGGATAGCACCAAGCTGGTAACCGTGAAAATCAATGAGCACATAGATTCTCTAGGAGATAAAATTTTTAACTATCATGGATGAATACTTTAATGTATTCAAAGACCGAATGCAAAAGAGGGTAAGAATACCCGAGAAACTCATTGAGCAATTTAAGGATGAGATATGATTCATGGTCGACACAGATAATACTTACATCAAACCTATAGTAGAAAGAACAACATGGTTGCAACCATTGAAATATGAGATCAACATTGATCTTGCAACAAAGGCAATTGATGCCTTAATCAATGAGCCACTAGAAAAAAAGAAACCAAGGTTTGGAACATATGAGGAGGCCAAGAAAAGAATTAAATAAGGCCTAGTAGTCAAATAGATAGTGAAAAAGAAGGACAAAATGGTAAAAAATGTCATGAAGATTCTATCTATAGAAGAGCAAGATGAAGAGATAGATCAAGAGGAGGAAACCAAAGAACAAGTGTCTGTCAGTAAAGATGAAGAAAAGAATGACTTAGAGGAAATAAAGTCAGACTCACCACCTCCTCCACCATCAAAGAAATCGAGAACTATAGCTGCTTCAAGGACTAGAAGCCAAACATCCAAAGAATCTACTCCTTCACCCCTTAAGAAAGGAAAAGTCAGGACGTATAAGAGAAAAGCACCTGCACCGAAGAGAGGGAAAAATAAGAAGGGTAGAAAATTCATCAAAACCCGAGAGGATATAGAGGATATCGAGTGAGATAAAGCCTTAGAGGTAGAAAATGTCAAGGTAAAAGAACCTGACACCATTGGTGACATTTGTGTTTATGTTACAAACTCTAGATCTATCACTGATCCACATATTAGAAAATGGGGGAAAAGAAATCAAGAAGATCAGAATAAGATTGAAGAATCCATGCTAGCTAAGATGTATAACTTCAAATATATACCCATGCAATTTGAAGGAATTTATGTACCACAGGAACTCTTGGATAGATTATCCGCCCGTTGGACATTTTGTTTGGCAAATGAGAAAGAAATTAGAGAGAGGGTACTTGTCTCTCTAATTTTGCCTGAGTCAACAAAGGTAGAAATACATGAAATGATGGAGAAACACAAGAAAGAATTCTCACTGAAGCTACAGGCATAGAAATTTCTTGAAGGCAAGTTGATTGAACTTGAAAAGGATAGTCATAATAAATGGTGCAAGATCATGAATAGGCCAGTTGAGAAAGATAGTCCCGACAAAGAACTTCAACAACAAGATGTTGATAAGGCAAACAAAGATGATACATCCATTGAGCTGGATAAAGAGGAAGATGATACAATAGGGAATAAGAATGCAGATATGCTATATAAAATATGGGATGATACCACAAATGACAACATCATGGATACCAAGGTCATCAACATTACCGATGACCTAGAAAATAAAATCAATAAGGATGAAGATGTCACTGTTGTAAAAGATACAACTGATGAATAGGACACAAAAATTGACGGAGCACAAGTGATCATTCTAGGAAAACTACCAATATTGATACAAGCTATCAATATCATGCAAGAATCAAGTAAATCACCTGACAAGGAAACTCCAAAGGATGCAAGAGAAGAAGTAAATAAAGATAACACTGATGATTAGAAAAAAAATTGGAGATACTCATAATGTAACCAACACTAGCAAGGTTATAGAAGGAGATAAGGACAAATATGTGGATACTCAAGAGAAGAATGAGAGCACCAAGGCAAATGATGCAAAGGACTCAAATGAAGGAGACAAACCAAAAGATGGAACTCTTGAGAAAATAGACAAAGGTGCTAATGAAGTTTCTAAGGTGAATGTAGAGACATCTACAGACACTTGACGAGATGAAACTGATGCAAAGCAATAGGAAGATGCACAACAAGTCACATCATCAAGCACAACTAAAAAGGCTGAAAAGTTAGCAATGGTGCTACACTCCATTGAGTCACAAAATAAGAAGAAGACAAAGAAGAACAAGTTGGAGGTTACACTTGACAAAATCATTGAAATACCAAAGTGTGACCCCACTACGCTTGACATGGATGCACTACAAGAATATGGAGAGATATGCCAAAGGAAGGCATTACAAGAAAAGCTGAAGAAACAACATAAGGAATCAATGGTACTAGAGACAATACAGGACAATCTACACTAGATTGTACCAGATGTTGATATTGATCAAAGAAATCCCATAATTGATCAACTAGCTATCCTCACCAACTCCATCACAACTCAAAACATTGATGCTGAGAAAGCTATTGAGGAGAGAGAAGAAATGAAATATCAAAAAAAGCTTCTAGAGAACATCAGCCAAAAAGTGGCCAAAAATAAGGTAAAGCTATTAGAATTCATATCAGAATTAGATCCCATTATATTTGAAGCTATAACCTTAATCCAAAAGCTAAGCACAATTGAAAAGTTCACTCAAGAAAATAGTGACAACATAGCTAAGCTGGATACAAATCTAGCAAATAGTGCTAGTAGCCTAGCAACCAATGGAGAAAATGTAGTCAAATTGCATTATGAAAAGATAATTGAAGTAAAATAGTTAAGGAAAGAGCTATGGGAAGTAGAGACACAATTTAGAGAAGAAGTAACCAAGCTACAAGCTCAACTTCTGCCAAATCTCACACTGATACAACAACATATCAGTTCTGCAAGGTAACTGATAGCAACTCTCGAGATGTCTGTAGTAGACAACATCTATGATATGCATGCCAAGATAACACTTGAGAAAATGGCTCTAGAAAACCTAAAGGAGCAATGGAAGAAAATGATGGAAGACATGAAGTCTTCTCATTCACACATTTTTTATAAGCTCTAAGGTAATTGACCTTTGCCCTTAATATCAGATAAAGGGGGAAATGATACTTGTACAAAATATCATTGAAAATGTTGTGTACTTAGTAAGAATGGAAAAAAGGTAGATATGTATATGTATATTCATAAAAAGATAGTGATATGAAGAAGGAAAATATATCCTATGTACAGATATACTGACATATACACAGGGGGAGTCATTAAATGACTAAGGATTATATATGTTGTATATACTTAACATTTTGTTAGTATTTTCCACATATCAGTTTTTGATACTAATGTCAAACGGGGAGATTGATGACATTAATTTGTCATTAGTATTCAAACAACACTTTTGTTAAGCTTACACCGAAAGACAGTAAAGGGCAAACCAAAGATGAGATTGGCAGATCACCAAAAATGACTAAGTACAAAGAGAACCAATGACAAAAGGTAGTGTGTAAACCAAAAACCACAATGCAGAGAATTAAAGTGGAACCTGAAAGAGGAACCCAAAATGAAAGTTATAGTGCAGACTGATGAAACAAATTCATTGCAACCAATAGTAAAAATTGAAGGACAGTCAAGCATGAACGAAAGACAGAACCAAAAGTCAGTTGTAGCCCGCAAAAAGTGGACCTGAATTCCACGTGAAATAAAGAAAGGGTATTCTATTTATAGTATATTTAATTGTTTTTAAATCCATTTCTTTAGGGACAAGAAACATTAATGTAGGTGTTTTAATCAGTCTAACTGATTTAAAACACATAGACTAGGAGATCTAGGTGCAAGTTGTAAACCCGATCTTAGAGTTAAATGTGTTTTTATCATCAACTCGATGAAATCAATCCATCTATAAATAGATGATGTAATCATTCATTATAATGTGTGTGGAAGAGAGAGGAGAACATAATGAGCACATCTATGGATTGAATTGAGAGTTTCAAGAACCAGAGCAGTAAAAGAAGAATTTGGTTAGCTGAACCAAGAATAGAGGAAACTGATAATCAGAGGTATTATTCAATCACAACTAAGGTGATATTATTTTGTATGTGAACTACATAGGATCTGTATCAGCAATAGGAGATTGCATTTACTAGGTCAATTTGTAATTTTCTGTCATTCTAACAAGTGAAGAAAAGTGTAAGAAATCCCTTCACACTTAACAGTGTTGCTAAAAGATCCTAACAAAGTAGACTTTAATAGGTCTCCATTGATACTCCTAACATGGTAGATCATCAGAACTAATCAAAATTGTAAGCCTTAACTAGCCCCTTCCATTCTGCAAATAGTGAAGTTTTGTGGGTGCCATCCCCACCCCATTTTTTACTTCCTAACAGGAGTTTTATGCGATATCATATCTTGTTTTATGTGTCAATTATGTTCATGAATGTTTCTATGAATGATTGATATGTTTATTAATGTTATGAAATGATATAACTCTCACAAAGATAGTGTAGATTAGATTGAATGGATATGCAATTGATTACAAAGGTTAATTGATTAAAGAACATGAAAAAGTTATAGAGGTATTGATTCACCCCTCCCCTCTTAGTACTACTTCCCATTAAACCCAATAGAAGAAAGGGGTTTTGAATGTTGTGTGATCTTCATTGTTTTGAGGTCCTTCCACTTTAATCACACCATTATTAATAAGTTCTTGTACTACATGTTTCAAGCGCATGAAATCATTTGTCTTATGTCCTTGATTTATATGATATTCACAATGATTTGACTCACTTCACCATGAGGGTTTTACTTGTGGTTCGTAGGGATGAGCCCTAGGTAAGTCAATAATATTATTTACAATGAGGGTTCTTAATGCATTTTCAAGTGGTTCACCCAAGATTGTGAAGTTCCTTCTAGAAGATGGAGCAAAGAAGGCTTTAGGCTTGTCAGTCTCTTGATTGTTCGCAAAGTTGTTATTGTTGTTGTTGTTGTTGAAGGGAACCTTGGGTGCTTGATTTACATTATTATCTTGATTGGATCCTCTAGTGAGATTAAATGGAGTAGCCTTGAAGTTTTTTTCTTCCACAACTCCATCATTAACCACACCCTTGTTATTATTCTTCATCCAAAATTGGTTATTGTTAGGAGGAGCCCTATTATTGTTGTTGTTGGAAGTATTTTTATTAATATTCTTGTTACCCTTGTAGAGTTTGAGTTCTCCAATTTTTACTATTAGTTCCTCCATATTAACTCTATTCTCCATCAAGTCTTGGAAATAACGCAGGCATCGTAACCTCAACTGATAGTTCATTTCGTTATTCAAGCTATTGATGAAGATGTCCATCTTTTCCTTTTTGGGCACGCTTCGAGGGTATCTAGAAAATAACATTCTCCATATTTGTAGGAAAAGAAAGAATCCTTCTCCCTCACGTTATTTGGTATTACATAAATTGATCATTGTGACTTCATGTTTAATATTGTATGAGTAATGCGTCACAAATTTGGAAGCCAATTCCTCAAAAGTGTGAATACCGGAGGGTAATTTGGAAAGCCACTCCATCACCATTCATCCAAGGCTTCTTGGAAATAACCTCATTAAATACGTTGTATCATGCATGAACTCCAAGCTCAATGCACAAAATTACCTTAAGTGATCTTCAAGATCAGATGCTCCTTCATATTTATCATACTTTGGAAAAAAAACATTACTAGGGAATTGAACCATAATTAAGGTCTTGTCAAACGAAAATGGGCACAATTCTTTGATAGAGAAGGGCTTATGAGTCCCCATTTTCTTCATGGTTTCCAACTACATTTAAAATAACTTAAATTGCTTGTTCATGATGTCGATAGAGTTGGTTTCATCTTATTTTTTATTTAACTTATCAACATCATAATTATGGGGGAGTTTAGTCCCTACTTGTGCTACATCTAGGAAGTATTTTTCCCTATCTCTTTCCAATACTTTCTCCATGAGTTTCATGAAGAATAGGCTTTGTACCACTTCATTGACTTTCTCTTTGATAACCTCTTCATCATTAGGGTCAATATTACCTCCATTATTATTGTCTACCCCTTGATTGTTAGGGTCAATTCCTATTCCATTAGCCCCATTGTTGTTAACCTCACAATTTCCATTATTATTAGTGTTGTCCTTATTGGCAAGGTTAATGAGGTCGGGATCCATATTTCCAAAAGGAAAAGCCATCCTGTTTGGTTCTACCTCTTTTGTTGGTTCGTGCATTTGTTATGAAGAAGTAGAGGTATCGCTTGGAAATGGAAGTTCTTGCCTTAGATAAGTACCATCTCACTACAAGGTATACTTTATGTAATGTGATCGGGTGAAAGTCGACATGAGCATAACTCAATAAATTCTTGGCTTTTATCCCCTTTTGATCAATCCCTAAATGATTTTTTGAATTTTCCAAAGATGAGGGATTCTAGTCAATACAAAGTGATGAACAGGTAGAATGTCCAAAAGGGTATCTAGATATGAAAGTTAATTTTTTCCAAACCCTTGGGAAATGCCCCATGTTTCTCTCTCTTAGTTTGTACGTGCAACTTTGCTTGTTGGTATGCAAGACTTAATTGATGCTTACGCACTTACCAGAAAGCACTTGCAAATTCATGATATAGTACGCAACATTAGGTTGTTAGCACATGAAACTTTAGATTTGTATGTGTCACTTGGAGAGTGTGGTGGAACCCAAATTTATAATCAAATTTGAAATGGATAAACAATTCAGGGAAGTATATTATGCAATTATTATCTTGGTTTATGCTTGTTTTTCCTCTTTCCATTCATAGTTTATTATTGCAATTGTTCTATCATATGCATTTATAATGTTTAAATTCATGCATTAATCTATTAAATATGCTATGTTTCATATTTCCCATGGCTTGCATATATTTGAATTCATATTTCTAGCCGTTATTCATTTTTCCCATGACCTTTTATTCATTTTAAAACCTTTTTTCCAAGAATATTATTCTTTTTTACTTAGTGTGGGCCGTTGATATTATTCAAACATTACTTTAATCCTACAATGGTCACTTGATCTTGAAGTAAACCCAGGGTTACACATATCATATCGCGACTGAGATACTGAAGAATTTTATAAACCCGAGGTTGAGGTGTAGTCAAGGGTTAAGTCAAAGTCTGAGATAAAAGGTAGACAACTTAGAATCATATTGACAGTTGGATTCATAGCTTAAAGAAAAGATGTGCAAAATCTATCATCTAATCCATTAAGCGTTGTTGGTGCGTGTCCTCGAGGTGACGTGGATTCCAATAACATAAAGCTAACCGCAGATTAAAGATCAGTCAAGTTGGGAAAAGATCGGATGGTTCACTTAAAGGCTTATGGTGGAGATGCACAGGATCTATCTTATAAGCAATTAAGTATGATCAACACGTATCCTTCCCCACTAAAATATTCAGAGATAAATAAGAATATCTATGGTGTAGTTCACATTTGATCTACGATCAACGTTCACTCGCAATGAAAAGTTGCATGATCTTTATTTGCTTCGAGTGCACGACTGAGTGGCACGTGTCTCAAACAGATATAAAGGACAATATGCCCAAGTGGCATTGATGACTTGGATTCTCTTTGTCCTATTATATTTTAATATTATTGTTATATCGACTTAGGATTTCTCATTTATCATTTGATTCATTGTCGCTATTTTCATGCAGGGTTTTCACAGGTTGCAAAACATCAACAAATATATCAAAAAGATATATGAGATCTGCAGGACACCAAAGAGGAAAGATGAAAGATCAAAGACATGTAGATGACCATTAATATATCACACAGGAGTTAAAGAGATATCAGAGATTTATAATTAATTACAACACTGTTAATCTCTTTGGTTGATAACTATTTTATAAGGATGATTATTCATTCTTTTATTGTAATTATGACTGTTCAATTTTTGATCTTAGGGATCAGGTTTAGTAGATGAACCACTAAATTGATCCAAATCTTGTTTGCATCCTTTGAACTTTGTATAAATAAGGATACCAGGATCAATGTAGGGGGGGATTTTTAGAGGTCTGTGTGGTGATATTATTTATCATTTTTTAGAGAGTTTTAGATTTGATCACAAATGAACATGGATTCTTATGTACTATTTTTCATAATCAATAAAAGATAAGTTTTTCTATCTCTCTTGGTTCAAGGTTTCAATCCTTTTCAATTAGTCCTTTGCAATTATTGAAGGAATTTCAATTGCTATCTTAGAGTTGCTTGTGCAAAAATATTATTGTCTTATATCATTGTTTGAATATCAGGAAGTGTGTGAGAACTTAATTTGTTTCTGGCTTCTTGTTCATCTGGTCTCCCAACCATAGGAGTTAAACTCATTTGAACTAATAAGGATATAAGACAAAATTTAATCTTCTCTGCACCTAAAGTATTCAGATAGGTGATGGTTGAATACTATCTTGTAAAGTTGTACATATGATTGGATTTGGATTGAATCTATTGCCCAAGTTGATATAGGCACTGATCTAAATTATTATTGGAAACGGGAATTTGGTTCATGATTTCATGTTGTTGAGATATTCTAAAATTCAGTCATTTATACATACATTTTACAAAGCATTCCTTACAAATCTCACAAAGCATTCTGTTTTGCAGTTTTATTAAATATTGTTTTTATTTTTAATCCTTTCAAGTGACTTGCCATACTTGAGAAGCAAATTTTGAAGTATTATTATCTAATATATAAAGACTTAAGACTTGAAGGATAAGTCAAGGTATAGGCCTACCAGCCTTGGTTCTGCAGAGCTAGAATTGTAGAAGTTCTAGCCTTTCCCCAAGGTTAAACTTGTTAGTTGGCCAAATCACTTGGGTTTCTAAGCATTGGATTGGAAAGTCCATAGGAAGTTCAATCTATTGATTTGAGCACCAATAGATTGGTGAATCTACTAGGGAAGTGTTTAAAGGAACCCTTTTGTTTTTGCAGATAAGAGATCTTGTTTGTTTGACAGTGCATTCTATTGGAAGGAAGACTCCAAAAGAACAACGAGTAGTATTTTATTTCTGAAAAGAAGGTGGTTACTCTACCATTTTGATGCAAGTATATTCTCATAAAATTTATTTGTTTTGTTAAATTATTTATGTGGGGAAGAAGATCCTTTCATCCATATCAAATTGAATTAGATTTACAGGAAAGTCTAAGAAGAAATAAGAAACAGGTTGCTGATATGATGAATACTAGATATAAAAGATTTTCTCATAGAGAGACTACTGGTCTCAATAATGGAAGCTATTTTGATTTAGAAGAATATACAAACCCTTTTGGTTATTAAGATGATTAGAATTCAGCACAAGAAATTGAAGAAGAATATGATGAAGAAGACAATTTCCTATATGCTACAATGAGTAAATTAACTGAATATGGGAAAGGGAATCCAAAAGTAATGAGAACTTTGGAAAGGTTACCTGATGAAGCCTTGGAGAAGTTAGAGGTGAAGATAAGTGAGGTGGATTTAGTATTTGAGGATGGAGAAGGAACAAAGGAAAAAGAAACACTAAAAGGTAATAGGAAACCAAAATAAAACCCTCATAGAAAAAATGGAGAACCAATTTTCAACATTAATCACACAAACCCATTGTTTGAACCTAATAATAGAGGAAGATACAAGAGAAAGGGTTTAAAAATGGAAGAAAATATTATTGGAGGCAGCCCAATAATGCAAAAAACTATGATCGAGGTAATCCTAGACATCAAAGTATGGGTAATGATCATAGAAATGGACGAAATCACCAAGGCATGAATCATCAGAATCTCAGAGGTCAGAATGGAAACCAACATGACATGGGCCAAAGAAGAGCTCCTGTGGTGGTGGAAAGATACAGACAACTTGATTTCAATGGGATATTTAGATATCCAAATACCATATCAAGTGATTTGAGAAATTCTATTCCAAAGTTTTCAGGGAATGGAGTGGAATCCGTTGAACACCATACCATAAATTTTAATAACACTATTGAAGAACTAGATGGGAACCATGAAGACATTTTTATGAAGCTATTTGTCCAATAATTAATTGAATATGCTATTGTATGGTATAGAGGATTGAATGATGGATCCATTTCAAGTTGGTGTAGTTTTGTGAACCAATTTATTGAACAGTTTGGTGATTATAATGATACATCTTTTGCATCTCATGAGTTAACTAGTATTAAAAAGAACTTTAATGAATCAGTTTCAGCATTCAATAAAAGGTTTAATAAGGTTCTAAATAAAATTCCAAGAGATATAAGGCTTGTTGATTCTTTTCTGATTGATTTCTATCTAACTACATTTGATAGTAAAACACACTATGAGATTAGATCACAAGGCCCTGCAACATTGCAACAAGCTTTCAAAGTTGTTGCCACCATTGAAAATAATATAAGGGATACTAGAAGGATAGATAAAAGGAGTGATAATAAATTGCATAATCCAAAAGCTCCTAAAAATAATGATCTAAAAGATATTATGGATATGCTAAAAAATCTAAATGCAAAACAAAGCAGAAATGACAGACCATCATTTCCTAAAATGATAGGTTTAGATTACAAGACATGTCATATAAGACTGAATGGAAAGATGGAAAACTTGAGAAGTAGTCTTATACTAAGGAAACACTTGATCTATTGAAGAGAAACAATCATTTTGTGGAAAACTATCCTTGGTGTGATGCTTGTAATCTACCACATTCCCCTGATGGTTGTGGTGTGGCCCATAGATTGCAAGAAGAAGAAGATCAGAATGATGAACTGATGCAGGAGCATCCTGGGTGTAAGGGCAATCTTGCATCACCCAAAAATATTTATGTTTTCTTTTCAATAAGGGCTACCTTGTGCAGAACTGCTATTTATGGAAACTTGCTATTTTTAGTAAGTTGGTCATACGATCTCAGAATGTTCTGATTTTGCATGTGGAGGTTCATTTCAGTCATATCAGCCTGCTAGTAAAGTTTCATGGCTAGATCAGGTCTAGTTTTGAAGATATTGAAAAATTTTCGGTATTGAAAATAGGGTACAGAAACTTTGAGCTCAGTTTTGAAGGCTTTAGAGGCCCCGGATGAGGTCGAAACTTGGGTTGAATGATGCTTGCATGATTCAAGCATTATAGAGCGCTTCGTGGCATTTTTGAAATGGGGTTATAATAGTCAATCGAGTCAACTGATGATGACTTATGGTCTCCAGAAGTTGGGCCACCTGAAATAGCAGAAAATAATTTTCCTTCAAAATTTTTGGGTTTCAAAAGTAATTTTGAGCCAACTTTGATGTACTAAATTGAAAAATAAAATAATTCTAAGTTTGGTCGGTCCTAAGGGCTAAATTTCTGGAACCTTCTCGGGCGGTGGAAATTACCTATATAAAGAAGGCCCGCAGTGTTGTCTTAGGCAGTTCGGGACAGTTCTGGGTAGATCTGGGTAATAATTCGAGGCTTTGTCCTATAGAATATTGTAAGGGGAATTCCCATGTGGCTTTGCATATTGTAATTCTGAAAGTTTGTAATTCCGCATTTGTGGAGATAATAAG
>MU223774.1:1584178-1648687 GCA_018584345.1 Thuja plicata | reverse complement strand
GCCCTAAGGGCTAAATTTCTGGAACCTTCTCGGGCGGTGGAAATTTCCTATATAAAGAAGGCCCGTAGTGTTGTCTTAGGCAGTTCGGGACAGTTCTGGGTAGATCTGGGTAATAATTCGAGGCTTTGTCCTACAGAATATTGTAAGGGGAATGCCCATGTGGCTTTGCATATTGTAATTCTGAAAGTTTGTAATTCCGCATTTGTGGAGATAATAAGAAGCCCATTTTCTATTCTTGCAAATTGTTGTTGCTTCTTTGTTTCTGTTGTGTGTTTGTGGCATTAAGGGGAGCACCCTTCATCATGAACAACATCCCAAAATGAATAATGTTTCATCTGAACCAATGTGGGGAAGAGATAACTATAGTTCTTCTAAGGAAGAATATGTTTATCATGAAGATCTAAACAGAGTATATCATTGTGATAAAAGATAAGGAGAGATACCAGTTATCAGAAGATTAACAGATGAGGAGAATGAAGCATATATTGTTGCAGCTCTTGAGGAAGCAAGAAGTAACTACAAACTGAGGAATGGAACAATAAATGTTGATCAGGGAAAGTTTGCAGGAGTATCTATCAAAGAACCTAAAAGGAAGGCGAACAAGCCTGATGATAGTGAAAAAGCAAGTCAATAGGTAGATCCTCACCAAGTACCTAGATTGACAAAGGAGAAACCAATGGTCAGTAAATATTTTCCCAATAATAGTTCTTTCATATCTAATTCTTTATCTCAGGTGAAAATTTCTATTCCTTTATTCGAAATGATGAAAATACCTGAATATAAAGATGAAACTATAAAATTATTGTCTAGTGTAGGTAATGTTTTAAAAGAAGATTCTAATCAAAGAGCCGTAAATGTAAATCCTCCTGTGGTTTATTTGGGAACTACTATTTCTCAAAATGGAACACAAGTGGATCCTTTTTATCTTACTTTGATGATTAATAATAAGCTTCTTAAGAATTGTATGATATATTTAGGAGCAGTAGTAAACATTATGCCTGCATAAGTCATGAAATAACTTGGAATGAAGGTGGATACAACTTATGGAAGATGCTACACTATGAAAAATAGGTCTATACCTATTGTTGGTATTATGAAGGATGTGGCATTTAAATTTCTTGCTTGTCCTCAAATGTTGTACAAAACTAATATTATTGTTGTTGAAGTGCCTACTTATTATGGAATGCTCTTATCTAGATAGTTGTCTAATCTAGTAGGTGGTCATATTCAATTAGATCTGTCTTATGCTACTATTCTAGTGGATGGCAGGGAAGTGAGAATTAATAGGGAACCAAGATCTCCATATATTATTGATAAAGACATTGGGGTGGAAAGAATAAACTTTTTCCATTCAGACATGGACAATTTTAAAGTAAGTATCACTAAACCAACATTGAAAATTGATAGTCCCATTGAAGTGCAATTGCAAGAAAATCAAGATGAACTTTGGCAAATGACTTTTGATGGAGCATGCAGTAAAGAAGGTAATGGTTCTGGGGTCACTTTTGTATACCCATGTGGTAGGATCTTAAAATTATATTTCTTACTTAATTTTGAATGCACTAATAATGTTTCAAAGTATGAAGCATTAATTATTGGCTTAAATGTTGCAAAATAATATGGTATTAGGATTCTTTCAGTTTATGGTGATTCTAATTTGATAGTTTCTCAAGTTAGAAATAGATTCATTACTAAAAATCCTAAGTTAAAACATTATAGAAATTTAGTATGGGATTTAATTGAATCTTTTGATGTATTTTCAATTAAGTGGATAGAAAGATCATAAAACTTCCTTGCAGACTTGTTGGCTAATGTAGCCATCAAGTAGATTGATATCCCTCTTGATGAGATTGTGTAGGTTGAGATAAAAAATAGGCCATCATTTCCTGACAATGTGCAAAATTGGCAAATATTTGAAGATGATACAAACTTCCTGAAATTTTTAATCAATGAAGACAAGTATGAAGATTCGTGCATAGACTGGAATGGTTATGTAGAGAAAGATGATGGAAAAGAGACATTGTTTGGGAAAGAAGTTGTTCAGCTGAAGACAAACAAAATTCCCAAAGGTTTGATTGCACTAGAAGGAGTATTTGATGATCAAGAAAATTTCAAAAGGGGTAAGATAAGTAATGAGTATGAAGAGATTGAAAAAAATAATCTGGGAAATGATCATACTCCTAGAGAAGTATATATAGGCAAAACAATCACTCCCAAGATCAGAGCTAATTTGATAAAACTGTTAAGAAAATATAGGCACATTTTTGCATGGTCATATGATGATCTTAAGGCCTACCAAGAGGATTTATTTCAGCATGAAATTCCTCTAAAGCTAGATGAAAAACCTTTTAGACAAAGACAACGTCCTATAAATCCAATTCTATCTCCTAAGATGAGAGAAGAACTTCTCAAGATGAGGGATGTAGGAATAATTGTGCCTATAAGACATTCTACATGGGTATCAAACTTGGTCCCAGTTAGAAAAAAATAATGGAGATGTAAGGTTGTGTGTTGATTTTAGAAACTTAAATATATCATCCTTAAAAGATAATTATACATTACCTAATATGGAAGCTCTTCTACATAAGGTGACTGTAAATGAATTGTTGTCTATGATAGATGGATTCTCAGGGTACAACCAAGTGAAGGTCAAAGAATCAAAGAAATACAAAACAACCTTCACCACTCCTTGGGGGACTTATGTGTATGCAAGAATTCCTTTCAGGTTGACTAATGCATGAGAAAATTTCCAAAGAGAAATGGATGTGGCTTTTGAGGGCCTAATTGATCTCATCATGGAAGTATATCAAGATGATCTCACTGCATATTTAAAAAAGGCAGAAGAGCATTATGATCATTAGGAGAATATTTTCAAAAGAGATTTAGAATATGAGATATCCTTAAACCCTAAGAAATGCCATTTTCGGGTTACTGAAGGAAAGCTTCTTGGTCACACCATATTAAAGGATGGTGTAAGGATAGACCCTGAATGGATTGCAGCCATAGATAAAATTTAGATTCCTAAAAATGTTAAAGGGATCCAATCTTTCTTTGGACAGATAAATTTTGTAAGAAGATTTGTCCTTACCTTTTCAGAGATTATTAAACCTATTACTAAGATTCTTAAGAAAGGTGCATAAATTAAATGGTCTAATGAATCCATAGAAGCATTTTCCAACATCAAGAAAGCAATCAAGGAAGCTCCAGCCCTTAAAACACCTGATTTTTCAAAGCCTTTTCAATTATTTTCTTTTGCATCATATCATACTATTGCTGAAATTATGTTACAAAAAAATGATGAGGGATATGAACAACCAATAACATTTTTTAGTAAAACTCTTCAAGTAGCAGAATTGAATTATGATATAAATGAGAAGCAGGCTTATGCTCTAGTTAAAGAAGTGAAATATTTTATGCCATAATTGGTAGGAGCTAAAGTGATAGCTTATGTGCCAAATGTAGCAATCAAAGATATATTTAAGCAGTCTGAAGTGACAATTAGAAGATGCAGATGGGTGAATCAGATCCATGAATTTGACA
The DNA here is from genome assembly GCA_018584345.1 of Thuja plicata. Taxonomy (NCBI): domain Eukaryota; kingdom Viridiplantae; phylum Streptophyta; class Pinopsida; order Cupressales; family Cupressaceae; genus Thuja; species Thuja plicata. The sequence continues at coordinate 1,645,147 of MU223774.1, read as the reverse complement.
TGGAGATCCAAATAATAAAGCTTGTTAGAAGGCAAGGTCTTGCTAAGCTTATGGCTGAATCAAATCTTGAAGCAGTTGAAATAAATCAGGTGTACACTAATAAATTAATAGTAAGTATTGAAAATTGTCATTGGTTTGCTGATATAGTTGTAGTGTGAGGAAATCTTCAATCTATTGAGAGAAAGCTCAAACATGAGAAGTTAGCGGGTTAGCACATATAATTCATGAAATAAGCAAGAAACCAACAAGACAACATCATAACATCAGATTGAGATAACACAAGCTATTTCACCCAATACTACTTGTTTGATTTTCTCTCTTAGATTGATTGTGAATGTGCTCTCTCAAACACAACTGAAATGGATCCCCAATGCAATGCAACTCATGAATGCAAGATTGGAAACAAAGAAGAGATTCAAGAGCTAATATGAAGAACTAGTCTCAAATCCTTCTCAAAGATGATATCCTAAACTATAGAAATGATATGCAACAAGAAAGATAAAAACTATGATTCATTATCCATTATCTTAGCATGTAATTTCTAAATGATTTAAGCATAAAAATCATGAAACTAGCAATGAAATCCTAGAACTAAAATAACATAATAAAAATGCAAGAATGAGAGATGAAAATACAAGAAGAGAAGGCCTCTATTTATATAGTTTAGGAGAGAAGAGGAGGGCTTGGATGAGGTGGCACCTATGTGGCATCCACATAAGAGCACATAAGGGACACATAGGATTGGAAGGGATGGCTATTTTGGAGTCAAACATAGCATTAAATGTTTGAGTGGCTCAAGATATTCAAGTGGGGGACAAATTTGTAAGAATATTTAAGAGGAATGGGTGGCCATTTTGGAGAGAATTTTCACACATGTGTGAGAATTCCATTAGCATTAAAAGGGTTAGGAATCACCCTTTTAAGTAGGATAGGAGGATGATTAGGTGGGGAAGTATGCTTAGGAAGTGAGGTGATGGGTGTAGAGTAGGAATAGGATAGACTTAGGGTAGGCTTCTAGATTGGATTAATAGGTTTCTAGCTAGGGTTTAGATTATGTTGACGGAGCTTTGTGACTAGGTCCGCCAATAGAGGTAAGTTGTCACTAGGTAATGGGGTACCAACCAACTTCACCTATAAAGGTTGTCTGGGGAAATGAGATTCCCTGTGCCTCCAAGCACGTGAGAGTCAGGTCTCGACGGTGCAAGGCTCGGTTGGGAGATGTGACTATTTGTTTCAGGGGGATAGCTGGTTATCTTCAACTCATCTTCTCCAGGGATTTGAGTAAGTAGGGTTTCCTGCAAGCGTGCATTCATTTGACAAATAAACTTCAAAAGATACTACAAATTTAGAAGGGTTTCATCTACCTATAGTTATGTTCAATGTTCAAAACATCAACACTGCTCTAACACACTACACTAAATACCGAAGAAGTATACAACCATCAGTTCATATTTTATCAGTAGAAAAGGAAAGGAGGTCATTAATCTACTTTAAGTATCAGAGCAAAGGACATAAAGAACAAAAAAAATAAAATACCATTATCCCAGAAGAGAGAATGCTAACAACATCATCAAGAGAACTCTTGCTTCCTCATTAACATCTTTTCCAGCAAGCACTAGTGCATGGTACAATGATAACTCCAAGGGAGCATTTAACTACTAAAAGCTTAAAACTATTAAGCATTGAGCTCTGCAACTAAGAAATGAGAAAAATAGATTGCTATTAACTATGGACTGTAAAATCATCAATTTTGCTGACCCTTGGAATGAGATCAGACTTATTATTTATACACATCACTTGACCTAAACCTAACCCTAACTTATTTTACACTTTACAATATAATATATTATCCGGTGGCTGGTACTACCTGCACCATGCTACAAAAGACCTCGAGATGGAAAAGGTATGACATATCAAAAGAATAAGACAAGAAAAGTGAAGCAGAAGAATTGGCCTTGATAAGAGAGCCAGGAGGAGAAAGAAGAAATTCGATACCCCGGGGATCGAGACAACATGCCTCATAAATGGGAAAGTGGCACCCTATCTCCGATGTGCTAGGTGTAACATTGAAGTGGAGCCTTGGGAAGACCATCTTTCAGAGAACTTCTTGTCAAGCTGACATGCCTTGTTGTGGTTAACCACCTTCTAACAACCTTCATTAACTGCCTTGAAAGTGACCGGTTGGCCTTGAGAACCGGGACGCGGTCACTTAAAGAATACAAAAATGTGGGATCCAGAATTGTGGGATTTGAGAACTCGTGCTCCAAAAGAATAAATGAGTACAACACATCTTCCACTGAGCATCTCTGGAATCCATAGGGCCTTATTGCTCCTTATGATTTTTCCCAAGCCTCTAACACTTGGCCTATGCTTTCTTCATCTATACTCCAGATGCTATCCCACCAACTGCAGATAGCCTCCACCGCTTCCTCAACTTCTCTGGACCCATTCTAGAATTCATCCACCATCTTGATGGAATCGTGTGATTGGATCATAGTTTTTGACAACCTGGATAGCCTGCCCTGGTCAAAATCTCAGGTTGGCAGATACAGGGACTACATTCGCTCATCAAACTTGCTGAGGACATAGTCCTCTGGGGTACATGTGCCAGTGGTGAAGGGATCAACTTGCGATACCCCAACTATGAATGTCTTGAACAATCCCAAGGGATATCGGACTCTCGTTATCTTCTCTTTCAAGGTCTTAACAAGTTCCTTGCAAACCTCAATTTTGAGGGCAAGTCTAGAGTATTGGACCTGGAGGGAATCATATGATTGCTCTCCCAAAATTCTAGACTCAGTGGCAACTTCCTCGCCGATGTTGCAGATCTCTTATAGCCCAGCCTTCCACTTTTCATACTTTGCTAGATCTTGCTCCCATATAATAGTGGAGCCTTTCACTTAGCTAAGAACAGAATCAATCCTGTAAAGGTCCGGGAGGGACACCGCTAGAAATTGTCTCATTGCAATCACCTGCTTAGATGTCCACCCATCCACAACTTGCACTTTCTTCTTCATGATGTGTAGAGAATCCACATCTCCCTCTGCAAGTAGCACTCTGAAAGAAGGGGTTCCAAGGTGGACCTTGGCCAATGGTCATGTGAGTTCAGCCAAAAGCGTGAGGAGGTTGGCATTTGTTTCTCTTTCCTCTTGTAGCTTCTGGCCTTGCTTTATATATCGGGCTTCTATTGCTTTGGTGGCTTCCTTCAGTAAGTCCAGCTCACCTTTATTATCTCTCCTCCCCAATTCCACCTCTGTTATGTTGTAGTCTTTGGGCCTTACGACCGCCATGTCTGCATTAATAGGGGATGTTGCAATGGTCACAACTGTAATACTTGCTGGGTTAGTCTAGAGAGTATGGACTACTAGCACCTTTTTGGGCTTCTTAGCCTCTGTGTTCCTGGCCTTCATCTCAGCCAATGAGAGTGGAGCGCTTGTGGTTGCCACCAGGGTCTTTCTTTTCTTGGATTCCACCAGCCATGGGGGCGGCTGGGGTGGCTTTATTACTAAGACCTGCTCATAACGATCCCTTTTAGAATCTGGTGGCACATTCCTGGAGTACATTATCTTTGGACTCTTTTTCTTGATCTTGTCCTGCCTCCATTTCCTATTCTTGTTCCTTTTCTACTTCTCTAGAACCTGTGATGTTCTCCGTCATGCTGGCGCCTTCTATAGTATCACTTGGGATCTTTTCCCCATCTTTAATCTCTTCTATATCTTCAGGGACTTTGTCCCTCCAAGTGTCAGCTATTTCTTCACTTTCTTTATCTGGGCCCTCTTTGTCCGTTTGCTACTGCTGCCCCTAGGCCACATTGGCTTCATCTACTGGAGCATTTTCCTCCCCCAGGGCATCCTCTAGAGGTGGGTGAGGTCTCTAGCCAAAGTTTAACAAGGCATCCACCGTTACCACCTCACTGAAAGTGCTCCAGGGCACTTGATCACCCAGAGTTACCGAAGGTGCTTGAAGCGTGATGGTTGGAGTTACGGTTGTCCCCTCGGGTCTGGGTTCTCTGACCATTGATTGCTCATTTGTGGGTTGTCTTGGTATATCCCCAGTCTCCTAAACCAGGATTCTTTCCCACTTAGACTCTATTTGAATTTCTTCCCAAGCCTCTTGCTCTAATGTATCCTTTTCTATGGGAATTTCCTCTTCTACAGGGACCTCCTCTTTGTCCTGAGCTGTAATTTCTTCCACTGCATGGCCAGTACCCTGTTGGATCTCCAGGAGCTCCTCCGTTGAGAAGGTGTCATCAAAATCATTGTGCGGGGGTGAGGAATCTGATATATCTTCTAACTCTAGAGAGTCCAAACTTAATTCTACAGGGGGCATCGATGGCATGCTGGTGTCGGTGGCTATGCTTGGTGCAGGGGTCACTTTCATTTTCTTCTTCCTTATGAGCGAAGCCCCAGTATTCAGAATGTTAGTAGACTCCACCTCCGTGAAAGTCTGTCTGGTCATCATAGCTACCAATGAGGAGGATCCCGCTGGGTGAGCAGATGCCACTGGAGTTATGGGGAGACCGACATATACCTGCATGCTTAGGTGTTGAGTGGTCAGCTTTGCCGACTCCATTTTCTGATGTAGGTGGGCCATCAGAAGTGTAGGAACCTGGGGAGGTGCCTTTGGAACCAGGGCACCATCTTTCCCTTTCCCTTTGCCCGTGCTTGTTTCAGTGGCCGCAGCGAACGAAGATGGTCTGACGCCGGCTGAAGAGGGGATGGTCTTCTTAACTGTTGATTTCTTTTAGGCACTTTTAGGACACACTCAGACGATGTACTGATGAATTTCCTCCAAAATGGGGTGGCTTACCCCTTCAATGGTTAGATCCTCTAGGATGGACAAATCCATCGGAGGGAGATCATGTTTGTCCAACCCTTGTCCTTTGTACACTGGATCCTCCAGCGGCTCATCATCCTTAAATCCCTTTGGGAAGGTCTAGATGTCTAGTGCTTTCATGAGCCCTTTTCTCATCCTTCTATCTTGTTGGGTCCAGAGATCAAAACTATCCTGGCAGTCCACCCAGAAGTCCTCAATATCCACTTCATGAGGCTTGGATGCCTGAGGTAGTGTTGTGGCAATCTTGCCACAGGGATCATAATTTTTTTGGGTGTGGTTGAATTCTACAAGCCCTAAGCTCTTTAGTTCATTATCTGCTTCCCAAGCTGTGGCGAGGCTGCATGTTTAATTCCCACAAGAGAAGGGGAATGGAACATTGACGACCTTCTTCAATGTGAAGAAGGTGTGCAGATCCATCATCTGCCTGCAAAACTCTAAGAGAATAATTCTATCCCCACAATGCCAAGGAAGAAGATAGGGCTTCCCATTGAAGTCCATCACCCTAATGTAGGTGTGATGCCAGAAATGAATAAAATACTGGCCGTAGGAGCTGACCAGATTCATTTTCGCCTGTGAGAGGTGGTACCCAGAATCCCGAGTAAGTGTTAAAATATTGCTATAAGCGAAAGCATCATTTACCTGACAGAAATTTTGGAAACTAAGTTCCCACTATAATTGGGGATAATGATCCCATGGTGTGACTTGTCCTAGCCCATTTCTGATCTTTCCAACTGTGCCTAATCCTAGAAAAGCTGATCTTTGTTGTGCTAATGCCCACCACACATATGAAGCCATATAAAATTGAGAAGTCTAGGCAATGGTCCTCATCTGTGTATCTACATGGTTGGATATGATAGCCACCCAGTTGAAGGTCCTGCTGTGTGGTGATGTAGTATAGAAAACAATACATCCACGCCAAGAATTCCCAAGCATGGGGCCATCCAAAGATCCTGCATAAAAATATGATGCATGCTTGAATGGACTCCTTGAAATCCCCGTGGGGAATTTCCAACTTCATTCTTTTGTGGTCTCGCTTTGGAGACTTCAGTGACTAACTATTGAGGTGTTGCCAGGAAATGACTTTGGCCTCACCAAAATCCTTTAGTGAGTTGACTCGGGTGACGACCATAGACCATTTGAACTGAGGAATCCCCAACCCAGAAGCAAAGGTCGGGGCATCCAAGGTGACGATGGTGGTGGGGTATTGTAGCGGCTAGGGATCCAGAAGCAGGATTGATTGAGTAGGTGCATTGTAAAGAATTGCCAGCTGCTTTATTAATTCTGGTGATTGCACCAAACATGGAAATTTTTTAGCCTTTATGATGCCAGAGGTGGCCAAGAAATTGGCTACCTTGTCCCCTTTAGCCTTTAACCTGTAAATGGTTTGGATTAGACCCTGCAATTTGGCCCAAGTTCTAGGATCTGTATCTATTATTTCCTGGACTTTGGAGTCCACCTTGGACCCCGCAATAGCTCCCTCCTTTGGATATTTGGAGGTTAAAGGGAAGCTTTGCTAGCATTCTTTCCATCTTTGACTTCGTAGCTGCCCGGGTAAAAGTGGTAGGTAATTCTAGATTATTAGGAGGGGAAAAATTGTCAGACATCTTGGATCAATCTATCTGCAACCTGCAAGACCAAAAAACTGTCAGGACATATATAAACATTAAGTTACAACTCTGAGAAATTCTTCACCAACCTGTACCTGTCAAACTAGCATTAGTACATACATCAAGAGTTCCAGATCATCTATAATGAAGATGACTTAGCTTTCTGTATCATGTTAAAAAGGCAACAGGAGGAAGTGAAAGACAAGGTCCTACTAGAGGTCCAGAGTTCGGACTACTAGCCATTGCCGATGTGACTGGCAAGAGGCTGTACTTTGGTCAATGTGTAATGGCACCTGGTAGGATGGTAAGCAGTGTTAAGGAATTTATGGTGACAAGTGGGCTGACACGAGGGGAATTAAATGTCAGATGGGACATGGTTTGAATGCCCAGTCATGGGAAATTAAACCCACCATTAATGTGATGAGATGGAGGAGAGAGAAAGATGCCATGGCTCAAACCAACAAGGTGCCAAGTTCAAACCATGGCAACTCCATCTCAATGAGATTGGTCTCGTGGGGTAAAATGAATGATAGAGCACGAAGAACTCATGAGCTCTGAGGGATATACAGAATACATACATGTATGAAAAATGTACAAAGGGGTGAGGGCCGAAATAGATATACACAAAATATACAGACATATACATCATTTACAGATAAAAAATATAAACACATGTACAACAGCTACCCTAAAACAACATAAAAAAATGTACACTAATCTATAACTGCACAGAGGGCAGACAACCCTTTGGCAGAGCCAACCCACCAACGGGTGGCAAACCAGAAGTAAAAAACACAGATGATGAACTAGAACAAAATAAGCCAAAACCAAAAATAAAGAAAGAACAAAGGCAGGGACCAGAAGACCTACCTGGAAATCTGAAGAATGACAAAGAGATGACACTAGGACCGCTCTGCAATAGCTTCAACTTCCAATGATCACGAACAGGCACCAAAGATCAACTCATAGTTATCCACTAAGCTCAGAGTAATTCACAGTTAATCACACTCAAATTGCCAAGGAATTTCTCTGAAAAGCTCTAAGTGTTTTTAATCATGGTAACTGTGAAATTGACATGTAATTTCTATTTATACCCAAGGTAAAAAGAAATTTACCCTCTTTCCCACAAACTTCGGAACAAGCATACTTCTGGGATCCGGGCCCAAGGATTCTGCGCGACCATGTCTTCTTACGAAAAGAAGACATCATGGTGGAGAATCCCAAATTCTGGAATCCGGCTTTGGGAAAGAAACAACCAACTCTGGGACTGGGTCCTAGGGACACACAAGACAAAAGCAGAAGAAAAAAAACCTCGCGGGAAGGAAAACCTAGAGAAGAAACAACAAAAAAAAAAGGACAGAAAACAAGGCAAGAGCCAAAAGAAAAAAAAAAAAAAGGGAGACCCAACATTTTGCACACAAAATGTAGGGACAGGTATGCAGGACATAACAGATTATAATCCAAATTAGATTTGAATAAATCATAGCTTAGAAGAATTAGGGATATGGAGGATATTTAATAAATATAAATTTATTAAAATGGGATTTTATGAGACAAATGTATTTAAATAAAATACATTAGGATAGTATTTAGATTATTGATAAATACTAGCAATGAAACTATTTAATTGATTAAATTAAATGGTTAGATGAACAAAAGATAAATTAATATTAATATTTTTGGACGTCTACTTTTTGCCCCTCTTTGACGTGGTGTTGCAAGTGACATTGCATCAAAGACAAGAAAATAAGTTTCCCCAGAGGAAGAGGATTTCTAAGAGTCGTGCTAAAGCAACAACGATATAGGGTTGTGCCCCCTCGAGAAAAGAACACGACAAAGAAAACATTGTGCTATTTTCTCAAAAAAGGATGCAACAGGAAGGAGGAAGGGAGAGGGGGTAAGAAATGAAAGCCTTCTAAAATGCAAGCATGAATGTAACTAAGATTGCAAATGCAATGATGAAATTAAATGCAACTAACAAGCCTGGGGGATCCATTAATGTAAAAAATATGGAGAGCACATTTGATTTTGATATTGCAAAAGGAGGTATGCATCAGGTGTTAGAAAACAAACATGGAAGGATTCTTGTGCGTGGACTAGACACTCAAACAAAAGCACACTACAAAAGATGCATGTATCAGTAGGCACTAGTCACAACGCACCAAGATATAGTAGATTGAAGTAGTAGTGAGTAGGTTTAAACTGACACAAAAAGATAAAATCACTAAAGAAGGCCTCATGACCAAGCAGTCATTCAGTCCAAAGTTCCTACCATGAACATCATTGATGTGATGAAGGATTTGATAAGTTGACGCCGAAAGGATTCATCTTGATGGGAAAGGATTGGATTGGATTTGAAAAGATATTCGCTGGCCAAAGCTGTGAATAGAATGAGGAGCAAGGATAGTCAGTCGCAAAACTGATTTGGTGAAAAATGTGATTGCAGTTGCAGGAGTCAAAATGTCACAAAAAATTAAAAAAATGAGTGATGCAAAAAGAAGGAAATGTTTATTGCAATATTTTGGAGAAGTTTTGATTTTTTTGAATTTTTTGCAATTTTTTGATTTTTGCAAATTTTTAATATTTTATGGAATTTTTTGCGTATTTAAATTATAAAACAAAATTATTAATACAAAAATATACAGGCGGGGGGAGAAAAGGAAGCGGAAATTTTCTTCGGGGAAAATAGGGGGCTATAAGAGGGGCGGAGGGCTAAAAGAAGGCCATTTATGAATAGTGATTGTATGAGAAAAGAGCTCTAGGGAGAAAAAATGGAGGATGAGAGGCTGAAGGGGTAGTTGGGAGAGTGTGTTTGTACTCATGGTAGACCCGTGGAGCGGCCAATTCCAGTGAGTAACTCAACTGAGACCTTGCTTTTACTATTTTTGGAGTTTTTAATGCTTTCAGGTTGGGTTAGGGGGTCATAAATGTGGGTAGAAGCTCAACAGACTAGAAGTGCTGGTTCTTGAACTGACGTCTATGAAGACACCGATCCTTGGATTGACATCTTTGCAGATGCTTGTCCTCAAACCTGCATCTTTGAGGACATCAGTTTTGAACCGGCATCTTTGAAGATGCCAAACCTAGATCTGCATCTTCAAAGATGGGTGTCTAGATGCAAAACAAGCGGAGACACCGGTTGAAGAACCAGCATCTCTTACTGAACCGACATCTATGCCAAAAAGGGTAGATGCCTAGGAGGAGAGAAAAGGAAGGACCCGACGGGGGTCGGGGATGGGTCAGAAATAGACCTAGGGACATGATGCCCCATTTTGGGAGGGGTTAGGCTAGAAATGAGAAGAAAGACATTATTGACATGGTGGGGTTGGATTTTTCAGGAGCAGTTCCCACCACTGGGATCACAGGAGCACTGGCCACCAATGATGGAGTTGGAGGCCCAACTCACGGATGCAAATTGGGGGCTTCTAGTAGCTGTGGGACTAAATTGTGTGCCTTGATGTCCTAGGAATCAAGCGCATAATGGGATGATGAGTACATTGATCGAGTGTTGGCATAGCGACACCACTACATTCCACTTGCCTACTAGACAGGCGATGATTACTCTGGAGCACGTGTGGAGGATCCTATGGATACTAATCTGAGGACCAATCCTACAATACAAACTAGAGGATAGTGAGCATGATATGGAGATAGCATTCAAGAGGCCCCTGAGGAGGATACCCAGATATAGGACATGGATGCCTTGGCAGCCAGCGGTTGACAAGAGGCTGAGGAGGATAGCACTATTTTTGGCTGGATTGATTGGTGGGAGGATGCTGGCAGACTTGGTCGGTTATGGGTTTGGGATGGGATGGGATGGTCAAGGGTACTAGAAAGGATTCTTGAGGAGGGGATGACCTAATGCTAGGGATACATTGTCCTAGGATAGGTGTATCATGATTTGCACATGGATGTGAACCGCGGGGTATGCAACATGGGAACATGCGTGACATTGCTACTAGTGTGGGTGTGGGAGCACATTTCTATGTTCTAACCGATGAGATTACGGGAGGCACAATAGCCTGGAGATCCCTATGAATGTAGATATAGGCTACCACTAAGATACACCTGTGTGGGCCAGACAGGATATTGACGATGATTGCTAGATGAGATCCAGGTTTTTTTCTGGACTCCATACAGGCTATGTGAGCCCTAGGGAGCGATGGACCGGCATGCAGGAGCAGAGGAAAATTTTGAGGATTACATATACCTCTCATATGTGTAGATAGATTTCTTTCTACTAGGGAGGACCATTCACCAGATAGAGCGGTATAGGCCATCCCAGGTCATGAGCCAGTTCAAGTTGTAGTAGGGGGTGGTGGCAGAGGATGGTTTACATCCTCATGTCACAAGGGAGGTTGGCATTTGGAGTAGGTACAATAATTCTCTAACAGTGAGGGTGGCATGGAGGACTATAGCACGGGTAGACTATGTGGCTAGGCCAGACATAGTGGATGCTGGGATGACAATACAGTATGCGGCCTAGTGGGGCACACACACACACCTTTACGTCTCACAGACCCAGTATAGGTGGTGGCCCATGATCAATTGATAGGGGATATAGAGGTTGATAATGGGACATCAGTAGGTGATGCCCCAAAGACCTCAGTTTTAGGATAGAGGAGACTGCAACAGAGATGAGTCTGACCATGGACAGAGGTACAAGAGGAGGGTGCAAATGATGAAGGGCCAAAGGGGCCACTGAGAGATGGAAATTATTAGGAACCTAAGGTACTTATACAGGGATAGGTTTAGGCACCTCAGGTGCTGACATAGGTACAGGAACCATAGAGGCCACCGATAAGATACATGTCATAGGAGACAAATAATACTATCGTCGTAGAGCGAGACAGTCTGCAGACTGAGTGTGTGAGGTTAGGGGGACTGTTGGGGATGACACATGTATTAGAGGCCAGTCTATAGACAAATATGACCCAGATACAGGGCTTACTAGCTGTAGAGACATCATAGGAAGACAATGTCAAGGGTGTACTTGACACCTTGCATGGTAGAGTAGACTCAGGTGAGTTCGCTATGGTGGACTTGACATAGGATTTTGTGGGGCTAAAGATAGAGATTGAGACCTTGATAGGCCATTTAGGTACCCTTACTAAGAAGATGGAGTAGGCCACTAAGTAGATTAGATCATTGACCTCTGAGAGGGATGCATCACAGAGGCATGCCAAGGCATACATGACAAAGCGAGACATCGCTCAATAGGTAGCTAGTGCAGGTGGGGTGAGTCAGGTGGTGGCAGAGGCTTTTGTAGCTCACAAATATGTAGCTAGGGCAGGTAGAGAGGCAGCCCACTATCGATCACTGTACTATGAGTTAGTACTTGAGGGCTAGAGATAGGTATTTTCAGAGAGGTCTCAGTCACAAAGTACATGTCGAGCATCTGCATCTTAGGGATCAGTTGGGATTCCACCACGTACACCACTAGGAGGGGGATAATCACAGCCACTACCATGATCTGATTAGAGGATTTTTGTGACACACATTTTTGTATTTTGATATCGCGATGTATTTATTGATGACATACATTGTACTTATGATTTTATACATATGATGAATGATTGATGATTCTATGACTCTATGTGATTCTTATGCACTGATCTATATGACTTTATGATGGATAGGTTTATATGAGTACTGACATTGATGCTTGTAGGATGTGATGTTTTATGATTATGTATATACAGGATGAGATGTTTAGATGCATGTAGCCAGATGTATGTTTTTTTCATTTGTAGTATTTGTGATGAGATGTAATGGATGCATTTAATATGATTATGGATGTTTTTATGTTGCAATGTTTGTAAATTCAATGATCCTAATGAAAATGTAGGGATGATATGAAAATGCAGGTATGTAGCGGATGCAATGGGACTCATGTTTTTGGTATGTGTCACATTCAACTAATGAAATGGATAGGCAGACTATAAAGGAATAAGAAAGGAAGGTTAGCATGACAATGGCTCAGAGTTTTAGTGCGATAGTGAGAAGACTGGATACATCAAGAATATACAAGGACAAAACCGAGCGATTAATTACAAGCAATTATGTACAAAAGGTTGTTGATGAGACTTGATTGGATCTTTCTATTTGATGCGTGCGATAGTGTTGGAACACCCAGGGAATATGGGAAATGCTGAGGCCCATGGGGATGTGATGATGGAGATGTTGGGGAGTGAGATTTTGATAGATAATGGAATGGTCCACTATGCGTGATGCCTATTTCTAGGTTTTCATCACCCATACTTGTCCAAGGCGCCTGATTGTCAAGTTTTCACCATTGGACAAAAAATTTCTCTTTACTCTTCTTTTTTATTTTTTATGTTTTTGATGTTGTCCAAGCGCCTGTTTGCCAAGTTTTCACCGGGATAACCATTTTTTCAACTTCTATTTCTATTTTTTTTTTGAGATTTTTTTAGGACTGTTTGACATTGTTTTTGTACTTTTTTTAGGACTTTTAATACTTTTTATGGATTTTTTCAGATAACTAGAAGGAATAACCAGCTGTCAGGCATAGAAGTGCCTGAGGTGAATGATGTTGATAGGATCATTCAAGGGTTCTTCCTCAGGGGTGGAGAGTTGATATTCCCTAGAACTGAAGCATGTCATGACAATGTATGGGCCTTGCTAGGTAACCTCAAACTTACCTTTCTTTTCCCGATTAGTACCCACTTTTTGATTTTCCTTTAGCACAAAGTCCCTTACCTGGAACTAACATGGGTGGACTTTCTTTTTATAGTTCTTCTTGAGTCTATTTTGATAAAAAATCAAGTGATCATAGCCTTACTGGAACTTTTCATCTAGTAGATAAAGTTGCATGAGTCTTACTACTCGGTAATCTTCATCATCAATCAAGCCTCTCAGTGATACTTAGAGGGATGGTAGTTTGACCTCAATTGGTAAGACAACTTCAGCACCATAGACTAGGGAATATGGATTAGTTCATGTAGGACTATGGTAGGAAGTGTGATATGCCTAGAGGGTGGGGTTGATCTGGAGATGCCAGTCACAACCAATATCATTGAAAACTTTCTTGAGGATTTTGAGGAGGGTCTTATTAGTTGTCTTAGCTTGGTTGTTACCTTGAGGAAAATATGAACTGGAGAAACTGTGATGGATATGGAGGCAAGCACATAGATCACTAACATATTGATTTTCAAATGGTTTTTTGTGATCTGTGAAGATAGTGGAGGGTATGCCGAAATGGAAGATGATATGGTAGAGGATGAATTTGGATATTTGGACACCTATAGTGAGTGTGAGTGGAATTGCTTCAACCCACTTTGTAAAGTACTCTGTTGTTGTTATTATGTATTTGTGGCCTTCAAAAGAGAGGGGGTAATATTACCAATGAGGTCAAAATACCAACAAGAGAAAGGCCAAGGGGGCGCAATAGGCCAGAGGTCCTGTACAGGAGCATGGATCAAATTGGCATGCTATTGACAAGGTAAGTAATTCTTGATGAACTCATAAGCATCATGTTCCATTGCAGGGAAATAGTATCCTTTTCATAAAAGTTGCTTGGCTAGGACCATGCCACTCATGTGGGCACCACAGATTCCATCATGTACCTCCTATAAAGCCTGGGTAGACTCATTTTCATCTAAACATCTAGAAAGCACATTGTGATAGCCTCGATGATAAAGGGTGTTGGCTACGAGGGTGTAGTGGCAAGCACTATGAATAAAGTTTTGGTGTTAGGTTGAGGTGAGATGAGGGGATATGATACCGTTTTTTAGATAAGCCTAGATATCATGGTACCATGGGGACTGAGGACCAACCAAGATACATACACGATTCAATTCATCATTCTCATAAGTGGGAGCATGAAGTTTCTCAACTAAGAATTTGTATTGTGTAGACTCGTGAGGAATCTCTAAGAGGGAGCCAATTGTGGCCATTGCATCAGAAACCTTGTTATGTAAGCATGGTACTTGTGTTATCTATAAGTGGAGGAAATTCTCTTTCATCTTGTCAACCATCTCCTTATACAACATCAGTTTGTCATCTTTGGTTTGATACTCATCTAGGAATTTTTTGATGATGAGTTGGGAATCACCTAAGACATGTATATCTGTGATGTTCCACTCTATAGCCATGTGGATTCCTGTGACTAGTGCCTCATATTTTTCAATGTTGTTCATGTAGGGAAATCCCAATTTAAATGACATAGGTATATATTCACCTTGCGGTGTGATGAAGAGTATTCCTGCCCCTACACCATAGGCTGTGTAGGATCCATCAAAGTAGAGTTTCCAAGTGGGTTGCTCTTCTATCATGTACAAATTCTCATCTGGAAATTTTGTGATCAAAGGATATGTGTCCACCAATGGCGCTTCTACTAGCTGATCTGTGATGACCTGCCCTTTAATGGCTTTTCTGTCTACATATTGAATATAAAACTCGCTTAATAGCATAACCCATTTTTCCATTCGACCTGTGAGAGTAGTCTTGGAGAGTAGGTATTTGAGAGGGTCCATTTTTGAAATGAGCTTGGTTGTATGACTAAGCATATAGTGGAAAAATTTTTGAGTGGAGAAAACCACTATCAGACATGCTTTTTTCATAGGGGAATAATTGAGCTCATAACCTACCAAAGTCTGGTTGATGTAATAAATATCTCTTTCTTTACCTTCATCATCCAACTAGGAAAGGAGTGCCCCCAATGCTGTTGTAGTAGAAGAAATATATAGGATGAGTGGTCAGCCAGGTACATGTGGTACCAAGATGGGTGGGTTAGCCAAGTATTCTTTGATCTTTTTAAAACTTTTTTGACATTGAGGATCCCATTTGAAAGTGTTATCTTTTTGCAGGAGATGAGTAAATGGTAGGCACTTATCTATTAACTGAGAGATAAAATGGTGCATATATTGTAACTATCCTTGGAGGCTATGCATTTTTCAGAGTGTTTTTGGTGGAGGCATTTCTATGATAGCTTGTACCTTTTTTGGATCTATTTCAATACCTCTTGTGGATACGATGAATCCAAGGAGCTAATGAACTATAATTGATTGACTGTTTAAATATGTTAAGTTGATGATCACAGTGACATAGAAGGTTTATGCAAGACATTAAATCAGTTAATGTATTGTATTGTCATTGATGTCAACTTGATATAATCTATATGGTCATGGACATACTTCCAAAGACTTCAAAGAACCAATGAATGAAAGGCTATGGTATCAATAATGCATATAAGTCAAATATTCACAAAGTGGGTGTATACACTAATGGAGTGCACACTGACGGTCAGAATAAAAGAGCAAAGTCAAAGTGTTACCCAAGGAGCAAATGCCCAACATTATTGACGAGCAAAGTCACAGTGTTATTCGATGAGAAAATTACAGTGTAACCTGACAAAAAGAATTATAGTTTTTCCTGATGGATGGAGATCCTGAAGACAACTAAAGTCACACTGGCAGAATAGTCAGTTATCACTGATGACTAACTAAATTATTGACCGACAGAACAGAGAGTTTAGAAACTACAAAATGCTAAGCTGTTAGGAGCTAAAAATAGACTTAACTAATACTTATAATTGTTTTAATCGACAAGATAGATCTGGAGATAAGTTAAGGATTTAAAGCTACTTTTCCAATTGGAAAGAAGATCTCTATGAGATAAAACTAGAGTTTTTCTTTAAATCTAATTGGCGAGAATTGTGGATCACGCCAAGATCAAGAAAGACAAGAAACGGTGAAATCATGTCTATAAAGAGACAACTTAATTCATTATAAAGGTGGTGAAGGGGAGTGACAAGAGAATAGATGCTGAAGAGATTCTAAAGGAGAAGAAAGTCTTCATTTAGACCTGATCAATGAAGCTAAGGAAAGAGCTAAATTCTCCAGACACCGGCGAACAGTGATACAACATCATAGATCAAAATAGTGTGAAGCAAAGGTATTGAATTGATAACATTGATCAGAAAGGTAATGCACTTAAAATAGATCTGAAAATCTATGATTCAAGTTGTATATGTGAATAGATCAATTTACTATTTTATTTTAACCATTGAAGTATAAAGTCTCTTAACTGAGAAGGACTTAAAAGTCTTTTGTAATTGAGATACATCCCAAGGAGTATCAAAAAGTTTGAACATAGAAAGTAGCATTGGATATGCATGATACATATTGACAGGCCAAGTGAGTGTTTGATCAAGGATGGTAGCATTAGATGCCAGATACTAAGTGACAAACTATTCTTTAAAATCTTCTAACAAGGTCACACCTAACAGTGTGTTTGTAACCTTTAATAGGGTTGGCTCTTAACCGAGCTCACTTTAGAAGAGTGAAAATTTGGGGTACCGGTCCCAGTGGTTTTCCCTTAATAGGGTTTCCAGGTTAAAAATCCATGTGTTAATGTTTCTACAAGTCATTACTTTATTATTTTTCATTTCACTTAAGTAAATCTGGATTGATCAATATACACTAGTTATTTATCGTATTTTGGTAAATAGAAAGACTGCTTATTGGTAAACATACATAAGAAGGTTTTACAAAGAATTCTGACAAGAAGAAATTTTGATGAAAGACTCCTCTCTTTTCTAGCTATCATCCTAATGATGGATCATGGAGTGTGATCCGAAACATTGATGGAAAAAATGCCACACAATCAAAATCCAGAAGCCTTAAGTACTAAGTAGAAATTTGATAAAAGTATTTCAGGGCATTCATCTTGTAGGAATGAAGATAACTAGAGGTATAATTTGTGGTACTAAGTTTGAAGGGTTGATTTAAGGATTAATTTTTGAGGCCACTGATTCACCCCCCCCCCTCAGTTATTAATAACAATTGGTATCAGAGCTTGTGTGCTTAGAAGGAAGGTTTCGAGACCTAAACTAAAGATCACAAGATGAACAGATGAGATGTGCCCAAGTTGAACAAAGACAACTTTGCTTCATGGAAAAGCAGAATAAGACTCCACTTATCAGGGATTGGAAATGATGTTACTCAATACTTAGATACTGAATAAGTGTTTCCCACAAGAGCACCCACAATTGAACAAATGAGAGATAAGCATGAGCACAACTACATGATGATAGAGCTTGCTTACTCACTCTCTGATGCTGAATTTGAAGATGTCAAAGAATGCACAAATGCAAAAAAAATGTGGGACAAATTGAAGCTTGTACATGTTGGTGATAAAAATGTTCTGAGAGCCAAGGCATAAAGCCTTAGAGGAAAGTTTCATGATCTCAGAATGAAAGAAGGTGAAAATATCACATAATACAGCACAAGAATAAAAGAGGTAGTCAATGCTATCCAAGGAGTTGGAGGTGTACTAGATGAAGATACAGTGGTAAGTAAAATTCTAATAACCTTATTGCCTACTTATGTTATTAGAGTATCTTCCATACAAGAAATGGGAGCAGTAGCAAATAGCAATGTTACTCTAGACAGTTTGATTGGAAGACTGATTTCATTTGAGATGAATAATTTTGATAATAGTGTCTTACCAAACATAGAGTCTGTATATTAAATCTTCTTTGAGAATAAGAAAATCAAGTCATAAACACACTATGAGAAAAGATAGTGACAATGAAAGTGAAGAAGAAGATCTTGATGAAATTGAAGCACTTATGGCTAGAAGAATGTAGAGAGGCAAAGGTAAATTATCACTTGTGTGTTTTAATTGTAAAGAGATTGGACACTTTGCTGCAAGATGTCCTAACAAAAGAAAAGATGACAGAAGTAATGACAGGTCATTTGAAAAGAAGTTTGACATAGGTGATTATAAAAATAACCGACAATTAGAAAAAAGAGATACTGACACTGAATCTGATGAAGACATCGAGATAGTGTTTGTGGAAGTAAAAGATGATTCAGATGAAGATGAAGAAAGGTATGTAGAAATTGTACTCATATATAAAGTTAATAAAAATGATGTCTAAATCATAGATAGTGGATACACTCACCATATGACTGGTGACAAACAAAAGTTTGAGACTTTTGAATACTATAATGGTGGTTCAGTAAGAATGGGTAATGACGCACCTTGTCTAGTTGAAGGTAAAGGAACTATAATATTGAATAAGCTGATAAAATGTGAAAATGCTTATTGGGTGAAAGGAATGAATTATAATCTATTGAGTTTTTCTTAGTTGAATAATTTAGGTCATAGAGTAGCATTTGAAAATAAGAAGGAAAAGATATTCAATAAATTAGGAAGTCTGATTAGTACCGGTGAGCAGACAAAAGGTAACTTATTCTATCTAAATGATACTAACACCACTTGCTTAATGGATAGAAATGAAGAAATATGGTTGTGGCACAAAAGATTGTGTCATGTAAACTTTGACAACATGATAAAAATAAGAAGAAAGAGAAATGTAAGAGGCTTACTGACGATGATTAATCTAGACAATATCATGTGCAAAAATTATCAAAAAGGTAAGATGACAAAGTCTAGTTTCAAAAGAAAAACCCATACATTTGATGTCATTCTAGAATTATTCCATACTGATCTATGTGGACCCATGAGGACAAAGAGTTATTATTGTGATAGATATTTAATTCTCTTTGTTGATAATTACTCTATAATGGTGACATTAATATTTATAAAAGATAAATCTGAAGCATTCAAGATGTTTAAATGGTACAAGGCAATGGTAGAAAAACAAAGTGGTAAAGAATTGAAATGCTTAAGATTAGATAGAGGAGGGGGATTTTTTTCAGATGAATTCACTAACTTTTGTAATGAGCATGGAATCAAAAGATAGGTCTCTGCACCAAGAACACCACAACAAAATGGAATTGCTGAAAGAAGGAACATATCCATAGTTGATTGTGCAAGGACACTGATGATAGAGAAAGACATCACCCAAATATTCTAGAGGGAAGTTGTCAGTATTGCTGTTTACACATTGAATAGAGTACAATTGAAGAAAGACACCAGTAAGACACCTTATGAGATATGGTATGGATACACACCCAATGTAAGTTACTTCAAAAAATTTGGCAGTCAATTTTATATCTTAAAAGATGATAGAAATGGAAAACTTAAGTCCAAAAGTGATGAAGGAATATTTCTAGGGTATTCCACCAAGAGAAAGGTTTATAAATGTCTGAATAAATCCTCTAACAAAATTGTTGAAAGTGAAAATGTAAAGATAGATGAATTTGTAGAGAAGAATGAAAAGGAAAGCACAAAAGAACTAGAGGACTAAAACAAGTTTGTTTACAATGAAGAACCTGACACTCTACCCAAGCAACAATGTATAGCTCCTGAGCAACAAATTATTGCACCCGAGCATATGGTTGCAAATACTGACAATTAGGATATTGCTCAAAATGATGTACCGAGTGATGGAGATCAGAATGAAGGACACAATGATGATCAAGATGATAGACAAAGATATGAACCTATACTTTCTAGATATGTCAGAAGGAACCATCCACAGAGCCAGATCATAGGAGACAAGAAGGCCGGCATGAGAGCCAGAAGTAAGTCTCTAAACACAAGATGTCTTATTTGTGATTATGAGCCAAAATTTGTCAATGCTGCACTTGATAATGATGAATGGATTAGTACTATGAATGAGGAAATTGAGAAGGTTGAGAAAAACAAGAAATGGATACTTGTACCGAGACCAAATGACAAGAATGTCATTGGTACAAAATGGATATTCAGGAATAAACTAAATGAGAATGGAGAAGTCACGAGAAATAAAGAAAGACTAGTATGCAAGGGGTATGCACAAGAAGAAAGTATTGACTATGAAGAGACCTTTGTACCCATTGCTAGGATAGAAGGAGTGAGAATACTACTTGCTTATTCTATATGTAAAGGATTCAAGGTATATCAAATGGATGTCAAGTCTACATTCCTAAATGGAATACTTGAAGAAGAGGTATACATTGAGCAACCATGAGGGTTTGTTGATCCAGACAAGAGGGAAATTGTATGTAGATTAAACAAAGTCTTGTATGGATTGAAACAAGAACCCTGAGCCTGGTATGAAAGACTTCATTCCTAGCTCATAAGTATTGGATTTGTAAGAACTAGAAAAAAAGTAATCTTTATTTGAAGGAAGATATTGATGCTAACATTTTGATTTCTGAGATATTTGTTGATGACATCATATTTGGAGGCAATGATATGCTATGCAAATAATTTAGAAATGAAATGAGAAAAGAGTTTGAGATGTCTATGTTTGCAGAGATCAAGTTTTTTCTTGGTCTATAGATCATGCAACAAGATGAAGGTATTTTCATTACTCAATCCAAATACACCAAGGAAGTGCTGAAAATATTCAAGATGGAAGATTCCAAACTAGTTGGAACACCGATGGCAACTGGATGTAAGCTCACAAATGAGGACAAGTCATCAGAGGTAAATCAGACTTTGTATAGATCAATTATTGGAAAACTTATGTATGTTGTACATACTAGACTAGATATTGCACATGTAGTAGGAATAGTTGCAAGATTTTATGCTAATCCCAGGGAATCACATATGACTATTGTGAAAAGAATCCTAAGATATCTAAAGAATACCAAGGAATATGGCTTATGGTATAAAAGAGAAGGCAAATTTGAACTTAAGGTCTTTACTGATGCTGATTGGGCTGGAAATATTGATGAGAGAAAGAGCACAAATGGAGGAGCATTCTTTATGTGTGACAGACTTGTCACATGGATCAACAAGAAGCAAGGATGCATCTCTTAGTCTACTACAGAAGCAAAGTGTGTTGCTGCTTCTGCAAACTACTCAAATATTGCATGGATAAAATAGTTACTAGAAGGTATGCATATGAAAATTCTTGAACCAGTAATTATCTATTGTGATAATACCAGTGCAATAAACATTTCCAAGAATCCATTCATTAATGCTAAGACAAAGCATATTTCCATAAAGTATCATTATTTGAGAGAAAAAGTTCAAGAAAAGGAGGTGATACTTGAGCATGTGCAATCTAAGGAAAAATTATCTAATATCTTCACCAAGCCACTACCCAAGGATGCATTTGAATACTTGAGAAAGAGACTAGGGGTCAGACCCTTGTCTACTGGTTAGTAAAATGACTAGAAGGCTGCATCAGCCTACATATCATTAGAATATCATTCATGTTGATGCAAGAAAAGAGATGGACTTCAAAGATACATTTATACACAACAAGGTACTTATCTACTCTGAGCACCAAATTTATTGTATTTCCGATGGATTGAGAAATTCAAGGAGTATATTATGGATAGAAAGGACTGTTTGGCATTACTGTCAAAATGTTTGTTTGGCATTCTTGTCAAAGGGGGAGATTATATCCATTATTACCTCAGGGAGAGATTATATCCATCACATTTATCCAAAGGGAGAGATGCAACCAGAAAAGGAGAGAACTACTGACAAGAGACATCAAAGAAAAGGGAACAGTGAAAGGGAGAGAGTTTGAAATAGGAGAAGAAAACATCACCCTCAGGGAGAGATTATAAAAGGAGAGATTATATCAAGAGAGATTATATCCATCAGATTTATCCAAAGGGAGAGATGTAACCAGAAAGAGAGAGTACATACAAAGGGAGAGAATTGTTGGCAAGAGACATCAAAGAAAAGAGAACAGTGAAAGGGAGAGAGTTTGAAATAGGAGAAGAACACATCACATCATAAAAAGAAAGATTCTACATCTATCCAGTAAAGGGATTGAAGATAGAGAGGAAGCTACAAGAATCAAATCTTAGCTCATATGAACTTATCGAGAACCAGATATTTATATCGGTTATAGTACATAAGATTGGTAGTTTGATGGACTTCAACTATTATATTTCATATTGTATTAGTAATAATATAGTGTGATAATGTAGTCTGTTTCCATCAATGCCAAAGGGAGAGATTAATGAACTATAACTGATTGAATGTTTGAAGATGTTAAGTTGATGATCATAGTGAAATAGAAGGTATATGCAAGACATTAAATCAATTAATGTATTGTATTGTCATTGATGTCAACTTGATATAATCAATATGGTCAAGGACAAACTTGCAAATACTTCAAAGAACCGATGAACCAAAGGCTATGCTATTAGTAATGCATATAATTCAAGTATTCAAAAAGTGGCTATATACACTGACAGAGTGCACACTGATGATCAGAATAAAAGAGCAAATTCACAGTGTTACCTGATGATTAAATGCACAAAATTACCAATGAGCAAAGTCACAGTGTTGCCCGATGAGCAAAGCACAATGTAACTTGACAGACATAATTATAGTGTTTCCCGACGGACAGAGATCCCGAAGACAACTGAAGTCACACTGATAGAATAGTCAGTTATCACCAATGACTAACTGAAGTATTGACCGACAGAATAGAGAGTTTAGAAATGAAAAAATGCTTAGCTGTCAAGAGCTAAAAATAGACTAAACTGATACTAATCATTGTTTTAATCGACAAGATAGAATCAGAGATAAGTAAAGAATTTAAATCTGCTTTGTCTAGTTGGCAAGAAGATCTCTATGAGATAAAACTAGATTTTTTCTTTAAATCTAATTGGCAAGAATTGTGGATCAGGCCAAGATCAAGAAAGCCAAGAAACTATGAAATCATGTCTATAAAGAGACACCATAATTCATTACAAAGGTGGTGAAGGGGACTGACAAGAGAATAGATGCTAAAAAGATTCTGAAGGAGAAGAAATTCTTTATTCAGACCTGATCAATCAAGCTGAGGAAAGAGCTAAATTCTACAAACACTGACGAACATTGATACAACATCTTAGAGAAGAACAGTGTGGAGAAAAGGTATTGAATTGATAACATTGATCAGAAAGGTAATGTACTTACAATAGATATTAAAATATGCAATTCAAGTTGTATATGTGAACATGTCAATTTACTATTTCAGTTTAACTATTGAAGCATCAAGTCTCTTAACTAAGCAGGACTTAAAAGTCTTTTGTAATTGAGATACATCCCAAGGAGTATCAAAAATTTTGATCATAGAAAGTAGCATTGGATATGCCCGATACCTATTGATAAGCCAAGTGATTGTTTGATCAAGGATGGTAGCATTAGATTCTAGATACTAAGTGACAAACTATTCTTTAAAATCCTCTAACAAGGTCACACCTAATAGTGTTTTTGTAACCTTTAACAGGGTTGGCTCTTAACCGATCTAACTTCAGAAGAGTGAAAATTTGGGGTACCAGTCCCAGTGGTTTTTCCCTTAACAGGGTTTCCACATTAAAAATCCATGTGTTAATGTGTCTATGAGTCATTACTTTATTATTTTGCATTTCACTTAAGTAAATCTGGGTTGATTGGTATACACTAGTTATTTGTTGTGTTTCGATAAATAGAAAGAATGCTTATCGGTAAACATATAGAAGAAGGTTTTACAAAGCATTCTAACAAGTAGAAATTTGATAAAAGTATTTCAAGGCATTCATCTTGTAAGACTGAAGATAACTAGAGGTATAATTTGTGGTACTAAGTTTGAAGGGTTGATTTAAGGATTAATTTTTGAGGCCACTAATTCATCCCCCCTCTCAGTTATTACTAACAGGAGCTTTTGCTGACATGACCCCGAAGACACACTTCTTAGGGTTGAGAATTAGGTAGTAGTATCCAATCTTGTCAAAGACGCATTCCAAAACATCTAGGTGATCTTCCATTTTAACTAATTTTTCCAAGATATCATCTACATAGTCTTCAAGGATCTTGTGAATCATGTCATGAAAAATGACTGTCATGGCCCTTTGATAGGTTGCCCCAACATTCTTCAAGCCAAATGGCATCATATTATAGCACAAGGTGACTTGGGGGTTTGTGAATGTTGTCTTGTGCTGATCTTCTTCTACAATACGGATCTTATTATATCCAAAAAATCCATCCATGAGTGATAACATCTCATGTCTTGCTGTAAGATCTACTATCATGTCTATGTTTGGAAGTGGGAAATCATCCTTGGGACATGTCTTGTTGAGCTATTGTAAGTCTGTACATATCCTGATTGATTTTTTAGGTTTAGACACTAGCACCATATTAGAAATCCACTTAGAGTAGTAAATGGCATGGATGATTTTGGCTTGGAGTAACTTCTCTAGCTATGATTTGACAAGTAGTGCCACTTTGGGGTGCATCTTTTTGAGCTTTTGTTTGACAGGTTTGATGTTTGGGTCCACTACTAGAAAGCGAACTAGAAAGTTGGCATCTAATCCCGACATGTGGGAATAAGACCATGAAAAATTATTTATGGATTCCTTCAAGAGAGTGATGAGATTTGTTCCTTCTACTTCAGTCAAATATGCTGCTATGTATGTGATGGTGAGATTCTCTTTTGTGCCTAGGTTGACAGGTTTTGTTTCTTCAATGAGAATTGATGATTATTCAGGCCTGTAATCGTGGATTAGAGGAAGAGGAGAATCTTCATCCTTTGGTGCCTCAGATATTTTTTCACCAGCGGATACGCCCTTTTTTCACTATTTTGTGATCGGATAGCACCCCAGAGGGGTTTTCTCTAGGGGATCAATTTTTCTCTTTTTTACTTTTGTTTTCTACTTCATTTTTGCAGATGAAGTTCTCCTCTTCCCCAAATTATGCCTTTGGATCTAGTTTGTAGAAATGTGTTAAATCTTGCCCCCAGTCATTTCTCTGTTATACTTCTCCCATAAATCTTAGGAGTGCATCCTCACTTTGGAACCCGTCAATGTGTACGACACTTGGTTTGTCCCAGTTTATGAGTTCAGGATGGCGAAGGGGAAGGTCAATGAAGAGAATGGAAATTTGGCGTAGGAAAGAATTGTCCAGGAAGGTTTCATCATCAAAGACATCATCATAGGCTCTCACAACTTTCTCTTCCGGGACATCTTTGATGTTAGTGATTTTTCCCAAGGGAGGATAAAAGGCATAGATGTTCTTGTTGGTGCCCCCATTCATTTCAGATCCATGCCAAGGCCTAGGTTCTTTTCTCATCAGGTAGGTACAATAGGATCCTTCATTCCCTTCTCTTCATAACTGAGACCACCTCCCTGGTACTTCCATTTTTCTATCACCAACTTGTGAGTTGAAGGGTACTTACCTTTAAAGTAATTGAGGTGACTTGTGCCTTTGGGTGGTGGATCCTTATGGAGCCATTGGTTGATGTCTAGTGTCATCTCCTAGCTATTCAAAATACCATTTGAGATAAAAGTGGTAGGACCCAATTGCAGCGGCTTGGTAGTTTTTGGTTCTATCTTGCTGGCATTAGATTGGCAGCCTTGAGTGTGTGGATCAACTGGCAGTGCTCCAACTACAAAGGCATCAGAGAGACTGTACTCACCACAACCTTTGTTGTTGATCTTAACTATGGAAAAGGTGGAGGAAAGGATGGTCTCTGGGTCTCAATGGGTTTGAGATGAACTAGTGATAGAAGTGCCAATGTTGATCCCATGATAGTGATTAGAATGTGGGAAGGAGGTTTCCAATGCATTGCAATATGCAAATGGTTTGGGATCTACACGGATGGTGATTTCAGTGCCATTATATGAGAATTTGATGCACTAAAGGTAGGTGGATGGGAGGGCTTGCATAGAATTAATCCATGGGCATCTAAGGAGGATGTTGAAGGGAAGGTCAAGATCAACAATGTGACATATTATATCTTGGATAGCAGGGCCCACTTTGATGGGAAATGAAATGGTGCATTTAGAAGCGCATTCTAGATTGTCATATCCTTTGATTTTTATGACATCATCTATTATATCAACTTTAGTGCAACCCAATGGTTTGATGAATTTCAGAGTACATAGATTTAGGGCTGAGCCATTATCTATCTTGACTCGCTTGATAGAAAAATCTTTAACCATGACAACAATACGGAGTGGAAGATTATGATTAGGTTCTTCTGAGGGCATGTCTGTTGGTTTAAAGGAGACCCCACAACATGTAGACAAGTGGTTGACAAGGTTCTAGAATTCAGTGAAGTTGATGTCATTGGGAACACATGAATCTTGTAGGTCTTTAATGAGGATCTCTTGATAGGTGGGTGGGGTGCGGAGGAGATCTAGGATGGAAATTTGGGCAGAGTATTCCCTAGGTGTTCCAATAGGTTGTATTGGGTACCAACAAACAAAATGGTACTTACACCTGCAACTGTTATTCTTTCTCAATGAGTGGTGACTATGCATTGGTTATCGACACCCTTGACATGAATGACATTGATGGAGGACTGGACTTGGGATATGCAGCCAATGAGATTATCATAGTTGATATATGTATTTGTATAATCTTTTCTATTGGCATTTTCTCCTTGCTTACCCTTCCCCTGGTCAGAGGATTGAGTGGGATTTCCTGGGCCTTTACGTGAGGTGTGTTCAGGAAATGCATTTTGATAGATTTTAAGGCTTACATTTGGCGATGGTTGGGTAGGAGAGTCCACTTTGATCTCTTTGTGGTCAATGATATCCTAGATGTAATGTTTTAGCTTCATGCATTTGATGGTGGTGTGTCCCTTAACATGATGGTAACCATGGTACTCATTATCTTTATACCAGGCAGGCTTAGGTGTTGAGTCACCAAATGGCTGCATTTTTTGGTACACGACTTGGTTAGCTTGGACCATTTTATGAAAGATGACATCTATGGGTTCACCCAAGGGGGTAAACATGTGTTGTGGTGCATTCTTAATGTGAGGCCTTTCTTGTCCATGTGGGACTGATATATCATTCATCTAGTTCACAAGACCTTGATAGTTGGGTTGATATGATGTTCCTAGAGGGGGATAGATAGTTGCACCTTGAGGGCATGTGTTGTGCTGGTATGCTGGTTGGTGATATGTGAGAGTGGGCTATGGATACATGGGAGGAGGTTGAGGGTATACTGGTGATGCTTGGTGATAAGTTTGGGTAGGTGCATTGGGACTGGTCACCATGACCTGAACGTGTTTGCTATCAGTGGCTCTGTTAGTTACTACATTTTTGTTCTTGTTCCATTACCCTGATCGATAATTATTATTTTTGTCAAGCTGGGATTCTTTATAGTGCTTGATGACACCATCTTCTATGAGACCTGGCTCAAGATCCATGCCTTTGATTCTGATGTCTTGATAAGTTTGTATATAGTTCATTCACATATGATAGGAAAGCTTAGGATAGAGGTTGTTAGTGAAGATTTTGATAAGATGTTGCTCAGGGGGTTGATAGGACAACCTTGTAGTAAGCTCTTTCCAGTGCTGGAGGTAATCAGCTAGGCTCTATCCTCCCTTCTGTTTGGAATTACATAACTTGAGGGAGAGTTCATTCTCTATATTGTGCGTGTATTGGCCCACAAACTTCTCAAATAGTCCAGCAAAAGTAGAGATTGTGCCATAGGGGATTTTGTAGAACCACTCAAGAGCGGTCCCTCCTAAGCTTTTGGGAAATAGTCTCATGAGGAAATTATTTCTACAGTCCACTTCTTGGAATTCCATGTAGAATTATTTCACGTAGCTAACAGGATCTCCCTTCCCCCAATATTTATCAAATCTAGGTATCTCAAAGTGCTTGGGGAAGGGTATTGCAGTGATAGATCGATGAAATAGGTAAGGACACACGTCTTAAAACTTGAATTTTTTAGCCGCGGTCCCTTATTTTAGCTCTTTGAAAGTGTTCTTCATTTCTTCCCGTTCAGTATTGATTTTTGGGGGAGGATTATTAACCCCAATTGCATTAGTTCCCTGAATCTGATATGGATCAAATGGAAAATATGGGGGATTCTATGCGGAATATTGTGGTGTTTGATATGATAGTTGCTGGTCAGCATATATGGGCTATTGTGGTGGAAGTTGTGGATGAGGGGAATATTGTAGTGGAGGAGGTGACAGTGCTTGATAGGGTTGTTGCAACTGCAAGAAGTATGCTTGTATTTGTTGAGGCATTGGATAAGTAGGCTGAGCCTGTTGCACACCTTCCTAGGGTGGAGGATAGGTGTTCTATGGTAGAAATCCCCCAGTGGTTGTAGCAAGGTAATTCATGTTACTAGGAACACTGAATTGCTGTGGTGGTGGAATGGTTTGTGATGCAGTAGAAGATGGCATGGCTAGGTAGTTGGCAGAATGAGTTTTCTGCTGTTGCGTTGGTTGGAGGGAGGAAAGTGTGCATGTTAGTGAAAGGATTAGCGAGTTGTTGTAGCAATTGTGCTGTGAAGGGATTTTCCCCTTGCATTTGTGGTTGTGGTAGCTGGGTAGTTTGGATTATTGGTTGTGCTGCTATGAAGGGTTTGGTGTGTTGTTGTGGTGCTTGGGATGTGAATGGGTTGGAATTTTGTTGTTGCTATTGTTGTTTTTGGGCTATTTGTTGGACTTGTTGTTGGATTGGTTGCTGCTGTTGGATAGGAGGGATAGGAATTTGTGTTATGGTGAAGGGATTGGTAGATGTTTGTGGCATGGGGGGATTTGGGTTGAATTGAGTTTGAGGCAGAACTGCTGGAAAACATTGTGATTGTGTTGCTAGTGGAGCGGGGAAGGTGGACCCTTGCATAAAAAAGGGTTGGTTATAGGCATTGGTAGGTGGCATGCTTGTGGTGAACTACATTTTTTGTTGTGGGTATGCGGTGGAAGAAAACAGTGGAACAAGCAATGAGATTTGGGTGCTTTGATGTTGCGAACTGGTTGTTGTATTTTGAATGGGCTAAGTGGGGATGGATGGAATGGTGGTTTGTTGGGTGTTTACTGGTGGTGGTGGGAATTGTGATACAAATTTTGGGAATGCTTGTGAAAGAGGAGAAGATGTGGACTGAGGAGGTGTAGGTGCTTGAGTAGTGATAGGGAGTATTGTTTGTGTTGTTGATGTTGGATCAGGAGGCAAGGCTCCCAAGGTAGATGAAGGTGTTGTGTGCATGAGGGAGGGTGGGATGGAAGGTTGGACTACTTGTATTATAAGAGTTCCCACCTGTAGAGCTCACTAAAGTGGATCAAAAATTTTGTTTCTAGTGGGATGATAACATTCCCCTAGAAGTGCTATAGGTCATGTGACAAGTGTGGGTATAATCCAAGGCAGGAGTTGAAGTCCTAGTTGTTGAATGTTTAAGAGTACCTGACTATTGTTACATCCACTCATGGCATTCACCATGTGGACATGCCCTGGATGATTGATGAATGTATTTATGGTACTCATGGTGGGAGTCTCATTAGTATCTACCCAGATGTGCTCAATTTGTTCATTAGGCTGAGGCACATAGGTAACCATGGTGTTAATGTGATCAGTCGTGGGATTAGATGAACTAGCTACAAGATTAGGGTCCATGTCCTTCCTCTTCTTAGTGGCTCATGTAATAGGTGTCATGAAATGACTACCCTAAGGGGATATGAGATACAATATGTAATGCAAGGATGTGCCTAGGTAGCTAAGGATGATGGTGCTAGGACTAGGATTTTAGACAATGCATCTAGGATGATGAGTATGCTCTTTAGGATGATTTGGTGTACGCAAGGATTAAGTGTTGATTTCGCTAGTGTAAGATCAAGTGGATGTGATTGTCTACCTAAGACAAACTTGTGGTATTCGGTGAATGGGATTCTCTATCAATACAAACCAACCTTTTGATCAAGGTGCTGAGGTTACAAAGGCAAATGGGATCATCCTAAACAATGCTTAGTTTAAGGACAATTAAGGATGAGGTTTTGATTAAGATGTAGGTTCTAAGAAACTCAAAAGGAGATGCAATACCAAGTGAGGGATGTGATTAAGGTTTCTTTGGATGATGATTAGGATGATGCTAAGTTGACTAGGATTGGATTGGATTATGCTAGATTATGCTAGGCTGAGTGTGTGATGTGTTTCTAAAGATGAAAACCTAGGGGAGGTCCTAAAAATGCAAGCTAAGTGATCATAAGAAGAGGAGGGATGGGTGTTTATTATGGTAGACCAACTAGTCATATTTCTCAAATGTGACAAAAGTAGCATTTAGACGATATTTTCCCATGAAGCGAGCAACCTTGTTGTATATCACTTTGTCAAAATTTTCCCATGTGTGAGTTTCTTGCTTGATGGAATCAACGATGTGTTGGTACTCGGTAGCCTCTCAAGTTGTATTCTTTTGTTCTCTATGCATGGGTGGTAACAAAGTTTTCACCTTCTTATGCTTCTTAGAATCAGTCATGTGCTAGAAAAAGATTTCATTTTGGATAAGCAATTGAAGGGTTTTATGACATATCTCATAAAAGATCAGATCTTGAAGGTTGTGGAAAATTTTGAAGCTCATGGTAGTCTAAAAAAGGATGTTGTTTTGATGATTTAGCAAAAGCTTGATTTCTTTCTAATTTTCAATAGGTTTGTTCCATTGCAAGAACCAATTTCAACATAGTCAAATTAGAAAATAATAGGCATGTGTCTTGAAAATAATCCAACAAGGGACAAAGCAACTTTGAAGGACACAAGAAAGTGACAAATTTTATTTGTTGGGTATTCCGTTCGTGTTTTGGATTTGTCAATGTTCTTAAAACACTTCAAGCACAAGTATACCTAAGGAATTAGCTTCACATGAAATATTATAGGACCATTGCTTGGTAGTCCTTCAGCTCACACAGTAGTGTCACCACCACAAGGGCACCTGTATTTTTGGCTTTTTCTAGGTATTGTTGTCATGCTACGAAGATCTCTTTTGCAACACAATACCTTGGGACACATATGATGGGAATCTTGGGGGGAGATGCTTCCCTCCTCTTGCACTATAATAAATCACTGTTTGGAGGTGAATTAGGTAGCTTGTATGCTTAGAGTGTTTAGTAAGTGTCTACATTCGATTGTATCCTCTATGTCTGCGCAAGCACGATTCAGGTGTATAGCTTTATAGAGTGTCTTGACAAAAGTGGTCACGTAAATGTGATTGAGACTGCGAGGCCGCACTTAAGTTAGACAAGAGCCGAGTATAAGATCAAATGCCAACATAATACTAAGGCTTCAATCCCAAAGAGTAAATTTGATTAACGTGAGTTGGAGTGGTGTGGCTTACACCTTGTTCTCATGTGGGTCATTCTCAAGAGATTTTTCCCTCAACCGGCAAGCCCATCTAAAGGATCAACTTGAAAAGAAAATTGGATTGGCGACAAAAATGAGTCTAGATTTTTTATTTTCCCACAAGGGGAAAAAAGCATACTCTCCTATCCAATATCATTTTCTCCACAAACATACAAGACAAGCTTAGTTCATTCCCCAAAAATTTAATTTTTTAACACAAAGCAAATGCATCTAGGTTTTTGATCTTTCCAAAAGGGAAAGAGAGCATAATCCCCTAACACTTGCTTTGGATTAGACAAAAATATCTTTCTAATTATTCTAGGTGCCTAAGAAAATGATAACAAACACGATCTTTTGGTCGATTTAGATGAGGGAACCTGCAAGACAAATGTGAGTAGTCTTTTGAATTCGTGTCTTCGGCAAGCGGTGCTGCAATACTAGTTAGTAGTTTCAGAATATTAGCCTTTGGAAAGCATTGAATACACAAAAACCACTAAAAAATAAGTTGTTAGCAAATGATTGATAAAAATATGACAGAGCGCAGACGCTGGTTTAGGGTGCAGATGCCAATTCTGTGTTTTTACTTCAAAAATGACAGAGACAGTAAAATAAACCAAAAAAATACAGAGAATAAAAAAAGATACTATACCAGTGTAGACGCTGGTCTATGTAGCATAGACGGCGAATGGTGATTTTCCTGAATCAGCATTTTGGGGCAGACACCAAAATATGAACCGGTGTTTGCGAAGATGCTTCTATACCTCCAAGACAAAAAAAAAACACACCAAAATAGAAAAACAAGTTATTGTTCTTTCTCTCTTAGCTCTTAAATTGATCAAAAAACCTATGGTAAGATTGATTAACCCTTAAAAATAGGTGTTCTTTGATGATTTATCAAGAAAGTGTTCCCTTTTAGTTAAATTTTGACATTATAACGTCTTGTAAAACTGATTTCTGCTAAAAAATAAAATGTTAAAACACTAAAAAGAAGTGGGAAACATAATAGAACTTGACAAACAAAAGTTATGTTTGTAAATCTCAAGCAAAAATAGTCTAAATTAGAGATGCCAGTTTAGGTTTCGCAGACATTGGTGTAGTGCAGATGGCAAACAACGACGAAGAGAGTGACAAGATATCTTTCTTTTGCTTTAGTCACATATGATGCTATGTATATAATGGTGGGATTCTCTTTTGTGCCCAGCTTGATGGGTTTTGTTTCTTTAATGAGAATCAATGACTTTTCAGGCCTGTAATTATGGATTAGAGGAAGAGGAGAATCTTCATCCTCTAGCGCCTTAGAGAGGTTTTCACCAGCGGATACGCCCTTTATTTTTACTATTTTGTGATCAGATAGTGCCCCAGAGGGGTTTTCGCTAGGGGATCAATTTTTATCTTTTTTATTTTTGTTTTCTACTTCATTTTTGCAGCTGAAGTTCTACTCTTTCGAGAAGTATGTCTTTGGATCCAGTTTGTAGACATGTGTTGAATCTTTCCCCCAGTCATTTCTCTGTTCAACTGCTCCCATAAATCTTAGGAGTGTGTCCTTTCTTTGAAACTTGTCAATGTGTACAACATTTGGTTGGTCCCAATCTATGAATTCAAGATGGCAGAGGGGAAGCTCAATGAAGAGAATGGAAAGTTGGCATAGGAAAGAATTTCCCAGGAAGGTTTCATTATCAAAGACATCATCATAGGCTCTCACAACTTTCTCTTTCAGGACATCTTCGATGTTAGAGATTTCTCCTAGGTGAGGATAAGAGGCATAGATGTTCTCCTTGGTGCCCCCATTCATGTCAGAATCCATGCAAAGGCCTAGGTTCTTTTCTCATCGCATAGGTACAATAGGATCCTTCATTCCTTGCTCTTCATAACTGAGGTGACCTCCTTGGTAGTTCCATTTTTCTATCACTAGCTTGTGAGTTGAAGGGTACTTGCCTTTGAAGTAATTAAGGTGACTTATGTCTTTGGGTGGTGGATCCTTATAGAGCCATTGGTTGATGTCTTGTGTCATCTCCTAGCTATTCAAAATACCGTTTGAGATAAAAGTGGTAGGACCCAATTGTAGCGGTTTGGTTTTTTTTAGTTTTTTCTTGCTTGGATTAGATTGGCAGCCTTGAGTGTGCAGATCAATTGGCAGTGCTCCAACTCCGAATGCATCAGATAGAATGTACTAACCACAACCTTTGTTGTTGATCTTGACTGTGGATAAGGTGGAGGAAAGGATGGTCTCTGGGCCTCAATGGGTTTGAGATGAACTTGTGATAGAGGTGCCAATGTTGATCCCAGGACAGTGATTGGAATTTGGGAAGGAGGTTTCCAATGCATTGCAGTATGCGAAGGGCTTGGAATTTGCGCGGATGGTGATTTCAGTGCTGTTATATGGGAATTTGATGCACTGATGGTAGGTGGATGGGACGGCTTGCATAGAATGAATCCATGGGCTTCCAAGGAGGATTGTGAAGTGAAGGTCAAGATCAACAATGTGACATACTGTATCTTGGATAGCAAGGCCCAATTTGATGGGTGATGAAATGGTGCCTTCAGAAGTACATTCTAGATTTTCATATGCTTTGATTGTTATGACATCATTTGTTATATCAGCTTTAGTGCAACCCAAATTTTTAAATGAATTTTACAGTACACACATTTAGGGCTGAACCATTATCTATCATGACTCACTTGATGGCAAAATATTTAACCATGAAAATAATATGGAGTGGAAGATTATGATCGGGTTCTTCTGAGGGTAGATTTGTTGGTTTAAAGGAAACCCCACAACATGAAAAAAAGTGGCCGAAAAGGTTCTAGAATTTAGTGTTGTTGATGTCACTGGGAACATGTGATTCTTATAGGGCTTTATTGAGGATCTCTTGATAGGTGGGTGAGGTGCAAAGGAGATTCGGGATGGAAATTTGGGAAGGAGTATTCCCTAGGTGTTCCAACAGGTTGTATTGGGTACCAGTAGACGGAATGGTACTTGCACCTGCAACTATTATTCTGCCTCGACGATTGGTGACTATGCATTGGTTATCGACACCCTTGACATGAATAATATTGATGGAGGACTGGACTTGGGATATGCAGTCGATGAGATTATTGTAGTTGATATATGCATTTGTATAATATTTTTTGTTGGCATTTTTTCCTTTCTTACCCTTTCCCTGGTCGGAGGATTGAGTGGGATTTCGTGGGCCTTTACCTGAGGTATGTTAAAGAAATGCATTTTGATCAATTTTAAGGCCTGTGTTTGGCCATGGTTGGGCAGGAGAGTCCACTTTGATCTCTTTGCATTCAATGAGATCCTAGATGTAATGTTTTAGCTTCATACATTTGATGGTGGTGTGTCCCTTAACACAATGGTAATCATAGCACTCGTTGTCTTTATACGAGGTAGGCTTAGGTGTTGAGTTATCAAATAGATGCATTTTTAGGTACAAGAATTGCTTAGCTTGGACCATTTTTTGGAAGATGACATCTATTGGTTCACCCAAGGGGGTAAACATGCACTGTGGCATATTCTGAGTGCGGGGCCTTTTTTGTCCACATGGGACTGATATAGCATTTGTCTGGTTCACATGACCTTCTAAGTTGGGTTGATATGATTTCCCTAGAGGGGGATAGATAGTCATGCCTTGAGGGCATGTGTTGTTCTGGTATTTAGGTTGGTGATATGCGAGAGTGGGCTATGGATACATGGGGGTAAGTTGAGGGTATACTGGCGGTGCTTTCTGATAAGTTTGGGTAGGTGCGTTGGGACCAGCCACCACGACTTGAATGTGTTTGGTGTCAGTGGCTCCATCAGTTACTACATTTTTGTTCTTGTTTTGGTACCCTGATCGATCATTATTATGTTTTTCAGGCTGGTATTCTTTGTAGTGCTTGATGGAACCGTCTTATATGAGACCTCACTCAAGATCCATGCCTTTGATTCTGATGTCTTGATAAGTTTGTATATAGGTCATGCACATATGATAGGTAAGCTTAAGATGGAGGTTGTTAATGAATATTTTGATAAGATGTTTCTCAGGGGGTTGATAGGACAACCTTGTAGTAAGCCCTTACCAATGCTAAAGGTAATTGGCCAGGCTCTCTCCTCCCTTATGTTTAGATTTATATAAATTGAGGAGGGAGAGTTCATTCTCTATGTTGTGCATGTATTGGGCCACAAATTTCTTAGATAGTTAAGAAAAAGTAGAGACTATGCCATTGGGGATTTTGTAGAATCACTCAAGAGCGGTCCCTCCTAAGCTTTTGGGAAATAGTCTCATGAGGAAATTTTTGCTATAGGCCACTTCTTGGCAATCCATGTAGAATTCTTTCACGTGGCTCAAAAGATCTCCCTTCCCTTGATATTTATCAAATTTGGTTGTCTCAAAGTGCTTAGAGAAGGGTATTGTAGTGATAGATCAATCAAACAGGTAAGGACACACCTCTTCAAACTTGAATTTTTTAGCCTTGATCCTTGCTTTTAGCTCTTTGAGAGCGTTCTTCAATTCTTCCCATTCATGAGTGATTTGTGGGGGAGGATTATTAACCCTGATTGCATTGGTTCCCTAAATGTGATATGGATCAAATGGAAAATATGGGGGATTCTATGGGGGATATTGTGGTGTTTGATATGACGATTGTTGGTCAACATATATGGGCTGTTGTGGTGGAAGCTGCGACTAAGGGGCATATTGCAGTGGAGGAGGTGGTGGTGCTTGATAGGGTTTTTGTAACTACTGGAAGTATGCTTGTATTTGCTGAGGCATTGGATAAGTGGGTTGAGCATGTTGCGCATGTGCATAGGGTGGAGGATAGGTGTTCTGCGGTGGAATTCCCCTAGTGGCTATAACGAGGTAATTGGTGTTACTGGGAACACTGAATTGTTATGGTGGTGGAATGGTTTGTGATGCAGTGAAAGATGGCATGGCTAGGTAGTTGGTGGAATGAGTTTGATGTTGTTGCGTTGGTTGGAGGATAGTGTGTGTGTTAGTGAAAGGATTAGCAAGTTGTTGTAGCTATTGTGCTGTAAAGGGATTTTCTGCTGCATTTGTGGTTGTGGCTGCTGGGTAGTTTGGATGATTGGTTGTACTACTATGAAGGGGTTGCCATGGTGCTTGGGATGTGAATGGGTTGGCATTTTGTTGCTGCTATTGTTGTTGTTGGGCTGGTTGTTGGACTTGCTATTGGATTGGTTGCTGTTGTTGGATAGGAGGGATAAGAATTTGTGTTATGGTGAAGGGATTGGTAGATGTTTGTGGCATGGGGGCATTTGGGTTGAATAGCGTTTGAGGTAGAACTGCTGGAAAACATTGTGATTGCGTTGCTAGTGGAGTGGGGAAGGTGGAATCTTGCAGACATAAGAGTTGGTTATAGGTGTTGGTAGGTGGCATGCCTATGGTGAAGTGTGTTTTTTGCTGTGGGTATGCGGTGGAAGAAAAAGGTGGAATAGGAATGGATATTTGGGTGCTCTGATGTTGTGAACTGGTTGATGTATTCTGAATGGGATGAGTGGGGATGGGTGGAATGGTGGTTTTCTGGGTACTAAGTCTCATTGATGTGGTTTTCCCGGATGATTGATGAATGTCTCTATGGTACTCATGGTGGGAGTCTCATTTGTATCTACCTAGATGTTCTCAATTTTTTTGTTGGGCTGAGGCACATAGATAACCATGGCGTTAGTGTGATCAATCGTGAGATTAGATGAACTAGCTGCAAGATTAGGGTCCATTTTCTTCCTCTTCTTAGTGGCTCATGTAATAAGTGGCATGAAATAACTACCCTAAGGGGATATGAGATGCAATATGTAATGCAAGGATGTGCCTAGGAAGCTAAGGCTGATGGTGCTAGGACTAGGATTTTAGATGATGCATCTAGGATGATGAGTATGCTCCTAAGAATGACTTGGTGTATGCAAGGATTAAGGGTTGCTTTCCCTAGTGTAAGATCAAGTGGATGTGATTTTCTACCTAAGATAGACTAGTGGTCTTTGGTGGACGAGATTCTCTATCAATGCGAACCGACCTTTTGATTAAGGTGATGAGGTTACAAAGGCAAAGGGGATTATCCTAAACAATGCTTAGTTTAAGGAAAATTAAGGATGGGGTTTTGATTAAGATGTAGGTTCTAAGAAACTCAAAAGGGGATGCAATACCAAGTGAGGCATGTGATTAAGGATGCTTTAGATGATGATTAGGAGGATGCTAGGTTTACTAGGATTGGATTGGATTATGTTGGTTTATACTAAAATGAGTGTGTGATGTGTTTCTAAAGATGACAACCTAAGGGAGGTCCTAAAAATGCAAGCTAAGTGATCCTAAGAAGAGGAGGGATGTGTGTTAGTTAATGTAGACTAGCTAGTCATATTTCTCAAATGTGACAAAAGCAGCGTTTAGATGATATATTGGGTAAGCAATTGAAGGTTTTTAGGACATATCTCATAAAAGATCAGATCTTGAAGGTTGTGAAAAATTTTGAAGCTCACGGTAGTCTGAAAAAGCATGTTGTTTTGATGATTTAGAAAAAGCTTGATTTCTTTCTAATTTTCAATAGGATTGTTCCATGGCAAGAACCACTTTCAACATAGTCAAATCAGAAAATAAAAGGCATGTGTCTTGAAAATTATCTGACAAGGGACAAAGAACCTTGAAGGATACAAGCAAGTGACAAATTTCATTTTTTGGGTATTCCATTTGTGTTTTGAATTTGTCAATGTTCTTCAAACACTTCAAGCACAAGTCTACCTAAGTAATTGGCTTCACATGAAATATTATAGGCCCATTGCTTGGTAGTCTTTCAGCTCACACAGTAGTGTCACTCCCGGAAGGGTGCCCATGTTTTTTCTTTTTTTTCGGGTATTGTTGCCATGCTACGAAGATCTCTCTCGCAACATAATACCTTCGGACACATATGATGGGAATCTTGGGGGGAGATTCTTCCCTCCCCTTGCACTATAATAAATCATTGTTTGGAGGTGAATCAGGTAGCTTCTATGCTTAGAGTGTTTAGTAAGGGTCTCTGTTCGATTGTATCCTCTATGTCTACACAAGCATGATTCAGGCATATATCCCCATAGAGCATCTTGACAAAAGTGGTCACGTAAACATGATTGAAACTGTGAGGCCACACTTAAGTTAAAGGAGAGTTGAGTATAAGATCAAATGCCAATCGAATCCTAAGGCTTTAACCCCAAAGAGTAAATTTGATTAACGTGATTTGGAGTGGTGTGGCTTACACGTCATTCTCATGTGGGTCATTCTTGGGATATTTTTCCCTCAACCGAAAAGCCCATCTAAAGGATTAACTTGAAAAGCAAATTGGATTGGCGATAAAAAGGATTCTGGATTTATCATTTTCCCACAAGGGGAAATGAGCATACTCTACTATCCAGTATCATTTTCTCCACAAACACGCAAGACAAACTTAGTTCATTCCCCAAAAATTTAATTGTTTAACACAAAGAAAATGTGTCTATGTTTTTTATCTTCCCAAAAGGAAAAGAGAGCATAACCCCCTAACACTTGCTTTAGATTAGACAAAAATATATTTCTAATTAGTCTAGGTGCCTAAGAAAATGATAACAAACATGATCGTTTGGTCGATTTAGATTTGAGGCAACCTACAAGACAAATGTGAGTAGTCTTTTGAATTCATGTCTTTGGCAAGCGATGCTGCAACACAACTAGTTAGTAGTTTCTAAATATTAGCCTTTGGCAAGCATTGAAAACACAAAATCCACTAAAAAATAAGTTGTTAGCAAATGATTGATAAAAATCTACCAGAGTGCAAACGCTAGTTCAGGGCACAAACGCCAATTCTGTGTTTTTACTTAAAAAATGACAAAGACAGTAAAATAAACCAAAAAACATAGAGAATCTAAAAAGATGCTATACTAGCACAGATGTCGGTCTTTGTAGCGCAGACACCTAACGGTGATTTTCCTGAAT
This sequence comes from Thuja plicata, assembly GCA_018584345.1. Classification (NCBI taxonomy): domain Eukaryota; kingdom Viridiplantae; phylum Streptophyta; class Pinopsida; order Cupressales; family Cupressaceae; genus Thuja; species Thuja plicata. The sequence goes on along the minus strand of MU223774.1, from coordinate 1,605,853 downwards.
TGACATTTTGGCGTAGACACTAAAATATGAACCGACATTTGCGGAGACGCTACTGTACCTGCAAGGCCAAAAAAAAATATAGCAAAAAAATCTATTGTTCTTTCTCTTTTAGCTCTTAAATTGATCAAAAAACCTATGCCGAGATTGATTAACCCTTAAAAATTGGTGTTCTTTGATGATTTATCAAGAAAGTTTTCCCTTTTAGTTAAATTTTGACATTATAACTACTTGTAAAACTATTTTTTGTTAAAAACCAGAATGTTAAAACACTAAAAAGTAGTGGGAAACACAATAGAACTTGACAAACAAAAGTTAGGTTTGTAAATCTCAAGCAAAAACTGTCTAAATCGGAGATATTGGTTCAAGTTTCGCAAATGTTGGTGTAGCACAGATGGAAAATGACGGTTCAGGAAGAACCGGCGTTTGCGTAGACGCCTCTGTGTAAATCAAAGATGTCGATCCGTGAGTTTGACAAAATTTGAAAGAAAGAGACAAGAAATTAGAAGGGTTTTAGGGATGTGGGTCCCACTAGGCATGCCAAAATTTAGTATGAGGAAATATTCAATCTGTTGGGAGCAAGCTCAAACATGAGAAGTTAGCGGGTTAGCACATATAATTCATGAAATAAGAGAGAAACCAACAAGACATCATCATAACATCAGATTGAGCTAAAAAAAGATATTGCACCCTATACTACTTGTTTGATTTGCTCTCTTATATTGATTGTGAATGTGATCTCTCAAACACAAATGAAATGGAACCCCAATGCAATGCAACTCATGAATGCAAGATTGGAAACAAAGAAGAGATTCAAGAGCTAGAATGAAGAACTAGTCTCAAATCCTTCTCAAAGATGATATCCTAAACTATGGAAATGATATGCAATATGCAAGATAAAAACTATGATTCATTATCCATTAGCCTAGCATGTAATTTATAAATGATTTAACCATAAAAAGCATGAAACTAGCAATGAAATCCTAGAACTAAAATAGCATAATAACAATGAAAGAATGAGAGATGAAAATACAAGAGGAGAAGACCTCTATTTATAGAATTTTGGGAGAGAAGAGGAGGGCTTGGATGAGGTGGCACCTATGTGGCATCCACATAAGAGCACATAAGGGACACATAGGATTGGAAGGGATGGCTATTTTGGAGTCAAACATAGCATTAAATGTTTGAGTGGCTCAAGATATTCAAGTGGGGGACAAATTTGTAAGAGTATTTAAGAGGAATGGGTGGCGATTTTGGAGAGAATTTTCACACATGTGTGAGCATTCCATTAGCATTAAAAGGGTTAGTAATCCCCCTTTTAAGTAGGATCAGAGGATGATTAGGTGGGGAAGTATGCTTAGGAAATGAGGTGATGGGTGTAGAGTAGGCTTCTAGATTGGATTAATAGGTTTCTAGCTAGGGTTTAGATTATAATCCAAATTAGATTTGAATAAATCATAACTTAGAAGAATTAGGGATATGGAGGATTTTTAATAAATATAAATTTATTAAAAAGGGATTTTATGAGACAAATGTATATAAATAAAATACATTAGGATAGTATTTAGATTATTGATAAATACTAGCAATGAAATTATTTAATTGATTGAATTAAATAGTTAGATGAACAAAAGGGAAATTAATATTAATATTAATATTAATATTTTTGGATGTCTACAATAATATATTTCCTTAAGCACATGAAATGCAAAGAAGGTTTAAATGAAAATTAGAAGAGGACAATAAAATTACAAGCATCTAGATATGTTTTGATACAAGGTGATTTATACTAGAAGAATAGAGAAGGTTTTCTTTTATTCTATCTAGATGTATGCCAAGCTAATTGAGTATTAAAGGAATTACATGATGGAGTATGTGGTGGTCACTTCTTAGCAAGAATTACTACCCATAAGATATTACATGTTGGATATTATTGGCCACATATTTTCAAGGATAGTTATACGTATGTTAAAAAATGTGAAGCTTGTCAAATGTTCTCAAGGAAATTAAAATATGATGGTGCATTACCCCTCAGATCTTTGTCAGCTAAAGAGCCTTTCCAAATGTGGGGGGTAGATTTTATTGGTGAAATTACTGATATTTCCAGTGGACAACACAAATGGATTCTTGTGGTCACAGATTATTTTACCAAATGGGTTGAAGCCATACCCTCTAGACAAGCTACAAGCAAGGTGGTTATAAATTTTTTAACAGACAATATGCTAACAAGGTTTAGTGCTCCTTAAAAAAATAATTTGTGATAATGGTATGTGTTTTAGATCCAAGGAATTCTCTAAATTTTGTAGTACTTATGGTATTAATTTATCATATTCTTCCCCTTACCATCCTCAAGGAAATGGTCAGACTGAATCAAGTAATAAGAACATATTGAAAATCTTAAAGAGAATGTTGAGAAATAATAAAAGAGCATGAAACTCCAAGTTACCTTTAGCTCTTTGGGAAGATACAATAACAGATAAGAAATCTACTAGATTTTCCCCTTATGAAATTGTTTATGGAAAACAAGCTAGGTTACCATTAAACAATATTCTCCCTATATAAGCTTTTCAAAGAGGAACAACTAGAAGACATGGATTTCATGGAGGGTAGGATGGATCAACTTACGGAATTGGATGAAATCAGAAGAAATGGTCAAAGTGAGAATGTGAGGAAACAATTTTAGATGAAAGATTTACATGATAAGAGAACTAAGGACATGAACTTTCAGAAAGGAGATTGGGTGTTAAAATAGAGTGCTAAAGATCAGGATAAGGGAAAGCATGGAAAATTTGATGCTTTATGGCTTGGGCCCTACATAATTTTTGATAATACAGGGGAAAAGAGGTACCTATTGCAAGATACAAAGGGTCATGTTCAAGAATTTCCTCCTCATGCTCAGTATTTAAAACCATTCTTTTCTTAAAACAAGAAGTATTCCTAACCCTTTATTGCTTCTAAGTTTTTGTTTTATTTTCTTTTATGTTGTCCTTTGTTTCTATTTTGGTCTACTTCTCTAGAGATAGCTGAGATCTTGATGTGTCCAAGTATGAACACACATCTTCAGAAAGAGCCATTGGTGGAACCCAAATTTACAATCAAATTTGAAATGGATAAACAATTCAGGGAAGTATATTATGCAATTATTATCTTGGTTTATGCTTGTTTTTCCTCTTTCCATGCATAGTTTATTATTGCAATTGTTCTATCCTATGCATTTATACTATTTAAATTCATGCATTAATCTATTAAATATGCTATGTTTCATATTTCCCATGGCTTGCATATATTTGAATTCATATTTCTAGCCGTTATTCATTTTTCCTGCAACCTTTTATTCATTTTAAAACCTTTTTTGCAGGAATATTATTCTTTTATACTTAGCACGGGTCATTGATATCATTCAAATATTACTTTAATCCTACGGTGGTCACTTGATCTTGAAGTAAACCCAGGGTTACACATATCATATCATGATTGAGAGACTGAATAATTTTATAAACCCGAGGTTGAGGTGCAGTTAAGGGTTAAGTCAAAGTCTGAGATAAAAGGTAGACAACTCAGAATTAGATTGACAGCTGGCTTAATAGATTAAAGAATAGATGCATATAATTTATCATCTAAGCCATTAAGTGGTGTTGATGGGTGTCCTGGAGGTGATGTGAATTCCACTAACATAAAGATAACTTCATATTAAAGATCAGTCAAGTTGGAAAAAGATCAGACAGTTCACTTAAAGGCTTATGGTGGAGATGCATGAGATCTATCTTATAAGTGATTAAGTTTGATCAACAAGTCTCCTAGCCCCACTAAAAGACTGAGTGATAAAGAAGAAGATCTATGGTACAGTTCACATCTAATCTATGATCAATGTTCACTCACAATGAAAAGTTGCATGATCTTTATTTTCTTCGAGTGCATGACTGAGTGACACATGTCTCAAATGGATAAAAAGGACAATATGCCCAAGTGGAACTGACAACTTGGATTCTCTTTGTTGTATTATATTTTAATATTATTGTTATATCAACTTAGGATTTCTCGTTTATCGTTTGATTCATCATCATTGTTTTCATGCAGTCTTTTCACAGGTTGTAAAACATGGACAAATCTATCAAAAAGATATATGAGATCTGCAGGACACCAAAGATGAAAGATGAAAGATCAAAGAAATGAAGACAACCATTAATATATCACACAGAAGTTAAAGAGACATTAGAGATTTATAATAAATTACAACATTGTTAATCTCTTTGGTCAATAATTGTTTTATAAGGATGATTATTCATTCTTTTATTGTAATTATGACTGTTGAGTTATTGATCTTAGGGATTAGGTTTAGTAGATGAACCACTGCATTGATTTGAATCTTGCTCGCATCCTTTGAACTTTGTATAAATAAGGATACCAGGATGAATATAGGGGGGGCTTTTTAGAGGTCTGGGTGGTGATATTTTTCATCATTTTTCAGATAGTTTTAGATTTTATCACAACTGAACATGGATTCTTATGTACTATTTTTCATAATCAATAAAATATAATTGTTTTTGTCTCTCTTGGTCAAGGTTTCAATCCTTTTCAATTATTCCTTTGCAATTATTGAAGGAATTTCAATTGTTATCTTAGAGTTGCTTGTGCAGAAATATTACTGTCGTATATCATTGTTTGAATATCAAGAAGTGTGTGAGAACTTAATTTGTTTCCAGCTTCTTGTTCATCTGGTCTCCCAATCATAGGAGTTAAATTCATTTGAACTAACAAAGATATAACACATACTTTAATCTTCTCTCCACCTAAAGTATTCAAATAGTTGATGGTTGAATACTATCTTGCAAAGTTGTACATAGGATTAGATTTGGGTTGACTCTATTGCCCAAGTTGATATAGGCATTTGGTTTGTGATTTCATGTTGTTGAGATATTCTAAAATTCAATCATTTATATATACATTTTACAAAGCAATCCTTACAAATCTCACAAAGCATTCAGTTTTGTAGTTTTATTATATATTGTTTTCAGTTTTACTCCTTTCAAGTGACTTGCCATACTTGAGAAGGACGGTTTGAAGTATTCTTATCTGCTATAAAAAGCCTTAAGACTTGAAGGATAAGTCAATGTATACACCTACCAGCCTTGGTTATGTAGAGCCAGAATTGTAGATGTTCTAGCCTTTCCCCAAGGTTAAACTTGTTAGTTGGCCAAATCACTTGGGTTTCTAAGCATTGGATTGGCAAGTCCATAGGAAATCTAATTTGTTGATTTGATCACCAAAAGAGTGATTATGCACAACTTAACAACTAGTAAGTGTAGCTTGATTTTTTTAAGCGCAACACAAAATCTGATACGTGTGAAAAGAATGGTTTTTCACACAACTTCGCCAAGTAAAAGGTATTTGTCACTATTTTTTATGAGCTTTATAAAGTTTAAAGTTTTGTGATCAGATTTTAGGATGTTCTTGTTTGAAATTTTTTGAAACAACCACAACACACATAGAAAATTGTTTCTATACATTAAACAACATAAAGTGTATGTTCTCAGACGTTATAACTCGTCAAAACAAGAATATCTTCCAAGCAACCTACCTAAGGTCAATTTTGGCTTTTGAACAAGACTTTAAAAATGTAGGCTTGCTAATTTAAAAGGAATGATAGATTTAAATCCATTCAAACAAGTGAAAAGTCTCTTATACCCTCTTGACAAGGGCCTCCCATATGCATAAAAATATAATTTTACGCAATCCCGAAGGACTACTAGAGGAGGTGAAGATTCTTAGCACCTATTTTTCATTCGGTCCTTTTGAGGATGAATGCATTTATATTATAGTGGGCTGAATGTATATCATGGCTAAAGTGATTTTCTCACTTTGGTCGTTCCCTCTCATCGTCCTTGTAAGGCTATTCTCGAGAGGCATGCCCTCTAAAGATCTAGCATGTTCATATAGAAAGTAATAATGAATTGAATCAAGTAGGTTGGGGAGTTTGATTCACTCAAAGAGTGAAGAGCATATTCCTACTAATTTTTCCAACTCCAAACACAAAGTTGTAAATTTTTAACCTCTTAACAAGGAGGTTTTTAAAATTGAAATGTTTGGTTCAATTACCACCTTTCTTTCTATCCCTCAATTCCAACACTTTTGGCTTTTTGATCAACTTCAAAAAGTTGAGAGCATATACATAATGTTTTCTTTGAGTGAACAATAATAGGCTTGACCTATTAAGCTAGTTTGAAAAAGAATGCCACAATTTAAGTAAAAATAAGCTTGTTTAGAAAAATACCTCTTTCAAAGCTAGCAAAGGATAGGCGCATTTTTGAGGATTTTTTGCTTTTTTTCTTATACTCACCTAGTGGCAATCGTCCCCTCTCCTTCTCCTCCAACAAGTTAGTCAACAAAGCCAACAAAGTGAAGGAAAATAAAAGGAAATTTAAATAACAATAAATCAAAGATCTTTCCTAAATTTTGAAAATTTGATTAAAGATCTTATCAAACGTATATATTATTAATTCAATGAAGGAAACTTAGTTTTGTAAGCTTGGAAAACTTTGACAAAATGCTCATACAATTTATCCTCTTCTTATAAATTGTCCAAAATAACTAAGTTATGAACTTCTTTTGCATGTTTGTTGAAAATCCTTACCTCTTTGCTCTCCTTGCAGATTCGTTGTTCTAGTTTTTGCACTTTAGGATGTTTGTTCATCTATAGAAACATAAAACACAGACTATCAATTATCAGAATTTAATAATCCACAACTTGAAAAATATAGAGAATAGTAAGCGTCATTTAACAGCTTATACGTGCAATTTTACTGCTGTCTACGTGCAATTTTAAAGCATTGTAAGCATTATATAACAAGAAATTAAGCGCAAATTCAAGCATTTACAAGCACAAGATAACATGCAAAGGTGAGAAAAGGCATCATAAAATGCAAGACAAAAAACATAGCACACAGTAGAAGAAAGTTTGTAAGCGTGATTTCACTGCTACTACACGTAAAAATTTATCTGACAGGAAACTCTTTGCTACTATACGTGATGAATGAAGTAATTGTATGCACAAATTTTCTATTTGTAGGTGTGAATATTTATATCATACTCGTGACTTTGCTTGAAACTTGCAAAATAGACATGAACACACACAAAATATGCAAAAATGAAAGAAAAACAAATATTAGAGGCAATCTATCAATTCTATGGAATAAAAAGTTTAATTTAAAGCAAACAATTGAAAAAATAGCATTTAACATTCCATGGCTCTCTAACTAAGCATGCTAATGAAGCTCTCAACCTTAATCTCCATTAGTGACAGTCCTAGAATGAGAATTTGTGTATGATAATGCCTAATCTAGCTCACAACTCTCAAATTGAAATACAATTTCATTCAATATTGATCAAATTATGCTCAATTATGCTCTCAAATGATATGCTATTGATAAAATTCTCTATAATAAGGATGCAACTTCTCATGAATGTCTAGGATCCTTAATGCTCTCAAAATGCTTGGTATTTATAGGATTTCCAAAGGTTAGGGGTAGAGTTAAGTTGATCATGATCAAAGCATGGTTGAGTTGAAGGATTTTAAATGGTTTCAAATGGGGAGACCATTTAAATGGTGTTCTCAAAGGTCAGGACAAAGAGACAAATTGAGTGGTGAATATTTAAAAGATAAAAAATGAGTGATCAAGATTGATGCAGAGCCCTCTAGAGTCTCTCTAAGGAAAATTGATTCAACTCATGGGTTTCACAATTTCTTGGCACACCCACAAGGATTCAAGTGAATCTCAGAGGTTACACCAAATAAATCTAACTTTTAGGCAATCCAGACAACATTCCCTCTTGTTTTGATCAGGTTCAATTATGGCTTCATCTGCACAAAACTCACATGACACAAATCTGGGATCCCAAATTCACTCACATTATTAGACGCAACTCACAATCTCTTAACTGAACCAAAACTTGACTCCAACATACATGGACACCATTGACCCTTCCAAAAATTTTAACACACTCCAACCAACTTGAACACAAGTGATCCAAACTTCTTTATGCAATAAAATAGAAAATACATTCCAAAACTACCACCTTACTACCAACTTGGTAGACCCATACACAGTAGCCCATAACTTTTGAACCAAAAACTCTTTCCTCAATCTCTCTAGTGAGATTTGGCATAACTAGGTTTTTTCCAACATATATGAAAATTAGCAAGATCCAACAGTTTGTTGGAAATATATTACCCCTATAGTGAACTGTATTTTTCCAGGTCAGTCATCTTCAACAATATATGATCATCTCTTCAATCTCCCGTCCATCCCTGCATACAAACTCATACTAACACTTATGGAGTCATATAGTAAAGGGATAGGCTTCTCCCACAATAAAAACTAAATAAAGTGGGAGAGCCTAGGAAATCATGGAGTCTTCAAAATAATTTGTTGTTTGCACCAAATCACTGTCTAAGAACAGTCAAAACAACTTGACTTTCTTTACTTTAAAACTTCACAAGAACAATATAAAATTGCATGGAAATGATCACAGAATTAAACCATGACTATTTCAAACCCTTTCCAATCATGTTTTCATTGAATTAAGAGTTTTAATAAAACAAAGACAATGACTGTATCCTCACGACAAAGAGTGGACAGTTTATAGCAAATTAAAATTTTATTGATTGAAACTTCTTTATATTGTTCCTTTCGACCCAAAAAACACTACCCAACTCCCCTAAAACTCTTCTCCTTCAAATACACATTCAAATAAATATTAAATAACTAATGTATTTTCAAATTCTTTCCCTCAATCAGTTACAATCAGATATGACTGTTGGTATTCCAAGTTCTTGTTGTCAAAACTGACAACAAAGTTGTCATTTTGACAACCCTTAATCTTTTGTCCTTATAAAAATTTCAAAAATCATTTTTAATATTATATCCTAATACTAAGACCCTTAAACCCTTCTAAAACCCAAACTAACCCTTACATGAGCCTTTTAGGCCATATTGTGCATATAAATGCAACATTACATGTTTTGGCACTTGTAGTGCATTTGACAACTTTTAAATGGATCTAATGGCCAACTTACAAACATGAATGACCTTATAGGCATTTAAAAACTTCAAATATCCTAGGATCCTGAAACAACCCCGAGGTACACTCTAAACCCCAAATGTCATCCATGACTTACATATTTTATCCTATACAAAATGATCAACAAAACATTACAAACATCACCAAATGACCATTATTGGTCTTATTATAATATCAAATGAACCTTGATGGCCATGTTTTCTTCAACTCTCCTAGGATCTATTAGTGACTCCATTGTACCTTCATGTCCTTGGTTCTCCTACACAACTTTCCACCTCTTTAAGAAAAAGGCTCTGACAACAACCTGCAATAAAAAGTTAGGTTGTTTAAAGGACAGAAACATACATGGTCACAAGATTAGTGGTTAGACATTCAAATTTGAAAATCAATTATTAAGATGTGAATGCCTTTCCTAGATGTGAGCCTAGATTTCTAGTATGCAATTAATAGTTCTAAATGTGATGCTTTTCACAAAATACAATACAAAATCTACTAGATACTATCTTTTATGAGATATGATATAGGATATACTAGATGCAATTTTAGAAACTTGGGATGCGATCTGATTTCCCATATGTGAGGCCCTTACCTGAATGCAAGCCTTGATCAACTAAAGACAACTCTGAACCTAAAAATAGAGAACCCAAATTAGCCAAAAATGATGAGAAGATGAGGTAAAATCCAAGGATCTGCCCCAGGGTGGGTGCCAAAAATGTCTGTGTATTTTTGTGGATTTGTTAGCTACAATAGAACACTTCAATATGTCATTGCATTAGTGAAATAACATTAAATATAAAAGAAAAAGCACATATATATCACCAAAATCAACATATTTCTCCCTATCTAAGAAGAGTATGAAATATACTATAATTTCCCTCAGATTATGCATAGATTAGTGACAACATCATGCTTAGAATGGAACATTTAACTAAAATGTAAGCTAAAATTCTCAATCAAAGTTCATTTTAGAGCTCCAATTGAAAGATTTTAACAATTCTAAATGCAATGAGATAAAATGCATTTAAAATCTCTAAGAATATGAGAAGCATAAGTTTGCAAATGAATTCTCAAATTAGGGGCCCATTGAGCTCAAAATTCATTCCATTTATAGAAGAATTTGAGGAATGAGAGGTTAAGATTGATTTGTGAAGAGAGGTGGATATTGAATCTTCGATGATCCATGTGAGGTGATCCAAGCGATTTAACTCTTATTGGCCAGGGAATTGAATTTCCCTTTCGCAAGTGAGGAGTTGTAATTAGGATTTTATTTAATTCCTTTTAATTAATAACCTTAGCCATGTATTTGTTTCTTTTTTATTTAATTGATTTGATTTGATTTAATTGGCTAAAGCAATTAATGTAATTTAGTGATAAGATCACTTAGGAGATTAAATTTGATTTAGATGATTTATGCCAATTAATTGAAGAATTATCATGATATAATTAGGGGTATGATCACACTTAGGGAAAATAGGTTCTATGGTCAAAGGGTGGTTATAGGATCAACCCATTGTTATTTCAACAGGTGGAAGTTCTCCAACATCTTGAGGTTTTCAATAGTTGCAAATAGATTTTGCACTTGAAGGAATAAATACAAAGTTTCCACTTGGAAAAGGAAGAATAATTTTGAAGTTGTTGCAAAGGCCCTGGGGTCCAATGATAAACTAATTTTGAAATCTTGTAATAGCTCGGTTATTGGTCTTGTTGTAGTTTTGTCTTTCATAATGTGTCATCATTTTGTCTTTTTCCTAAATAATTTGAAGCTTGTTGCAATCCTTTTTCTATAAAAGGATTTCCAAGATCCTTTAGAAGGGGCTGGAAAAAATAGAGTTATCAAGTTGCATACGCATTTTTAGTCAGGGATATAGAAAATTGTGTCATAATAGAAATAGAAACTTTCAGGTCTTTTTCCATTATTGAAGTGGTGTATATTTTGAAGAAAACTATATATAGGAAAATGATTCTTCATACTTAATATAAATACTCTAGATTTTAATCTCTCATTTGCGTCTATTTCATGAGTTGTGAATTTTTTGATTCATTGCATAGAGTTTATCTATGTGTATGTTGTTATTCCTAAGTTTTGATCTAGGATCAAATCAAATATTTCTCTAGATAAGACATAGATTCATTTTGGTGTACACAAGGATCTTATAATAAGTGTGGGTCTGGGTTAGTTTCATTATGGCTTTGAATCTTTGAAAATAGTTGGTTTCTATATTTTACATCTACATTAAAGATATTTCCCAATGGATAAGGCACTGGTAATAGATTAGCACTTTCTATAGTGATACGTGTTTCGTTGGGTTTGGCTATATTCTAGATATTTAAAATTATTTCAAAATCCTTGTAAGTTGTATGGTTGTTGTTGTATTTTCTTCATGATAATTGAAAATTCATGAATGAGTGGTTTTCATTCAAAAATTTCTTATCATTTTCTGCCTTTTAAATCCATAAAAAGTTGTAAAGTGTTGTATATTGAGCTGGATTAGGTGTACCTGCCTTAGTCTTGCAGAACCAAAAGTGCAGAGGGTATTCTTGTCCCTATAGTGGGTCCAGTTACCTTAGAATTCTCCATATTTTGAACTAATCACTCCTTAAAATCCATCTATAGGCATATTGGTAGCTTACAAAGCATAATTTCAATCCTCTTGTAGAACCACTAGAATAAGCATTGAAAACTCTCCTTGATCACAAAATCATCATGCTACCTGATAAATCAAAACCGTGGGAACTTGAACCTAAACCTAAATGGTGGAATGAAAACAACTATTGTAATTATCATCAAAACAAAGGTCACAAAACAAATGAATGCATGAAGCTGAAACAAATGATCCAAGATCTTCTCGATAATGAAACCATTGCTGTTGATGGTCATCAAGTCAACACTGATCACAGGGAATACAAAGAACCTTTTCCAAAGTATGAGAAGGGAGATTTATCCAATTATAAGGAGAATAACAACGTTAGCTACACATATGCCAATAGTGAAAATGTGATCAACATGCTTGATTCCTCTCACTGATCTATCAACGTCATCATAGTCAAGGACAAGAAGGAATCAAAATCATCCAACATTGTGACCCAAGGACAAAGTGAAGTTACTCTTTGGGGGATAGTGTCATATTATTCTTCTAATAAATAATCTACTCAAGAATCCAAATTAGCCACTACCAAGAAATTGACAACATCATCCTCTTTGACTAGTTACAGTCTAGTGGACCAATTGCACTGCACTTCAACACAAAAATATATCTTCGATTTACTCAAAATCTCACCAGCACACAAAGATGTCCTTGAACAAGCATTATTAGTTTTGAATGTACCTAAAGACCTAGATGTTAATAAATTCAAATCCATGGTTGGTCACATAGAATCTACACATCATCTTTCTTTCTCTGAGGAAGATGAAAATTCCTTGAATCATCCTTATAACCAATCTTTTCACATCGAATTCCTTATTCACAAACACCAAGTCAATCACGTCTTGATAGATGGAGGCACTAGTTTGAACATATATACCTTAAACCTCATCAAATCTATATGATTCTTAGAACATGCTATTGATCCTCAAAGAAAAATAACTATAAAATCATATGATGAAGAGGAAAGATCATCTAAAGGGATGGTTGTGCTACCTATTAGAGTTGGCCCAATTGAGAGAGACGTGATTTTTCAAGTGATAGATTTACCCTTAGAATATAAAATATTATTGGGTATGCCTTGGATCCATGATATGAAAGTGGTCCCATAAACATATCATCAGTGTATAAAGTTTCCACATAATGGGGTAGAAGTGACTATACTTGAAAACTCAAATTACTCTTGTAATACCCCAAAGCAAGATGATAGGATAGTTCCCCACAACAAAGAAGCATTAAGATGTCAAGAAAAAATAGAAATGATGTTATGAATGATCTTGAGAATAAACTCAACATCAAGGAAATTATAATGAGAGAGTATGCTTTTAGCTTGCTTCCATCATTATATGATCTTCCTACATCCCCCAGATCTCATGGGAAGTCATCATCATCATCATCTAAACCTTAAAGTGCTAATATGTTAACTATACATGAGGGATCAAGAATGGTGAAAGAAAAAATATTTCTTGATGAAGAAAATGAAGAAAAAATAAGTTCTCCAATGGCTTTAGAAAGGTGAGGAACATGATACAGAAATAAAGCATATAGAGATTTCCCCTCAAAATTATGGCAAAGGATACAAGTTGATGCAAAAAATGGGATACAAAGGCAAATGATCACCAAGAAATGGAAAAGGATTGCTAGAACCTGTTACCCATATTTTTCACATGCGGGATAGTACTCAAAAATAGTGGAAAATTGCATAAAGAAACATCTTTTTTCCATGACTATGAAACTAATGAAAATGAATACATTTCTATTACATTCATATTATCATGTTTCATTTGTACTCTAAGTATTGATCAGTTTCACAATTTCAAATTCATAAATGATCATTACATTGTACATTCAAAACTGAATGTATTAGACAAGTGTTCCTTCAAGGTTACATCTTGCATACAAAAACTTAGAGGACATATGCAGAAAAGAAAGTAAGAGTAAGGCATGATGAAGTATAGGGGTCTATGTATTTCCTTTAAGAGGTCTTCTAATTTTTGGATTTGTACATCTGCATCATCTGAAGTCTTCATGTCTTGGTTTTCTTGGTCTTGTCTCTATTTGTCCTTCATCCTAGTCTTTTGTTGGTCCTGTTTCCTACAACATCATGGTGGAAAAGATGTTAGATCCAATTGGATCTAAGCAATACATAGTTCACTAAAAACACCATACATTAGCCAAACTCCCTGAACTGCATATTTACTGATGATATCAATGTGATAGAAAGATATGCATTTACATTGACAAAATAATAACATATCTTTATGAAATCCTTTGTTGTATTTAAAAAATGTAATGGGTGTCACGAGCCCATGCTCGAACCTCATTAACATGTGCAAGTATTCAATAGTACAAGCCATTAAAAGAATGCTGATATTTTATGAAAATAGAGTATCAAATGCAGTTTGAAAAGGAGATGAATGATTGCTTGCAATCAAATAAATGATACAGTTCATAATAGTTCCTTCAAGGTAAGTACATGTTACAAATTTTGATGATATTGGAGACAAAATGTAGAGTACAGTGATGCCACTTGAAGCCATTATTAGTTAAAAACATAAATCAAATGATGCTCCAAAAGATGAAAGATGTAGGTACAAAGAACAGAGTGCTACAAGGAAGGGGGGTCAATTGCAATCAAATAAGAAGTTGTTAGATAAATATGGATGGAAACCTGTAATTTTGTTGACATTTTTTTTTTATCAATTGTATCTTTTGTGATTCTGTCAATTAAAGAATACAAAATCATATGTATATGCATACTATGTGGTTCGAACTGTTACAAATATGATATCCCAAGGCATTATTGTTAGTATTTCTATGGCTTATACAATAGACGTTGTTGATGACAAAAAAGAGAAATTTATTTTGGGTATCTAATAGGCATATTTTCAGTTGCCCATGTTATAGGGAATCTAATAGCATGGCTTCTCTCCGAAGATTATATTTATCATAGGTTGCAACTGCTTTCTTGGTGATTTCTGGAATCTATGCAAAACTCTTTATTTTGGAGTTGATTTAGACTGGTCTACCTCTCCTTCGATTGGAATTAGTAAAGAGAATGATCGTATACAAGTATAAGCATGATGAGTAAGGATTTTCAAGCACAAGTTTCCCGAAAAGAGTAACAGAAGGAAGTGCATCTAGAAGCAATAGAGTCCCAATAAGAGGGGATCTTTAACTTCAATTGGAGTACATCAGGCATTGGATTCAACAAAGAATCATAAGGAGATGATAAAGGCTTCTAGACACAAACCTAAAAATGGCCAGAAGCCACATGCAAGCTATGCGAATTCAACTTTTATAGTACAACACATTGAGACAAATGGCAACACCAACATAATACAAAAGACCATCACTGCTGGTTATACGTTAGATAAAAGCTTCAATGGACATAGTCTGGCCCTTGTAACAGAACAAGAAAGGAGAGAGTTATCTGGCACAAAAGATGATTTTTGTATGTCAAAACTGAACGATAGTGAAGATGAACTTGAAAACCAGACTAAGAAGACCAAGTCGTAACTAGTATTGCAAAAAAGACTATCTACTATAGCAACTGGTTGAAAGATAGCATGCACACTGGAAAAGATAGAGTGAACAAGAGTGAAGAGTGACTTATCTATGGTGTCGCAGGTAGAGGCCATGGTTTCAGAGAATAATGGAGAGCCCATGTTTTGTATGGCGTGCAGAAGGTCTGAAGAAGATCCCATGGTGGAAGCTCGACTCCAGTTTATAAGCCCAATATTCTTGATGAGAAGCTTCCAGTTAAAGAAGCCTACGACACTCCAGTCAAGCCCAAGCCCCAGGTCAATATAAAACAAGACCAGTTCACAAGGAGAGATTCTAGTTAAGTGTAGCGGCGGTGAAGAAAAAGCATAGAGCCTGAGCTCTTAAATCAATAGAACTCTAGTTCCTAGCCCACCCAAAAACATGAAGAAAGAAACGCCATCATTTATGGCATGTAAAAGATGGCATTTCAACTCCCAGCAGAGAGCACAAGAATTTTCAGACATGGAAGATCAAGAACATGCAGGAAAAAATAGAATACACCAATGCTAACTCCTAGATAATTATGGCATAAACACTCCAGTCAATACAGTGCCAAAAACATGCAAAGGGCCTATTCTCTTCATCACAGTACCCACTTTCAGTTTGAACCTGAGTTTCATGCTCGATTAAACAGTGGCAAACAAAGATGGATTAAAATTATAAACATGAAGCCATTGTCCAGCCCAAGTTCTCAATTAGATAACAATGACAGAAAGTTCAAAGGTCTGTATCCAACCCCAAGTTACAACTCCCACTCATAGAAAAGACCAATGAATGCAAAATCATAGCACGACGACAGAAGAAAGCTGAGAAACCCTAACATTTTACCATGATAGCCTTTCGAAATGAAATAAAAATGCCTATGTCAAAGTTGATAAAACTTTGGAATCCATCAGGGTACCAAGGAATTAATGCCTGACTGATTGCAGTGCATGATGACTCAATTACCAGAGATATTTTGCATTGTGATGGAGTTAGTGAAGCTTGACTATGGCATTGGGTTTGATAAGAGTTAGGGCATTATGCTTTGGTGTTGGGTTTTTGATGAGTTAGGGTACTGTGAAATTTGGTGTTGGGTTTTAAGTCATAGGAGCTGGAGTTTTTATGTGGGTAGGGTTTATGCATTTAGAGTTATGTATTTTGATGGGGTTTCTTTATGTTATGTAATAAATTTGGTAAATATGTAAAAGATATAAATCTTTAATAACCAACTTTAGGTGAATTCATTTTCGAAATGAGCCTTTAGGGGCTAGTTTTTAGGCATCATTTTGGGCCTTTGATTTAGGATGATCTATGTGTCTTTGGGGGGATTTTAGAGGGAGATCTCATTTTTGAGATTAGCCTTATGGGCTAAATAGATGGACTTGTACCTCATAGTTTAGGGGGCATAATTTAGAGAGGAGGTGCTTTCAGTGAACTATTTGTTCCTGTAGACCTTTTTGATGCTTTTTGTATCCATTTGAGTTGCAGATTTGGGACATAGTGCATATAGTGAACTTATTGTTCCTAGATGTTTTAGAGACCATTTTGTAACCACATTTTTAGGTTTTTTGAAGGAAATAAGAGCAGGCTTTTTTATTACATCAATTTCTGAGTATTGGATCCAATCCTATTCTTCTTTTCTGCATTAAGTGTTGCATATTTTATGTGATTTGGTAAAGTGAATTGTTTCTGATTCCTGTCGTTTGTTATAAAAAAATTAGGCCTTTTTGTAGAATATGTAAGTTTGTTGTTAGTTTTTAATGTTTGTGGTCTTAACCCTAATAGTGAATTCTAGTCAACCTTTATGTTGAATAGAGAATGATAAATGCAGCTCAGTGATTTTGTAGTTGGGGATGCTGATTTGAAAAATCCTGATAGATCTGGAGTAAGTTTTGGTGTATCACCCCATTTCCCATTTATTTTTAAATCTTTCTCCCTTTTCCTAATTTAGTTTTCAATCAGGAGGTGATATCCCAAATCAGATAGGAACCAACCTAGAATCCAAAGACTCCTTCTCAATCATAGTCTACCCACAGCTAGAGAAGGTTTCTATTGTTAGGATAGAATACCTATAAAGCCCCAATGCCTGAGTTGGGGTGGTAATTCTAAACCTTAACAGTTTTTGGCACGCCCGGTGGGACACATTCTTTAGCCAATGGGTCAAATTGCATTACATCACTTGCTTGTTTTGATGTGCTATCAGCAAGATTCAGACCTTAAAGAGGTCACATTTCGTATATCTGGTGCATCCATAAAGGAAAGTCTATTGTTTCAAAAGGAGAAAAGCTGGTATGTTTCAAGTTGTTTCATATTTTGATTTCCAGTCTTTTAGATGAATAAAGATGTCAAGTTTTCAAGTAGGATATGCTTACCCAGATGGTCAATTTTCAAGTTTTCCATCATTTCAAGAAAATTTTGTTCAAGAGAATCATTTTCAGTCTTATCAAGGTCAACAATCCCAATATGATTTTCATCATTCTGCAAATGATAATGTTTCACAAAATAGAGATACTGCAAGTATGCTGCAGAATATGCTTATGCAAATTGAGGATAATAAAAGGCAACAAGAATCTAAATTCCAACAAGAGCTGGACAGGAAGCTAGGGGAGCATGCTTATCAAGCCCACATTCAACAACAACAAGCATTGGCTTAGCGAGATCAAGGTCATCAAAGGTATCTTGCTGAGCAATACAAGAGAAATGAAGCCAAGCTTCTAGGAGGGTTGGAAGCTCAAAAGAAGGTTCATCAAGGAGAATTGCAGGCTCAGAAGGATGCTTATGAAAAGCAGATAGTTGCCATGTTTAATCATGGTCATGAATTTCAGTTAGAAAAATAAAAGGAACTAAGAGCTCATCAAGAGCTTCATGAGAGATTTCAAGAGGAGAAAGAAAAAGAGCTGCTGGATCTCAAGAAAAATATAGGATTTCTGGCTTCTATAGCTAATACGTGCTAGAGAGGTTTTCAACTTCAGATTGAGAAGTGTTTTCAGCTTGAGGAAGAGAGGGAGACCATTGAATAGGAGGTTACTGATTTAAAGAAGAATATTTTTGAATAATACAAAATAAAGAAGATTGCAACAAATCAAGATAATGGTGTTAATAGGAGTATACTTCTCCTACAAAAGAATAAGGAAGAAGAAGAAGAAGAAGATCAGTTTTGGGATGAGATGGAGCAATTTTTCTTTCATCTTGATGTCAAGCCCGCACTTCCAGAAAGCACCTACAAGCTACAGGAGGAGATTATTTCCAGCCAGCATAATGATGAGCAGATCAATCTCACTAAAGTGATTTCTCAAGAACCTGAGGCTATCAAGGAAGGCCCCAGATTCATTATCTCTCATGGCTGTCCTATCTGACATTTGGCCAAGATGGATGGTAGCAAAGAAGAACAAGTTGTGCCAGCATCTCTATATGATATCCTATCAAAAGATGTAGCTGAAAACAAATCAAATCAGGTTGCTATCCCAATTAATCAAGTAAGTAAATCTCTTTTGGATCTTCATTAAATGTTGCTAGTTGTTGATTCTCTTTAGAATGGTGGGGTTTACAGTCAATGGATCAAGTAAGTAAGATTCATACCAATCAGATCTTTGTTAATCAAATGACTATATATATCTCCTATGTTCATCTCATGATAGCTTTCCAGAAGCATGTAGATTATTGTGAGCTTAAAAGGATGGGAAGTTATTTTTCACAATCAGTGAATGGTTTTATTTAACCAAGCTTCAAGCTGGTTAAAGTAGGTTAGTTTTCAAGTTTTCCATAAGTGCTGTCAAGCACAATTAGGTCAGTTTTAGTTTTAGTTTTCCCAGTTTTCAATAAGTCTTCAAATTTGCAAGGTCTTCCAAGGTTGTTGTCCTAATCTGCAAACATAAGGAAATCATTCTTCAAGGATCAAGAATACATTTACAATTTTTGGTAAAGAATTTTTTTGCTTCACTACCACAAATCATAAACATACACAATCATTGGAAAAGGGTTTTCTTATATCCCCAGACTAGGTTTAGGGTTTCCATAGGTGATCAATAGACTCAATGCCTAATGGACTATTTCAGGCTACTGGTCCCAATGTCAAGCAGGCAGACATCCATTAGAGATCACCATAATTTTTACCCATATTTTTCACATGCGGGATAGTGTTGGTTGTATTGCCTATTTTTTCTGCTTTGCCCTGTTCTTTGTCCTGCTCTCTAAAATTTCAAGGTTTCCATGTCTGAGCTTTGCTAAAAATTGCATAAACCCTGAAAAACCCTAGTATCCAAGTGTTAAACGATGCATTTTTAAACCCTAGGTCATGTCTTATATTTTAACGTTACCTTTTTCAGTCACTCAAGACATGTGCTTTAAGATAGGTCGCTTGATCGCATTACCAAGATCGAATATGCTAAATCATCTCCCGACTTCACTTTTGCCTTGTGTCGCGTAGTCTCGTTATAAAACCGAATATTCCTTCAATGTCTCAAGACTTAGCGATTTCACTTAAGTCGGGTTGTCGCTTGAACTCATGTTATAAGCTTTATAATGATTGGGACCCACTACTCAGTTGGGCGATCGCGAGAGAAGTCAAAAGGTCAAAGAAATGTCATGAGACTTCGCGATTCACTTCATGTCGCATGGTCGCTAGATCAGGTCATGGTAAACAGTTAAGTATTCCTTTAGTCGCGTGGTCTCATGATGAGATGACAGTTAAGGGATAACAACCCCGATTCCGTGACTAACTGTTTGATGTTAGTGACTTCCTTCAGTTGGGATGTCGCCAGAACAGAGTAATGACTCAGCTCTCTAGTGTAAATTAAGTGGACAAAAGAACAGATGACATCTGTCATAAGATGAATGGTTGTCGGGAGGTCGCTTGAAGGAGAATATGGATCAAGCGATAAAGAGACTAAGGTATGTTTACCTTTAGTCGCAGAGTCTCTAGATAATTTAAGGGCATGACTGATCATCAAACAACTAAAAGACAACCGTCCAATGCATGAAGTAGATGATCCTGTGCCAGTCATGATGTCTGGAGATAAAAGTGCCCCAGGGAAAAAGTTCTCCCGACTTGGCGATTAGGGTAGGTCGTGAAGTCGCTGTGAACAGAAAATGAGCACGTGTTTTGAGTTAAAAGTAAAGATAAAGGATCTCCCGACTAAGCGACCAAAGAAATAATCATGAAAATTTAAATGCAATGGCTTGTCGCGTAGTTTGGAGATGATTGATGAGTTAGTGTTAACCCCATGCGACTTTGATTTCACTGTAGTCGCCTTATCGCCTAATGGACTTGGGTCAGCCAAGGTAAAGAAAGTTCATTGTCGCCTAATCTGAAGATTAAACCAGGGTTAAGAAAAATTGCTTGCGACAAAGAGACTCAACGTGGTCGCGAGGTCACTAAATAACAAGATCTAAAGTGCGGCGCCAAGTAGTTGATGTGACAGAATGAATCACCCAGCGGCCAATCAGATACCTGAATTTTGATTACTGTGCACAAAAGGTAGCTGAGATGTATGACAGAGGAAAAATCAGAGGATGCCATGTCAGTTGTCTTAAACGTTTGATGATTGCGCCAAAGATTCATAATTTCAAATTCAATTTTCTGTCAACTTCGTGCAACTACGGCTAGGTTTTTGAACGCTCACGGCATGGTAACTTAATGGCAGAACTGGCATTTCTGAATCATGAGCCATGTACTCTGAATCAAAATGGCTATAAACAGAGGATCGTGCATTCATTCTTGTTCACTGAATTTTTAGATTTCAGAGCCAAGTTGTTATTTTCAGCGAAAAAGAGATATTCAGAGCAGTTGCAGTGTTTTCAAGTGATAAGAAATTTCTAAAGTTACAGAGAATTGCATTCAGAACAGGAAGTTGATATTGGAATTTAGATTTGTTTCAATATCATTCCAGGCAGTGAATCAAAGTGTTTGCAAAGATGAGTAGAGCTGTGAGCATGACTTCTACAAGTGGAGGCAGTGGAGAGGAGCAAAAAGGAAAACCTAGCTTCTCAGACAAATTTTTACAGCTTCTGCCAGGTTCAACACAGAACAGGAAGATTGATGCTGGTGTCTTCAAGGATGAGTTCAAGAACATCAGAGATGCTTCAACCCCGGGCACAACAGGTTTCTCTCTATTTTCATATTTTTATAACAATTCTGATAAACCTATCCCTGTTTCAAACCCTTGGATATCTGGTTTGGGTAGGTTATTAGTACCTGATGTATTTCTTGATGTTGACCTAATTTTGGACCTGGAAAACCATTATGATGCCCTAACTAAGACCATCAAAAGAGAGGATGGCACTGCCTTGTTGATACTGAATAGAAATTCTTTTATGCAAGATTTTGGTCTATTCAGTACCATGTCTACCAAAATTGACATGAAGAAGCAGGAAAAAAGATATAGTACCAAGGCTGGTGTGGCAAGAAGCTTGTTGAAGAAGCACATGCCAA
>MU223774.1:1551236-1580214 GCA_018584345.1 Thuja plicata | reverse complement strand
GGATGAGAATCCTTGTATCACTGGTTGTTGTTAT
This sequence comes from Thuja plicata, assembly GCA_018584345.1. Classification (NCBI taxonomy): domain Eukaryota; kingdom Viridiplantae; phylum Streptophyta; class Pinopsida; order Cupressales; family Cupressaceae; genus Thuja; species Thuja plicata. The sequence goes on along the minus strand of MU223774.1, from coordinate 1,580,180 downwards.
GTTAATAACTATGGTTTGTATGGTAATATCTTGTTTGTGGTTATGCTTGATCATTAGCAAGATACTTCATAAGTTGCTTCAATAAAGATACATGGCTAATCAGTGTCCACATCAGTAAAAATTGTGTTAACAGCCATCTTGAAAGGTAAAACCTGCCTGAGTATTTGTGGAGCTCAAAAATGAAGAAGGACCTTATCCAGTCCTTAGCAATTAGGCTTTCTTGTCTCTGAATCAGGAGTAGAAGGTACAAGGTTCATATAGACATTTCAAGCATTGTGGTTCATACAAGAAAAATCCCTAACAGATAGAACTAAGAAACAGTGGAAAATTCCATAAAGAAACATCTCTTTGCCATTACTATGCAACTAATGAAAATTAATACATTTCTATTACATTCATATTATCATGTTTCATTTGTACTCTAAGTATTGATCAGTTTCACAATTTCAAATTCATAAATGATCATTACATTGTGCATTCAAAACTGAATGTATTAGACAAGTGTTCCTTCAAGGTTACATCTTGCAGATAGAAACTTATAGGACATATGCAGAAAATAAAGTAAGAGTAAGGCGTGATGAAGTCTAGAGGTCTATATATTGCCTTTAAGAGGTCTTCTAGTTTCTAGAGTTGTACATCTAAAGTCTTCATGTCTTGGTTGTCTTGGTCTTGTCTCTATTTGTCCTTCATCCTAGGTCTTCTGTTGGTCTTGTTTCCTGCAGCATCATAGTGGAAAAGATATTAGATCCAATTGGATCTAAGCAATACATAGTTCACTAAAAACACCATACATCAGTCAAACTCCCCGAACTGCATATTTACTGATGATATTAATGTGATAGAAAGATATGCATTTACATTGACAAAATAATAACATATCTTTATGAAATCCTTTATTGTATTTAAAAGATGTAATGGGTGTCACGAGCTCGTGCTCGAACCTCATTAACATGTGCAAGTATTCAATAGTACAAGCCATTAAAAGAATGCTGATATTTTATGAAAACAAAGTATCAAATGCAATTTGAAAAGGAGATGAATGATTGCTTGCAATCAAATAAATGATACAGTTCATTCAAGGTAAGTACATGTTGTTACAAATTTTGATGATATTGGAGATAAAATGTAGAGTACAGTGATGCCACTGGAAACCATTATTAGTTAAAAACATAAATCAAATGATGCTCCAAAAGATGAAAGATGTAGGTACAAAGAATAGAGTGCTGCAAGGGGGATCAATTGCAATCAAATAAGAAGTTGTCAGATAAATATGGACAAAAACCTGTAATTTTGTCGACACTTTTTTTTAATCAATTATGCCTTTTGTGATTCTATCAATTAAAGAATACAAAATCATATGTATATGCATACTATGTGGTTCGAACTGTTACAAATATGATATCCCAAGGCATTATTGTCAGTATTTCTATGGCTTATACAACAGATGTTGTTGATGATAGAAAAGAGAAATTGATTTTGGGTATCTAACAGGCATGTTTTCAGTTGCCCATGTTATAGGGAATCTACTAGCATGGCTTCTCTATGAAGATTATATTTCTCATAGGTTGCAACTGCTTTCTTGGTGATTTCTGGATTCTATGCAAAAATCTTTATTTGGAGTCGATTCAGACTGGTCTACCTCTCCTTTGATTGGAATTAGTAAAGAGAATGATTATATACAAGTATAAGCTAGATGAGTAAGGATTTTCAAGCACAAGTTTCCTGAAAAGATTAATAGAAGGAAATGCATCTGGAAGCAAACAAAGTCCCAAGAAGAGGGGATCTTTAACTTCAATTGGAGTACATCAGGCATTGGATTCAACAAAGAATCATAAGGAGACAACAAAGGCTCCTAGACATAGACCTAAAAATGGCCAGAAGCCATAGGAAAGCTATGGGAATTCAACTTTTATAGTACAACACGCTGAGAAAAATGGCAGCACCAACATAATACAGAACACTGTCACTGCTGGTTATACTTTAGATTAAAGCTTCAATGGACATAGTCTGGCCCTTGTAATAGAATAAGAAAGGAGAGAGTTATCTGGCACAAAAGATAATTTTTGTATGTCAAAAATGAATGTTAGTAAAGATGAACTTGAAAACCAGACTAAGAAGACCAAGCCATAACCAGTATTGCAAAAAAGACTATCTACTATAGCAATTGGTTGAAATATAGCATGCACACTAGAAAAGATAGAGTGAACAAGAGTGAAGAGTGACTTATCTATGGTGTCTCGGGTAGAGGCCATGGTTTCAGAACATAATGGAGAGCCTGCATTTTGTATGGCGTGTAGAGGGTCTCAAGAAGATCCCATGGTGGAAGCCCGACTCAAGTTTATAAGCCTAAGCTTCTTGAGGAGAAGCTTCTAGTTAAAGAATCCCGCAGCACTCCAGTCAAGCTCAAGCCCTAGGTAAATATAAAATAAGACTAGTTCACAAGGAGAGATTCTAGTTAAGTATAGCGGCAGTGAAGAAAAGCATAGAGCCCGAGCTCTTAAATCAATAGAACTCTAGTTCCTAGCCCACCCAAAAACATGAAGAAAGCAACGCCATCATTTATGGCATGTAAAAGATGGAATTTCAACTCCCAGAAGAGAGCACAAGAAGTTGTACACATGGCAGCTCAAGAACATGCAGGAAAAAATAGAATACACCAATGCTAATTCACAGATAGTTATGGCATAAACACTCCAGTCAATATCACGCCAGACACATGCAAAGAGCTTGGTCTCTTCATCACAATAACCACTTTTAGTTTGAACTCAAGTTTCATGCTTGATTAAACAGTGGCAGACAAAGATGTATTAAAATCATAAACATGAAGCCATTGTCTAGTCCGAGTTCTCAATAAGATAACCATGGCAGAAAGTTCAAAGCTTTGTATCCAACCCCAAGTTACAACTCCCACTCATAGCAAAGACCAATGAATGTAGAATCACAGCATGGTGGCAGAAGAAAGCTGAGAAGCCCTAACATTTTACCATGATAGCCTTTCGAAATGAAATAAAAATGCCTATGTCAAAGTTGATAAAACTTTGGAATCCATCAGGGTATCGAGGAATTAATGCATGACTGATTGCAGTGCATGACCGCTCAATTACCAGAGATATTTTTCATTGTGATTGAGTTAGTGAAGCTTGACTATGGCATCGGGTTTGATAAGAGTTAGGGCATTATGCTTTGGTGCCGGTTTTTGATGAGTTAGGGTAGTGTGAAATTTGGTGTCGGGTATTAAGTCATAGGAGTTGGAGTTTTTATGTGGGTAGGGTTTATGCATTTAGAGTTATGCATTTTGATGGGGTTTCTTTATGTTATGTAATAAAGTTGGTAAATATGTAAAAGATATAATTCTTTAATAACCAACTTTAGGTGAATTCATTTTCGAAATGAGCCTTTAGGGGCTAGATTTTAGGCATCATTTTGGGCCTTTGATTTAGGATGATCTATCTGTCTTTGGGGGGATTTTAGAGGGAGATCTCATTTTCAAGATTAGCCTTATGGGCTATATAGTTGGACTTGTACTTCATAGTTTAGGGGTTAGAATTTAGAGAGGAGGTGCTTTTAGTGAACTATTTGTTCATGTAGACCTTTTTGATGCTTTTTGTATCCATTTGAGTTGCAGATTTGGGACATAGAGAATAATATGAACTTATTGTTCCCAGATGTTTTAGAGACCATTTTGTATCCACATTTTTAGGTTTTTTGAAGGAAATAAGAGCAGGCTTTCTGATTACATCAATTTTTGAGTATTGGATCCAATCCTATTCTTCTTTTCTACATTAAGTGTTGCATATTTTATGTGATCTGGTAAAGTGAATTGTTTTTTATTCCTGTCCTATGTTATAAAAAAATCAGGCCTTTTTGCAGAATATGTAAGTTTGTTGTTAGTTTTTACTATTTGTGGTCTTAACCCTAATAGTGAATTCTAGTCAACCTTTATGTTGAGTAGAGAATGATAAATGCAACTGAGTGATTTTGTAGTTGGGGATGCTGGTTTGAAAAATCCTGATAGATCTGGAGTAATTTTTGGCATATCACCCCATTTCCCATTCAGTTTTAAATCTTTCTCCCCTTTTCCAATTCAATTTTCAATCAGGAGGTGATATCCAAAAATCAGAGAGGAACTGACCTAGAATCCGTAGACTCCTTTTCAATCATAGTCTACCCACAACTAGAGAAGGTTTCCATTGTTAGGATAGAATACCTATAAAGCCCCAATGCCTGAGTTGGGGTGGTAATTCTAAACCTCAATAGAACCTATACATGCAAAATTTAGAAGTCCTTAAGATAAAATGGGTTTGGGGTACCATGAACATAAATTTAACCCCTCATTCAGAAATGGTCCTATATATGATAGAGAAACATATTTCAGTGATTATGAACAGACAAAGATCATACCTCTTTCCTATGAAAGATTACTCCACAAACAAATGGAAAAATAGGAGTATCAAGGAGAACCCTATCTATCACAATCAACATTAAGTCAGTCTGATCTATAAGAGGAGACACTACAAGAAAATAAATTACAAGAAGCTACCCCTAAGGGTGAACACCTCTAAGATCATGAACCAGAAAAACAATAGACAACTGGATTGGAAAGAAATGAATCACTTGATCAGGAACAAGAGCATCAAAATGAAATAAGAGAAAGACACCCTAATTGGGGGCAACTGGTAACTGTGACACATGTGCTTGACTTACCTCATCATATAAACATAATAGAAGGGATGAAATCCCTTGGTCCTTGTGAGGAAAAATCATTAAAATCAAGCAACCAAGAAGAAGAAGAACACCCCATGACTATTACACAATATTTGGGTAGGTTTGGTGAGAGCCAAATAGACTCACATGAGTATAAGTGGGATGAAATTTTTGATGCTACAATGGATATTGAATTTTATGTTATCCACACATATGCACCTCTCTAAGAAAGGGGAGACCATTCTAATGCTCAAGGAGAAATCTCTAATACAAAAATACCCAAGGAGAAATATTTGATGATAAAAGTGAATAAGAAGAAAACTCAAGTGATGATCAAAGCATAAAAAATTCTCCAAATAGCCGCTGGAACCTTAGAAACAATACATGGATGAGAGTCAAGTTAGTATCAAGAATTGAGATAGTAAATCTACAAGTTTCCCTTGATCGAATGGCTGCATGAGACAAAGGTAAAAATCCTAGTGTTAGGTCAAATGGGCTAGGTTTGCAATTTACTAAAACCAAATTTTCTAGATAAATCTTTAGAGGATAACGTCATAGATCATACCTTGACATTCATGAATGATAACGATGTAACATAAGAAATTGGTACATTTAAAATGTAAGAAATGAAATAGAGATGATGACCTAATGTAGGATAAGATGAATGTTGTTACATTTAAAGTTAGAATGTTTATTGAAATGTGAGGGATAAATTTAATGTGTGTTATAAGAATGGTGAAGAAGGTAAGATTATCCTCTTAATCCCAAATTTCATAAAGGGAAGATCCAAATTGATTAACCCTAAGGAAAGGAGCAATGCATAAATGAATCAACCTATTAAGGATGGGGATAAAGAGATAAACCTTAACTCCCATTTTATAGAAGAGAGTGTGTGATAGGTTTAGATAGATTAAGAACTTTAATTGAAATGAATAGGAGAAAAGTACTAACCTTGAAATGTTGCATATATGAAGAATTCTATTTTCAAGGGTCTGCACTCAGTTTCTAGAAAATCTAAGACTAGATCTGGAATAGAAATGCAGAAATAAACAAAACCCAGAAATATTTTTCCATTCTGACACAGTTTCGATTTTGACCCTCAAGTCAATGTCACCATTGACCCAGAATTTCCGATTCTGACCTAGGGAAGAATCGACCTAAAATGTCTCCGACAGGAAATCTATTTTTGAATCCTGAAATTTTGCTGAAAAGGGTATCTAAATTTATACTCTAGTCCACTATTCCAAACCTGTATCTGACAGAAAAATGGATTTGTTTGTTGGGGATAGGGGTTTGCCTTAGTCAAATCCCAATTTCAGAATTAACCTTGAAATCAATAATTGGAATAAAGAATGCTATTAAGTAGTAAAAAGTAAATCTAATAGTGAAGCTATGATATTCAATAGATATGAAATTGTATTAAGAATGTAAAAAAGTATGTCACTAGTAGAATTGGCCCCTATTTTCGATGAAAATTGGTCAAATTATCTACCCAGATTGGTCAAAAGACCAACAAATTAATTTATCGGTATTTTTCTGGTCGAAAGATTGACACATCCTTGTTAACATCAAAATTGCTAAGCAAACTTGGTCAAAATTGGCATCTTGAAATGTTCATATTATTTGTTAAAACTTCGACCAACATTCGACGGAATGTTTGATTGATCCGACGAGGATGTCAAACCCACGACGCATATTTTTGACACAGAATGGTCAAAAAATTAAACCGGCCTAAGTTAATGTTTCGACTAAGTTTGGTCAAAATGTTTGATCCATCTGACCAGGATGCCAAACCCACATAAGTTTATGTTTTGACCAACAGATGTCAAAATTTTGACCAAAATTGACATAAATATTTGACATGCAATGGTCGAAACATAAATAGGCAAAAGTTAATGTTTTGAACAAGTTTGGTTGAAATGTTTGACCCATCCGACCACGATGCCAAACCCACGATGAAAAATTTTGACACAAAATGGTCGAAATGTAAACTGACCTAAGTTGATGTTTCGACCAAAGGGATGTCAAAATTTTGACCAATATTGAATTTAAAAAAAAACAAATTCTGAAACCAAATAGCCTCAGTTTTGGTACTTGGCTTCAATAGAAGATGGACCAATAACAAATTGCTTCTTGCTCTCTAACAAACAAGTCTTGAACCAAGTGAGAAGCTATAAGTTGAAGTAGACTTGTGATCCAGAGAATTACTTACACAATCCAAATTTGTGTAGTCCACCGAGTTGAAATCAATGCTCGTTGTGTAGTGAATCCCAAAATTTTGAGTACCTTGATTGTACTAGAGAATTGCTTGGCTACTTTCTAGTGCAACCCATGGGGCCCACACATGAATCGAGAGACCATGCCCACAACATCTGAAATGTCAATTATTATGAGTCAAATAGATGAGATACCCAACAAGTTGTTGTTGCAAAGTACCAACAACAATAGTTGTTGATCTGATTTCTTTCTCGATTGTCGGTACTTTGTAGCAACAACTTGTAAGAGAACCATGAGATGTCAAAGTAAGGAGATTATAGAAGAATACACTAGAGCTATCTGGAATAAAAGAGGAATGACAATCTCAAAAAACAAGGATTTGGAGCTTGATTTTGCAGTTAGGGTTATTGCTCACAAATTTTATCAGTCGAGCCGACTGGACAGTGTCCCATGTATTGCAGTTGACCAGGCTTGGAAGATTGTGAAGAAGGATCATACTTATGACCTTGCTGAGCTTCATTTGAAAAAGCTGGCCAAGAACCTTTCTTCAATCTGAAAGGAAAAGAACTCAATATGTAAGTTCAGATCTCTGGTAGTGTGCATATTTTTCTATGTACAGAATACATTTCCTACTTTTGGAGATATTGTGTGGAAGATAGACCGACCAATTACACAGCAGATCAATGTGCTTATTAAGAAATTAGGTGGTAATTTTAACAATGTGATGGGAACATATTTTGTTCCCATATTTTGTTGAGTTTAAGGAAAATATGAGATTAAGAAGCAGAATTCCTAGGTCACTAGTTGGGAAACACTATGAGGATATTTGTTTCCTAGTGGATACAAATTTTACCTATGTTCAGGAAGTAGTGCCGAGGGTATCATGGCTAAGGCCATTACCTTATGAGGTAAATATTGATGAGACATATGCAGCTATAACAACTCTACTAGAAGAGGAGATTGATGGATCAACCAGACATTTTGGGATTTATGAGGAAGCTAAGTCCAAAATCTCTATGGATTTGAAGGCTGGCACTATGGAGAGGAATAGGAAAAAGATTGTAAAAGATTTGAAGAAAATGGTTGGAATAGAGAGTGATTAAGAAATAGAGGATGCACCTTTAGGTTTATCAACAGGACATGGAGAGGATATGTCTAGTGAAGAACAGGAGAGTGAACTTGAAGAAGAGATCACTGTGAAAGCTAAAGGAAAGCAGCCAGTAGTTTCCAAGGCAACTAAACCAAGCCAAGCCAAATTTAAGGCTACCCCTCCTATTGCTAACTGGCCAAGGATAAGGAAATCAACTATTTCATCTCTTGCCAAGACAAAAAAAGTATATACAAAGAAGAATGCTAGAGAGAGAAGCTCAGGGAAAAGAAAACAAGTTGAAACAAAGGCTATGGTGAGCCAACTTGAGAAAAGACCAAGGAGGAAACTAATCTTGGAGAAAGAAGATGATGAGGAGAAGAAAAATATAGATGAACCTAGAAACATACCTAAAACATCACATAAACCACTAACAAATATTGATGAGGTATGCAATAACATTAGAAGTACTGTTGGATTAGCAGGATTCAAATTTATTAAGTATGAGAAGAAAAGCATAGCAGACAAGCATAAGATTCTGGAAGCACTATTAGATATGATGGGTACATTCAAGATGACACCTGTAGAGATAGGAGACCTTGTCCCCATAGAAATTTATGATATTTTATCACAAAAGTGGCAATATGCATTGATGACTGAAAGATAGATAAGGGAAGGGACGTTAGCTAAGGTCATTCCTGGATTAACCAAGAAGCAAATGGGAAAATTCATTGAACAATATCAAAGGAAGTTTATTCCCAAAAAAAGAGCCTATGCAATTCTGAAAAATGATGTTCAAGGTGTAGTTAAATAGAGAACCAAAATTTTGAAGGAGACTTTTGGGCTATTGACTAAGAAGGAATATAAGAAAGGTGAAGGCACCTCAGAGTAGAAGGAAATGGAAGAATAGATTGCTACTGATCAGACAGAGATTGAAATGGAACTGGAAGAGAAAATAGTCAAAGTGCAAACTATAGATCTGACAATGGATAGTCCCATTGTCACTACAATTGAAGATAACAGTAATGTGGATGTTGAGGATTAGAATGAGCTAGCAGACATAGGCATGCAATCACCTATTTGCGCAACTGAGGCCAAGACAGAGAAAGAAGAAGAAAAGGAGGTAACAAATGTTAATCTTCTTATTTTAGAGGTTGTGCAAACATTCTTAGATAGTGGAGATAATTTGGAAGAAATTGAAAATAAGCCTATAGAACAAGAGGCTATAGAAGTGTTTGTGGATCTACCACACTCTGTATCATCTACTCCAACTGGACCTAAAATTGGGAGTTTAGCTAATCAACAGGTAATTTTGACTTAGTTGAAAAATGCAATTGAAATTAATACTGACAAAGGAAAGGATATTGAAGAACCTGAGCCTAGTATCAGCTCACCAGAGATCAAGAAGAAGAAGCTAAACAAGAAGAAGTCACCAAGCTTAAGTGTCACATTGGATGAAGTTATTGTGATTCCTAAATGGGATCCCAAGAACTTGTCATATGAGTAGATTCAAACTCTTTAAGACATATTAAAGAGGAAGAAGAGACTAGAGGAAATGAAGATGGAGCATAAGCAGAAGCAAGTTCTACATGACATAAAGGATATTTTTGTTAAAGCTTTTGACATGGAAGATGAAAATCACCAAGCACCAATTCTGGAACAGTTAGTTCACATTGTCCAAAAATTTAATCATGAAAACATTGAGGCAAATGAAAAGTTGTTTCAATGGTCCAAGAGAAAATTTGAGAATAAAGTCTTGGAGAAGATATCAGAAGAGATTGCTACCAAACAGGTTGAAATTTCTTCTCTGGTTGACATTCTTGAGGAAGTTGCAAGTAATGTTTATTCTTTGTGCAAAATGTTATGTGATGTAAAATTCTTTACAAACAATAATCAACAACTTATTGAGAAGTTACAATTAGATTTAAAGTCAACAATGAGCTCATTGAGCATGGATGCTAGTTCTAGCTCCATACATTTTGATAGGTTGACTCATGCACAAAGGAGGTTAGTCGAGCTTATGGCTAAAGATGGCCGAATAGGGGCCAAATTGATAATGATTTAGACTAACTTGATACCTCATCTGGAGTTTATTCAGAAGGAACTTGCAACTGCATGTGAATTAATCAAGAGAGATCCTCATCTCTCTATTGCAGATAGTTTGGTAAGTCTAGCTTCCGAGCTAGAAATTAAGTTACAGGTTATGAAATTTTTTAAGGATAGTTGGGATACAACATTTTCATTGATATTATAGCTTCATAAGCCATTTTTGGATAAATATAACCTAACCCCTACAACTATCAATGACAAAAACAAGGGGGAAACATATAAGGAAACAAAAAAAGATGTGCAACAACAAGCATAATTTTTTTTTTTTAGCATGTACACTATGTAAATATTTTATGAAGACTGAGGTATAATCTTAGGGGGAGTATGTTGTGTACTTAGGAAAATTTTGTGCATATAAAGAAATGATAAGTATTTTTTCCACTAATATCAAAGGGGGAGATTGTTGATCTCTAAGTTTTGTTGATCATTAGTGTCCCACACTTAGTCATTTATCTAGGCAGGTTAGTTGGTCATCACTGAGACCGAGCTATCTAGTATAGCCCAAGTAGTATTCATTGCCAAGCAGATAGTAGTTGTCGAGTTCCACAGAAGCAAAGTGAAATTGATCAGTCCATGCCAAGCACTAGAGTCTTCATGTGCCAAGCAAGATAGTTTTGTCATACACGTCAGGAATGGCACAAACTTGAAGGTAAATTATTTTGGACCAACTTGTTTGAGTATTTAATGTTTTCAACAGAGTTAATTATGCATTAAATCATTTGATCCAATACGTGGCATGGAGCCAATCTAAAAATTGGAATGCCCAAGCGGCATAAGTATTTGATCTTGATCGTTGATCTAGATCTCAATGCCAGATCCGTAAGGTATATAAGATTTCTTCTTACCCTAATTTTTAACATGTAAGGTGCATACATGAGAGATGTGCAAAGGGTTATTTTGAGTTAGGAAGCATAGATCTAGCAGAGGAATAGAGTAGTGAGTATATAAGATTATTAGATCAGAGAAGGTATTGAAAAGAGGAGATCCATCATCAGCATCTGAGTGCATATCAAAGGATTAGATCTTGAGACATTCTAACAAGTGTATCAGGTGAAATCTCTTAATAGAGTGGTTCTAGCAGAGCTTTCTAAATCTCTTAGATGAGTTCTTACTTTGTTCTAAGTTTGAATACTTTTACAAGGTAGATTGTAATGATCTATAGCTCTTAACCGGGCAGACCTTTAATCAGGTAGATCACAAGTTGTGATCAAATTTTTTAGCCCTTATAGGCACACTTTATTTCTGCAATAGTGAAGATTTTTGTGGGTGTCATCCCTACCCCAGTTTTACCTTATTGGGTTTCTGGGTTACCAAATTTTATGTCTTGAGTTATTTATTTTATGTTATGGATGCTACTAGTTGATAGACCAATTATATTTATGGTATGGTTGTGGACCAGTTTTTTTTAAGTGATAAAAGTTATAAGATCTGATTCACCCCCTTCTAAGTATCTTACTTTCCCATCTTGTATTTCCAACAATCCCTTCAAAGGCTTGAAAGCTTGAATCCTTAATCTTCAATGGAGAACTTGAATTATTGAGAGAAAGACTTGGAAATTTTGAAGGCTTGAAAACATGTAGAAAAATGGATGCTTAAACTTTTTTCTTGATGACTTCCTTAGAGGTGCTTGGATCATACTTTGTTCGTTAGTTAGCGAAAGTGAGAGGAGAAGGCTTCCTTTTATATGAAACTAGGGCACAATCTTCTAGAGAGGCCTACATAGGAGAATTAAATTCCAATTAGGCCTATACCCCTAGGAGAGGACCCATATTAAATATAATTTAAGAATCGTCACTTTGGAACCCAAAACAACCAACTCGAAAGCAGGAAATGAACTTTTGATGACCTCCGACAGCCGACAGACTTCCAAATTTGAAAGGGGGACCCAGGTCAAGGTTGAGGTTTTCCTTGACCTAGGTCAAGGTTGAGGTTGACCTTGACCCAGGGAGTCAGAACCCCTAGAAAATATTCCAAATGGGAGGGATGGTGCCTAGAAAGGCCCAATCAGGGTCCTAAACAGGTAGAGAAGTAGAAGACGATGTAGAAATGAGGGGACAATATGATGGTGGTAAAAAAAACACCCCCTAAGGAGGGATAAACATTATTAACATTGAATTTCTTCCATTTTAAGATGATACAAATGATAATGTGGTGCTATCTCTAGAACCTGTTGAACCTCTATCCTTGGTGCATCTTGAGCTTATTGAATGGAACTCCACTGAACTCGTGAATATATTATCCTTCTTGAGTGACTATGTCTTATCATTCTACTTGAACATTGTTGAACCCATCCCTTCTTCCACCAATATAATGAGTGTGAACATGGCGGAGGGGGATATCAAGTATCTCAGTCTAAAAAGAAAAGTAAAAAAGAAAAGGAAGTCCAAACTCCAATGGTGAATATCACTTAGTGGCATTGTCAGACCCAAAAATAGTAAAAATAAATGACGTATCCGATAGTGAAAACCTCTTAGAGGAGATAGAGGATAGGAAACTTGATATCCTTCCAATCCACCTATAAGAAAGATTGTCAATTTTGATTGAACCAATACAGCCAGTGAATATTGGAATAAAGGAAACTCCACATATTGTGCATGTATCTCAATCATTATCAGAAGAGGAATTCAAAGAGTTCATTTATTTCTTCAAAGAGAAAAAGATCAACTTTTCATGGAACTATTTTTATATGCTAGGTATGGATCGTGACCTCATTATGCATAACCTTCTATCGTACCTAGGGTAAATACGGTCAAACAAAAACTATGCAAGATGCATCCCCATGTGGCATTACTTGTCAATTGGCTTAATTGGAAAAGTTACTTAAAGAATATTTATCCAGGATATTGATTATACAGAGTGGATATCCAACATAGTACCTATTTCTAAACCTGATAAATCAATTTGTGTGTGCAGTGACTTTAGAGATTTAATTAAGGCATGTCCAAAGGATGATTCCCCCTACCTAACATTGAAATGATCATGGAATTGACAACAAGATATGAGATGTACTCTATCATGGATGACTTTTATGGTTATAACCAAATCAAAATTCCACCTAAAGATCAAGATAAAATAAATTTTACATGTGCATGTGGTACCTTCTGCTGGAAGCTCATGCCATTCAGTTTAAAGAATGCTGGTGCTACGTATTAGAGATCCATGACTACCATCTTGCATTATATGATTCATAAGAACATGGAGTAATATGTAGATGATACATTAGCTAGATATACAAGGAGCAAACACATGGGAAATCTAGAGATGATCTTCAATCAAATAGAACAATTCAAATTAAGGATAAATCCAAAATAAAGTGCCTTCAGTGTCACATCTAGCAAAATTTTAGAATACATTGTATCACCAAAAGTAATTAAAGTTGATCCATCCTAAGTCAAAGATATCATGGAAATGGCACCGCCTAATAATATTAGCTAGATAAGGATGTTGGAAATATATTAAGGCTAGGTGACTGAGAGGGTGGGGGGGGGGGGGGGGGGAAANGGTGAATCAGGAAACAATAAAACTTATTGACTTTTATCCTTTATTAGATTGTCTAATTTGATTGCATCCATATAGAAAAGAAATAAATGTCTACAACACTTGACACAATATTTGGTTACCCAGAAACATTCCAAATAGAAAGTAAAACTAGGGTGGGGATGATACCCACAAGATTTAGTACTGGAGTATAAATTTAGCCTATTAAATCTTACAATTGACCACTTCTGATGGCATTCCCTATTAGGAGAAATAAGGATTTTTAGGTCCACCTTGTGAAAGGATTTGTACAATACAATCAAGTATGCAACTCTGTTAGGAGATTTAAAAAGGACTCTTAAGTCCACCCGGTTAAAGGATTTTGCTAATGCACCTGTTAGGATGAACCAGTGGATGATCTTCTATGCAACTCTAATTTTTTGAATGAGATCCTTTGAGATAATACTAATCACCTGAATGTGATAGATGAGTCTATGTTGTTCCTCTATACTTTTGTATCCTTCTAATCAATCTACCACTTCATATTCACATATATACTTATTTCACACACATTTGGATAAACAAAGTATCTTGCATATATATCTTATCCAAATAAAATACCTCTGTAAGTCATCTTCCATGATATAAATTAATATCCAATAATAAGAACTAAGTCAACCCAATACTGATGCTTGGGTCCAGTAATCCACTCGGGTGATATATTGCTACTTGGGCAATATGTTGATACTTAGGAGACATAGTGAACTGGTAATCTCTGGCACTCAAGCTACACTAGATTCTTGGGTCACATTGATCACTCGAAGATGGTATGCAACTCAGGTAACACTGGTGACTCAGGTGATAATTTTTTCCAGTAGTATTTGCTTAGTTGACGCTGCAACTGCTCGGGTTACACTGCAACTTCTCGGGTTGCATTCCAAGTTGCTAGATCGATCACACTGAAATCATGTAAGTGACTAAGTTTTTTGGCACTAATTGATAACATGTCTTTCCATAAGGTATACAATCTCACCCTTTGGAATTGATGACAAAAACACTTATCATATCCAAAAATCTGATCAAACTGCTAAGTCAAAACTCCCCCTTACCATGTGCTTGGGTACTTGCTCAGGTTTTGACAACTTCTCTACAACTCAGTTGCAACTGACTCAGTTTTTTATTTTTCAAAACTATTTTTGAAACTCTACTATATATATCTCTTCTTTGTACATATATTTCCTTATATATATGTACATTCTATCTTTCCCCTTTGTATACAATAACATTCCCCCTTGTTTTTGACACAAATGCCAAAAATATATCTACAAGGTAATACCAAAGTAGGAAATAAAATCATGATTTACCTTAAAATTTTGAGGCAAATTATTGTCCCAATTGTCTCATAGCATCTTTAGGATGTGCAACTCAATCTTAATCTCTACTGACAACTCCATCATAATCTCTACAACTAAAAAAGTTGTTATCATAAATGAGTATCTTTGCATGAGAAATATGTTTCTGCATGATATCCATGTGTGGAAGGAGTTGGCTATGTATAGCTGTAAGGGATTCCCTTGTTCTTTCTTCTTCCCTTAGTAACTCTGATTGCATATTTGTCAGATACTTGATCTCCACAAAATGTGCTAAACTCAAACTAGGGTCAAGTGCCAACTGGTTTGCACTTGCCTTCAAATTTGTATCAATCTTTGTTAGCTTGTCTTTTATTCCTGTAGTAAAGTTTGAAGTATCACTCAACTTTAAAAATAATGATACAACATTGTTCACAGTAGTTTCTAGAGAGCTAATGATAGTGGTTAGCTTCACTTGATCTATTGCAATATTGCTTGCAACATTCTCTAGAACCTTATTCTCAAATTTCCTTTCTGCCTTATGCATTAATTTATCCTGACCATTAAGATCTGTGTTGAACTTGTGAACTATGTCAACAATTTGATCCATAATAGAATCATTCTCATTGACTTCAATTTCTAGAGAATCAAGGAATATGCCTTTGATATCTTTCAGTACTTTATTCCTTTTTTTCTTTTCTTGGAGCTTCTATTGTTTTTCTCTTTTCTTCCAGAGCTCACCAAGGATAGCCATCTACCTGACTATCAAATTGGAAAGATCCCAATTTGGAATCACAATATCTTCCTTAAGTTCAATTTCATCAGTGACTGTTTCATTACCCTTGACCTTGGGATGAGATGAAGGAATTATTTATTTTCCTTTCCCATCATCATCCTTATCCTTTCCATCCTCAGTGTTCTCCTCAGTATTTAGTTGGAATAGGTCATTGACATTCTTTGCATCAACTTAGAATCTGTATCAACTGTAGACACATTCATAGTGACCTTTTGTGACTCAGTTTGGATTGGCCCAGTAGTAGGTAGAACTTGATTCTCAGTTCCTACTTGACTTGATGTAGATTTTAGTAGTCTTTTCCTTTCTCAGAGATAGGATATTCTGGACAGGTGATTGGGGTAGGGATTCCATCACCTCTACTCCTATCTGTTTAGCATTGGATTCTTCAATGGTTTGAACCTCAAGTAACTCTTCATATTTGTCATGTATAGGAGGGTCTATACTTTGTTTCTCTGCCTTATCTTCTTCCTTGATTTCAAAAAATGTCTTCCATATCTTTTTTGTGTCCTGCACAACATCCTCTATTTTCTTGCTTAAGATCTGAAAGGTCGTAAACCTTGGAGTGTGATTACTCTCATACTGATTCATAGCATCTTTTGCCTCTTTACTAGTCAAAGTAGGCATGACTTGCTTCAAGGTTTTCATTTTGATGTCCTTTTCAATCTGAACTGCATTATGCTAGTGAATTGTGATTGCCTTGAGAAGGTCTTCAGTCATATGGCTTCTCAATTTAAATGAATCATACTTCCATCTTGCCATTTTCTCAACTAATGCATCCTCAATCATCTTTAGTTTTGGTAGCATACTTCAATGATTTAAGAGATCCCATACCACTACCTCTTTTCAATTCTTCAATTTTCAGCTCAAAGGTAGGTGGGGGATTCTTAAATATGACTGTATCTTCTTCTTCATCTTCCTTAGGCAATATAAAATTCCTTCTGGATCTTCTTGTAGTGATGACAGGGGTAGAGATCTTTGTTTTCTTTGGGGCTACCCTCTTCTTCTTCTTGGGAAGCTCTACTTCTATCTCTTCCTCTTCCTTCTCAGGTTCATCTTCTTCTATCTTTATGATATCTCCTTTACTTTTAGTGATAGAAGGAGGAGAGTCTGAAGACTTTCCATACTACTTTTCAAACTTCTCTAATCTCTTCTTTCCTCTCTTCAAGATCTTAGGAATCTCAATCTCCAAAGATTTTCTACTCTCGGCTTCTTCATAAGTACCAAAATATGATGCTTTGGGATCAACATGCTCATTCACAAGAGCTTAAATAATGTCTTTTGTCTCATCAATGTTAACCTCATATGCAAGAGGTTTCAACCATGTAACCCTAGGATTGATTGTTTGAATGTACACTTTGTCACAGTCAACTAGGAAGCAAATAACATCTTTATAGTCTTGTACCAATTGTTTAGAGATTATGTATCTATTCTGCATCTTCTCTCTGAAACTCTCAAAGTATGCATCCATGATGCTCTCAAAATTATCTCCTAATTTTTCTATGAATTCATTTATATGATAAACTATAGGTCTTTCCTTTTTCCAAAAAATTGTGCCTTTGGAAAGGAAAAAATTCTAAATATAAAATAATATGCAGACCAGAAGTGAACCAAACTTACATGGATTGGTCTTGGATGCTCGGATGCTCTCCATGTTTTTGCTTAATTGGATGAGCTGCAACTCGGAAAGATCAAATGACAAATTGTTCTTGAACACTTTGTATGCTAAGTCCACAGCCTCGCATGGTACACTGTTTGGTCGGCTAGAACTATATGTTTTGTGTGCAATTACATGAATCCAAAACTTCAATTCCATGTTTGTGACTCCATTCAACCTTATGCCTCTTCTATCCCACTCGGCAAGAGTCTTCTTGGCTAGGTCATCCTAGGGTAGGGTTTTGGTAGCTTTAGGTTTGTCAAGCATTGGGTACCCTGTCACACGGTGTACCATTGTCTTGGTGATCTTCACTAGTTTCTCCAACCAGAGATGCATGTCGTGAACACGGATCAGAACAAACCTAGTCCACTTTATCTAAAATTTTTGTGGAATATGCATGATATGAGTCAAACCCTTAACTTCAAGGTGCTTATGTTCTGGCTTTAGATTCCTGGCTACACAAACTTGCTCATATGCTTTAGTCATTTAAAATGTACCTAGCTATTGAATGGTGTAATTATAGAAAGCTCAGATGTTGTTAATCAATAGTACCTTAAGAGGAATTTGGGAGTGGGATCCCATCGGATCTATCTCCTCTGCAATTTCTAGATGAAGCTCAAACTTTGACAGTTTGCAGACAACATTCCTCACTAACATCTTGGATCCTTTCATAACCTTGTTGTTGGATGAAGACTCCATCATCACTTGGAGGATTGATAAAAATTTGTTGTTACTGAATATTTCAAACACAAATTCACTCAGAGATCACTGTTAGCTCTTAATCACTCTGTAAACTATAAACAATAACCCTTTGATTTCACCATTTATGAGAAATTTCATCATAGATTTTAATTAAATGCTTTGTACATGGTAGTTGTGAGAGCTTAGGTAGTTCTCCCAGATTTTCTTGGAAGCTCGGCGAAAAATAACTTTGCATCTTCAAAATCATACAACCCAACTTAACTTGGTTAAGCTAGAGTCGCTCGATTGTAACTGAGATCTTGACTCGGTTAGAACCATAATGTGTCCTAGTGCATCAATATGCTAATTTGGAATTTCTAGCATATCTAGAACTGATGTATGATGGCTTGTATGCACAATTCCATTTGTCTCCTTACATATTTATTCTGAGATGGTGGATTCACCCAACTCATTATTTTGGGTGTCATTTGATCCTTCATTGTTTTGGTCTAGATTTTCAGGAGACTTCCTTACCCACTACTGACTCATCTGAGTTTTGATTTCAGAAATTTTTTCTTTGCCTTTCTCAAAACTTTTATCCACTTTTTCTCTGTTCATGCAATTCTTTCTTAGATGACTATGTTTTTTACACACATAACATCTCTTAGTAGGATTCCTCTTTTTGAGGTGATTTTTTGCACAATTCGCACCAATATGCCCATATTCACCATAGTGACCACATCTGATGCATGTGTTGTAATCCTAACCGAAAATTGCTTTAGCTAATTGTTCAGTAGGGTTCCATTTCTTAGTTCTGCACTCGAAAGACTTGTGACCTTGTTTGTTACAATTAAAACATTTTCCCTCAAACTTAGGTTTCTCAGTGCATTCACTTGCCCTATGTCCATTTTTGTTTGCATCTATATCATTTACCATTAAAATTTGACTTTCCATTTCTCCAACACTTATTTTATGTATGCCCTAAATTACCACAATGATAACAAGTAGGTTTCATGATCTTTTGAGTTCCTTGTTTTGAGGATTCACCTTGTGCAGTATAACCTAATCCAGTTTGTTCATGATGTCTAAATTGAGTTTGCTCTGTCAACTGATCCATGCTTACCTGTATATTCATTATACTCTCATTGGTTTGCCTTTCAGTATGGAGATCATTTTGCAGTCTTTCATTTGCAGTCCTTAGATTGATAACTTCTTGATTTGCATTATTGATTTGATTTATCATATTTTCTTACTGAAGTGACAAATGATGGATTTCATTTTCTTTTTCCTCTAATATTGTACTTAACAATATTTTATCTTCTTGTGCCATTTCTCTGTCATTTTCTGCATGGTTCTTTTGTTCCGTGACTTCACATATTCAGACTGAATGAATTTCTTGTTCTCTCTTTAGCTTTTTGACTTGTTCATGTAAATTGAGATTCTTTGCAAGTAGGTCTTTGATGGCTGCATTAGCTTCTTCAAAACTTCTTTCTTTGCATAATTCTTGAATTCTTTCTTCTATGTAACTTTTATCATTCATTTGCATTGCTAAATCTTTTCTTCTTTTCAGGGATAGAGAGAGCTAGTCCTTGAATTTTCTAATTTGATCCATGGGCACTTGTAGATCTATCTTTTCATTTTCAATGGTTTTCTTGAGTCTGTATACTTCTATTTCCTCTGATCTTTTCTCAAGCTGTTAAACTTCTACTAAGAGAACCTTTAGCTCTGATACCAATTGTTGGAAATATATTGAGGCTAGGTGACTTGGAGGGGGGGGATGAATCAGGAACCAGTAATTTTTTTTCACTTTAATCCTTTATTAGATTGTCTAATTTGATTGCATGCATGAAATATAAAAGAACTAAACATCTACAACACTTGACACAATATTTGGTTACCCAGAAACCTTCCGAATAGAAATTAAAACTAGGGTGGGGATGGTACCCACAAGATTTAGTACTGTAGTATAAATTTATCCCGTTAAAGCTTACAATTGACCACTTCTAATGGCCTTCCCTATTAGGAGAAATAAGGACTATTAGGTCCACCTTGTGAAAGGATTTGTACAATACAATTAAGTATTTAACTCTGTTAGGATATTTGAAAAGGACTGTTAAGGCCACTCGGTTAAAGGATTTTGTTGATACACCTGTTAGGATGAACTAGTGGATGATCTTCTATGTAAATATGATTTTCTAAATGAGATCCTTTGAGATAATACTAATCACCTGAATGTGATAGATGATTCTATGTTGTTCCTCTATATTTCTGTAGCCTTCTAATCAATCTTCCACTTCATATTCACATATATACTTATTTCACACACATTTGGATAAACAAAGTATCTTACATATATATTTTATCCAAATAAAATACCTCTGTAAGTAGGCTTCCATGATATAAATTAATATCCAACAATAAGAACTAAGTCGGCCCAATACTGATACTCAGGTCCAATAATCCACTCAGGTGATATACTGACACTCGGGCAATATGTTGATACTCAGGTGACATAGTGAACTGGTAATCTCTGGAACTTGAGATACACTAGACTCTTAGGTAACATTGATCACTTGGAGCTAATATGCAACTCGGGTAACACTGGTGACTTGGGTGATATTGTTTGCCACTATCTTCTCGGCCGACACTGTAACTGCTCGGGTTGCACTTCAAGCTACTGGCTTGGTCAACACTGAAATCATGTAAGTGACTAAGTTTTTTGGCACTAATTGACAACATGTCTTTCCATAAGGTCTATAAAGGACACTAGAGGGTAAGATCCATTCAATCAGGAGGTTTATCTCATAATTAGTAGACAAGGCTCAATCCTTCACAAAAATGCTACATGGAATTAATTTTAAATGAGATCAAGCATGTGAAGAATATTTTTTGAAAATCAAGAGATACCTAGATTATCCTCCTATTTTCATGACACCAAGAAAACCCTTGTTACTTTACATCTTAGCCACAACTACATCTCTAGGAGCTCTACTAGTGCAACATGATGAAACAAGAAAAGAAAGGGATATATATTATATTAGTTAGACTCTGGTATCCTATAAAGTTAAGTATACAAAAATAGAAAAAGATTTTCTAGAAGTTGTGTTTTCTTCACAAAAATTTAGACATTACATGCTAGCACATTTTGTGAAGCTTATCAAGAAGATTGATGCACTAAATTATTTACTAAATAAGGCAACTCTTATAGGAAGATTAGAAAAATGGGTGATAATTCTTAGCAAGTTTGAAATTAAATATACAGATAAAAAATCCTTTTAAGGGCCAAGTAATAGATGATCACCTTGTTGATGCACCAATTCAAGATACCAAACCATTGACAATTGAGTTCCCTGATGAAGCTATTTTACAGCTAATAGAGAGCCCATGGAGAATGTTCATTGATGGATCCTTCACTCAACAAGGGCCAAGCGCAGGTGTACTATTCATTATTACACAAGGATAAAATATTACCAAAGATGATAAGATGATGTTTCCCTGCACAAATAATGTGGCTAAATATGAAGCACTAGCAAATGGCTTGAAGTTGGAAACTGAATGGAAAATTGTGGAATTGCATATTTATGGAGACTCTCAGCTAGTAATAAATAAAATCAATGATGAAGACCAAACTAAAGATGAGAAGCTGATACTGTATAAAATTTATCGATGACCTTAAGAAATATTTTTTCTTCATAATATTCCAACAAATTCGATGGTTAGACAAAAAATTAGTCGATGCCATGGATACTCTAGCTTCTATGATACGGTTAGAAGAAAATCAAGTTTTCTAAGATTTCTTGGTATAAGAACTCCCTTTCCATCTTATGACTCACCTAAATCCCAAATAAAATATACTCTAGTTATCCATGAGTCCTCTCGATATAGCCAAATTTATGCCTACTTGAAAGACTAAACTATCGCTGAAGGATTACCTAGAAATGAAAAGAGGAACCTTATTATATATGCATCACATTACATATTTATCACTAATGAATTGTTTTGGCAGGGTCTAGATGGTACTCTCCTTTGGTGTCTACAACATGACGAGTCCAAAAGAGAGATAAAAGAAGTCCACGAAGATATTTGTGGAGCTCACTCTAATGGTCTCTTGCTAGCTAAGAAACTTTTGAGGGCTAGATATTATTGAACTACCATGGAAAAATATGATATTAATTATGCTAGAACTTGAAAGAAATTTCAACTACATAGTAACTTTATCCATGCTCCTACTCGAGAGCTATTACCTTTTATCACCCACTAACCATTTCAACAATGGGCCTTTGACTTGATCGACCAAGATATATCCCTCATCATCTAGTGGACACAAGTTCATCATCATGTCCACCAAGTACTTCACGAAGTGGGTTGAAGCGGTCTCACTTATTAAAGAAACTAGAAAACAAGTATTTATGTTTATCCTTAACTACATCATTTGCGGATATGGTATACTCTCATCAATTGTAACTGACAATGGGGGAAATTTAAGAACAAAGACATAGATGGAATCTATGAGAAGTTTCATATCACTCATCATTGTTCCTTTACCTACTACCCAAAAGGGAATGGACAGGCTGGAGCTTCTAACAAAACACTCCTCAAAATCTTGCACCAAACAACGAGTAAATCTGACAAGAATTGACATCTACAACTAAATCCAGCTCTATGGGCTTATAGGACCAGCATCATAATGCATACATGAGTGAAACCATTTTCTTTAGTTTATGGCTCTGAGTAAGTACTACGCATTGAAGTTGAAATTCCATCACTCTGAGTCTCTCTAGAAGGACTCGTCATGGATGAATATTACAAGATTTCTAGAATCTAGGAGCTATAACTACTTGATGAACAAAGAAAAGAATCATTTGATCATTTGAGGGTCTATTAGAAAATAATGTTTATAATTTACAAAAATAAAGTGCAACATAGATAATTTCAAGTAGGTGACCTTTTTCTTTGAGAAAATCCAAAGAATCGACAAAATCGAGAACAGAAGGGAAAATTTTAACCCAACTAGTTGGGTCCCTTTTTAATCACTACAACGTTTGGTTCTGGGGCCTATCAACTATCTACTCCAGAAGGGGATGTTCTTCTTGATCCTATTAATATAATATGTAACCACCCTAATTTGGTTTGCTTTGACCATAGACCCTATTTTCCCTAAGTTTGATTATACCCCTAATTATGTCAAGACAATTCTTTAATTTATTGGCATATTTCATTAAATCAAATTTAATCTCCTAAGTGATTTAATCACTAAATAAAATTAATTGCCTTAGCCAATTAAATCAAAATAAATCAAACAAATCAAAACAATTCAAATCAATCAAAACAAATCCAAAAATGGCTAAAGTAATTAATAAAAGGAATTAAATAGATCCCAAAATTATATTTCCATTTACAAAAAGGGAAAGTCGATTCCCTAACCAATGGGAGTGAAATCACTTGGATCACCTCACATGGATCACCAAAGATTCAATCTCCATCTCTCCTCCACTTTCAATCCTAACCTCTCATTCACCTAATTCTTCTATAAATAGAATGAATTTTAAGCTCAATAGGCCCCTAATTTTAGAAGTAAACTTATGCTTCTAGTATTCTTACAACTCTTTATGCATTTTAAATCATCTTTCATTTTCATTTTTATAATCTTCAATTTGAGAGCTTCAAATGAACCATTTCTTGAGCATATAGGCTAGTTTCTTTTGAATCTTTCATTATAAGTTTTATATGTCACTGATTAATGCATAATCTGAGGGCAATTATAGCATTCTTCACACTCCTCTTAGATAGAAAGTAATAAGTCAGTTTTAGTGTTTGATTTGATGGATTAGTCTTTGTTTTGCACTAATGTAATGACTTATTGAAGTTTTGTGTTGTAGTTTGCAGGAACCACAAAATACACACACATTTCTGGTGCCCACCGTGGGGCAAAATCTCAAATTTTACCTCACTTGTTCTTCATTTTGCACTAATTTCTCTTCTTTGTTTTCAGGTACAGAGTCATCTTTTATCATCAAGGCTCATTTTAGGGAAATTGGATCACTTTTAGGAAATAGGCTCGCATCCTGGATATCAGATCTCACATTTGTTAATCTTGCATCATTTCTGGTAAAGCATCAAATCTGGTGAATTCTAGATCGCATTAGGGAAAGGCAGTCGCATTTAGGGAAAATAGGATCATATCTAGTTTTTAAGGTTTCTATTTGAAAAATCTAACCACTAATCCTTGAATGTTTTCTATTTCTATCCTTTAAACAACCTAATACTTGTTTGCAGATTGTTGTTTGTACCTTTTTTTCTCAAAAATGGTAGAAAAGGAAATTGTTAACTTGTGTTTTGAAAATTTTTCATAGATTAAATTCATTTACTTGTTCAAAGTTTCAAATTAAATACAAATTCTCATCATTTAATAAATCAATGAGAGGAGTATGCTCTTTTCCTTCAAGGAAAATCAGAAACTCAAAATTTGATTTATAACTTGAGAGGGATTCAGAGTAAATGAACAAGGCAAACACTTCATTATTTAATTCATTTTTGGGAAAGTAATTGAACAACAACAAATCACTAAATTTTGTGGGACTAATTGAACAAGTTACATTGTATAAATTCCCTTTGGCAAGTAATTGAACAACACAAGTCATTAAATTTTATGGAAAAAAGAACTTCATTGTCTGAATTTTGGGATATTGTAATTGAACAAGAAAAGAATTTAAATATTGTGGAAAAAGAACAAGCAAAATTTTCTTTCAAGTACTTGTGTTTTCATAAATCTAGGAATATCTAAATCAAATTTAAGATTTATTTTCGATCTCACTAGAGGATTTTCTATTCCTTCCAATTGGGGGAATAAAAAACTCGACATGGGGGATTGAGTTGTGAGTGAAGTCATTTGAGGGAAAGAACATTGGTTGAAGTGCTTGTGGGAGAAAATGGCATGGACTAGGAGAGTATTCTCTTCTTCTTTCGAAGAATCAGAAATCTTGAAATCCTAAGCTCGTTAATCCTTTGTATGCTTTTTAAACATTAAAGGGCCTATCAGTTGAGGAAAAAATATCCTAGGAACAACCCAAGTGAGGGAAGGTTTAGGCCAACCCTTCCAACTCACTATAAATAATTTCTTCCTTGTAGGATAAAAACTTGGAAGACTGAAGCGGTTTTTTTCTTGGAATTTCGACATCATTCCTGAACATACTTGGGTGTGTGTAGAGAGGAGCCACTTGAATATTGCTTGTGAGACTACACACATTTGAGTACTCATAGGGCTATACGCCTCAATTTTTCCTTGTGAAATTCTATGGGAGATGGTTTCAAATGGATTGCCCCATCATAAACAACAAATTATAGTCAAAACTACCTGATTCATCCCTGAAATGGTGATAATATTTGTGCAAGGCAAAAAGTAATTTCCCCAAGATACTCATCATTTCGTGCCCTTACTTGCGTTTGGAATCGGCTAATATGGTATCATAAAGAGAGCCATTGCGTGCTTGGTGATAGACATATTCTAATTAACATTTGAGTGTGTACCTGAGTCTACGAGCAAAGATTTTCATCCTATGATTAGACACTAGGGATTAAGGATGTGTTTCTTCACACCTAACAATGCAAAATTGATTGATGTGCTTAAAAGATCATTAAAAAGATAAATACTTCAAAAAAGAAACAAAATTCAATCCTTAAGACTACATGTGTTTTTCACTCACTAGAAAGTCTTAGAGAGAAATTTGCAATCAGATAAACTTCACATATTCCAAGATAGACTTAACAAATTTGACAAAAACTTGACAGAACATCAAAGAGTCACATTTAGTCTGTCATGGATCGCATCTAGTTGTGCACAGTCGTATTTAATATTATAGCTTGCATCTATTCAATATTGCATCTCTTTTAGGGAGAAAGGTTGCATGCAGGATATCAAGACTCGCATTTAGTTCATCAGAAGCTGCATCTAGTATTTCCTAGCTTGCCTGTAGAGTGTCGCAACTAAAACAACGGTCAGTTGCTGGTGCAGGAGCACCTAGGCTATCCTCAAGACCCTAGTCATTTTTGTCTTATAACTAACCCTAGCCAAGTCACTGTGTGTTTTCTTAAGACCTTAGAAGGTCTTGTTGTTGTGTGTGACTAGATGGATTAGTGGTTAGTGCTAATCTCATCTTAGTCTTTGTTATTTGCTTTTAGTCCTTAGTTTGGTCTAATTTAGGGAAATGATGTCTAAATGTGTCCAAGACCCATGTGTGGATAGAAATATGCTTAAGGAGACATAAATTATGTTAGTTCATTAAACTAAATGGGTTAGAGGCCCTAAAATGTAGTTTGCATCATAAATGCAAAAGATACCAAAAGTTGTCATGACAACATTTGCAACTTTTTGCAAATGTTGCATGCAACTCGACAACAATGGATTACCTCCATTTTAGGAGTGTAAGATGAATTCTAGTGGCCTGAATTGGTGGAGGAAGCATCTTTAAAAACTCTATGGCATATTTCCCGAGGTAGAGTTGATGTATGCAAGTTTTGGAGAGGAATAGAGAAAGTGTTTTTGAAAACAGAGTACAGTCGACTTCTTTGAGTGTTCTTTGTGTTTTAATGGATTGAATCAACTGATCTAAGTGTGGATTCATGTAGTAGGGACTTATCTAATACTTTTTCATTTAGAGTACTAATAGGGTAGAGTTTATTTGATAGATGTAGGAAATTGTTTAAGAACTAGGTAGTCTGCTGGTTCAGTTTAGGTAGATTTTGGTTTTATGGCTCCCCCATGAAATTCAACCATAGGAAAATAAAAAGGTTGAATTAATGTGTTAGGGGAGCCTCTGTATAGTGTACATATGTAGGTAGGAGGTTAGAGGAGTGTAATACCCACCTCTTAGTTTTCTTTTTTGGTTCGGTTGCCGAACTCTTTTAGGCCTTTTCATGTATGTATGGGTTATTTCAGATGGTTTAGAGGATATTTATGTATCACATTTTAGTATGCTATTGACTCATTGCTTGGAGTATTTCATCTCCTATTTGCATATGATTTATGGTTGTTTCATGATGTTGATGTATATGTTAGGATGTCATTTCGATTATGGTTTTCTGACAATACTGACCCTAGATTTATATGCACATGAATCATTTATATGTTTTGCATTACTGTTTGACGTGCTTGATATGGTATGGAATAGAGTCGTAGTTACTTGCTTTGGCAAGATCCACATGATAAACTAGTCTCAACCATTGTTTGCTATATTTTATGCATGTATGCTCGTCTTTGAGATGACAAGTTTGCAGGTACCGGACTACGTCTTCCCTGAATTGGCAGGAGTGAGCGTGCCCTATCGCAATATCTCAATGGTAAGAGAGGGGAGATAGTATTCAAGTCCAAATCCATACCCTAAACCCTTATTTTGTCCTATTGATGGACAAAGAATCTGGTTGACTACCCTAGTGTTTGAATTCGTCAAGTGACGTGGATTCGTGAGCCTGTTTGTGTGTGTTGGGTTTCTGTTTCAATTGATTGTCTGTTTTAGTTGATTATCTGTTTAGATGAGTTTCAGGCGATTTGATGATGCTTTTAGCTTGATTTATTTAATGAATTTTTATGGTAAATATTAATGTTAATTATTGCACCTGTAATAGGGTTAAAACATTGATATATGAAATATATGGCTATTTAATAATTAAATATTAATTAAATGCCTATATTTAATTAATTGATTTAATTATTAAGTCTTGATTAAAATAATTGAGATTTCATAAATATTAAATTCAATTAATTCTAATTAATTATGCATAGTTGAATTATTGAATATCATCTTAAGTTGCATGGTTAATTGATTTATTTAATTGAAATAGTATCTCATGCATTTTCAATTTAACACTTTGCTTTGATATTGTAAAGTTGAGTTTATGTTGCATGCTTTAAATGAAATTGAAAATAAAAAAATTATATCAATTAATAATTAGATAATTTATTTTCCCTTTAGGGTTTTCACTTTTTGAAAACCTAATTGCTTGGATTATCTATATCTTTGTATTGGAGGCCTTTTCGAAGGTTGTTCAATCAAGGAGAAGGAGAAATCAGGTGATTGGGATTTTGAGGAGGATTGCTTGGATTTGGAATTCATCTTGCTTGGATTTGTGGGTTTAACCATCTCTTCTGTTACTAAGGTATGATCTTAAGCTTTTCAATTCTAGTTTTCAGATCCCAGTCTTCTATGCATCTGAAAACTAGGATCCTTTGCTTGATCTTTTTTGTTTGGTGTATCTGGTGATTCTATTGATTAAAATGATGAAAAATGTGTTCTTTGATCTATTTGTGTTTTCTTTCATATTTTCATGTCAGATCTGTGATTATGAACATGAGGGTTTCATTTCTGGGTGTTGAATATCAATTGGGCAAAAGGGTTTTCATATGAAAGCTTTCTATTTGGATTTGCCTTAGGGTTTCATTTTTAGGGAAAACTCCTCTTTGAATGGGAATTTTGTTAGTTTAAGAAATTGGCGTGAAAACCCTCAGATCTGTGTTTAGTTCACCTTGAATTGTAGAAAATTTGTCTTCATCAGATGCATGTTGAAATCGAGATCAGATATGCAAGAAAACAATTAAAAAGAGTTAATTTGCATGTTTATGAAACAAGAAAACCTTTCTTGATATTATTAAATATTAAATTAGAAAACCCTCTTGTTTTCATCAATTTGCATGTAGGAGAAAGAAAAATCCCTCCTTGTTTTTATCAATTGAAAGTTACTCTTAAAAAGGGAGAAATTACCCTTAAAAGAACTTTAGTTGAAAGAAAATTAATAAAAGGGAAAAAAAAAGGAACTTGCTGATTTTTAAGTAAAAAAAAGATACAAGGGTTATTTAATATATATATATATATATATA